>JAMPIV010001016.1:134692-336518 GCA_024509875.1 Oreohelix idahoensis | reverse complement strand
ATCATCGCATGACTTGAGTTTAGTTCACAAACTGGAACGTACTGGGACTGTTCTAAGAAAATCCACGAACAGAACCTTGTATGGGCATATAGCTTGACAATAGCAAGCCCAAAGGGAGATAACAACTAAATCTAACTTATTCCCGAAAATATTACAACTGGTTAACTCCCTTAGACCACAAATATTAAAAAAAGAAATATAAAAAAGGTCACATTCCTAACTTACAACAAACTGACTCTTAACAGTAATGTACACACAATTGTGAACAGGATCACAGAACGTGGTGATGTACACACAACTGTGAACAGGATCACATAACTTGGTGATGTGTTACACCGTTGTGAACAGGATTATAGAACTTGGTAATTAACATGCAATTGTGAACAGGATCACAGAACTTGATGTACACACGATTAGTGACCAGGATCACAGAACTTTGGTGATGAACACACAATTGTGAACAGGATCACAGAACATGGTGATGTACACACAGTTGTAGGGCTGCACCGAATAGTGGTTTTTACTATACTCGAATGACCTGCCTCTGGCCTTGCATACAAAAATAAATGCAAAAAAAAGACATTGAGTTTTTACAAGACTGCAGCTGTGAAAGGATCACAGAACTTGGTGACGTGATACACAGTTGTGAACAAGATTATAGAACTTGGTAATTTACACACAATTGTAGGAGTGAAAGCTGCCTTATATGCAGATGACCTAGTACTCTGGTGCGCTGATGAAAACGTCACCACAGCAAATTATAGAATGCAGCGGGCAGCAGACATGCTAGTGTCATGGGCAGAGAAATGGCTTATCACAATAAACACAGACAAAACCTCCACAACACTGTTCTCCCTCGCCCCCAAGGACAAATCAGCTAACATACACCTAGGGACAACCGTGATCAAGGAAGAAAGCTACCCCACGTATCTTGGGGTGACATTTGACCAAAGGCTTACATGGAATAAGCATATTGAAAATGCAGAAGGAAAGGCCCGAAGACGACTAGGCATACTCAGAAAATTAGCAGGTACCAACTGGGGAGCAAATGAACAAAATCTAAAGAAGATTTATAATGGAGTAATAAGACCACACTTAGAGTTTAGCTCAGCAGCATGGTCATCAGCTGCTAACTCACATCTGCAGTCTTTGGACAAGGTGTAAAATCAAGCTCTGAGGCTCATTACAGGAGCCATGAAAACTACACCAATATCAGAGATGCAGAAGGTTGCTGGATTACAGTCATTGTCCCATAGAAGAGACACAAAAACCATGATCCAGATGGAAAAGTACAACAGTATGCCAATGCACCCAATGAAGGCAAGACTAGATGATCTGGCATTGGGACGTCTAAAGCGTAGCAGCTTTGTGCATCGGGGAAAAAGACTTAAAGACAGCATCAAGAAGACCTATCCATGAAGACAACACCACTGAAGCCCACCCTATACCCTGTACCATGGGAGCAGGCCAGCAATGCCCTCCAAATTAATACATCAGTCAGTGGTCTCACAAGTGGATGTGAGTATAATGATCTGCAAAAACGAACTGCTACATTGAGTATGATCCAAGAAAGCTATCCCGATCAATCATGGATACATGCCTATACAGATGGATCAGCAACTAATGCTGTTAGGAATGGAGGTGCTGGTATCTTTATCTCATATCCTGACAACCACTATGAGACTAGGCACATTCCCACTGGTAAATTCTGTTCCAACTATACAGCTGAGGTTCAAGCTCTAGAGCAAGCTGCAAATATGATTTATAACACCAACTCTGACTGCCACCAGGTAGTCATCCTCACAGATGCACTGTCTGTCCTGCAAGCTCTCAAGGGTGGTAAACTCCTGCATCTGAGAAATGAACTAAACAAGGTAGCTGCCAAAAAGAGAACCATACTTCAGTGGGTACCATCTCATTGTGGTGTACCTGGAAATGAAAAGGCAGATAAACTTGCAAAAAAGGGAGGAGAATGTGAACAAGAAGATAATGAAGTCACATAATCATGAGAACTCGTCTGACGGTGTAAACATCAAAGATGCAATCGCAAGAAGAAGAAGGTACACACAATTGTGAACAGGATCACATAACTTGATGATGTACACAAACTGTGAACAGAATCACAGAACGTGGTGATGAACACACAATTGTGAACAGGATCACAGAACTTGGTGATGTGTTACACAGTTGTGAACAGGATTATAGAACTTGGTAATTTACACACAATTGTGAACTGGATAACAGAACTTGATGATGTACACAAACTGTGAACAGGATCACAGAACTTGGTGATGTGTTACACAGTTGTGAACAGGATCACAGAACTTGGTAATGTACACACAATTGTGAACAGGATCACAGAACGTGGTGATGTACACACACAACTGTGAACAGGATCACAGAACTTGGTGATGTGTTACACCGTTGTGAACAGGATTATAGAACTTGGTAATTAACATGCAATTGTGAACAGGATCACAGAACTTGATGTACACACATTAGTGACCAGGATCACAGAACTTGGTGATGAACACACAATTGTGAACAGGATCACAGAACTTGATGTACACACAATTGTGAACAGGATCACAGAACATGGTGATGTACACACAGTTGTAGGGCTGCACCGAATAGTGGTTTTCACTATTCGGCCTAATGCGAATAGATGCCTTTAACTATTCGGCCGAATACGAATAGTGAGTAAATGTTGGGCATACACAGTTGTGTTCAATAGGTCTACTGACATTTTTATTAATTATACAGCGTTATAAAAAATAGGGCATTTATCTTGGAACTATTTAATGCCACTAACTAGCCATTAATCTGTTTTTTTAATTGCTGCTTGAAACATGCATCGGCTTTTAAAAAAAACAGTCTCTCAACATTCTCTGCCAAAAGACAACATCTGTTATCTGAAAACGTGTTGCCGGCAGTGCTGAACAGACGTTCATTTGGGATTCTTGTTTGAGACGCAGCGAGATATCGTTTTGCACAGGAGAATAGGAAACCTGTCAGCGTTGGTCTGCCACCACGACATTGGATCAATATCCCTCAGCACACATGGTTCATTCAGAAACATGTTCAGTTGATCTTCAATAAGGTTTGAAGTACTGGTTTCTGGCTGGTCATTGTATGTTTGCACCAAATCCCATGAGGCCCAGAAATCATCTGATGCGATCTTACTCTTCTTTCTGGGTGGATTTTCATATTTCACTTTCATACTGTTGTCACTGACAGTGTTGACATCCTGAGATTGACATAATGTTGTCACTGACAGTGTTGACGTCCTGAGATTGACATACTGTTGTCACTGACAGTGTTGACATCATGAAATTGACATACTGTTGTCACTGACAGTGTTGACGTCATGAGATTGACATACTGTTGTCACTGACAGTGTTGACGTCCTGAGATTGACATACTGTTGTCACTGACAGTGTTGACATCCTGAGATTGACATAATGTTACAGCTGCTAATATTTTCGCCCTGCCTTTAATTTATTGTACTTCAGTTAAGAAGTTATGTTTAAAACGGGGATCTAACCCTGCAGAAACAACACAAAGTTCATAATCTAACAGACCAGAAGGGAGCCGCGCTGGTGTAATGGCTTCGGCGTTGTACTGGCGACCAGGTGTTCATGGTTCAAACCCGGGCGTCGGCGTTTGAAGAAATGTTTACGGCCGGAAATTTGACTGAATAGCCTGAACGGCTCCTGTGATAAACCCTCTGTGGATGGGAAGGAGCGAAGCTCCTGACCGGGTTGGAAGGAAAGTCCTCAGGTTCCCCAGCCTCGCAATGACATGTCATTGGGCCGAAGGGCTGAAAGCCCAAGTGCCGCTGGTTAAGGAAAAAAAAAAAACAGACCAGAAAGCCTGTGTTTCAACGCCGATATAATTTCTGTGACCGTCTTCTTGATTCCATCATGACATACGAGGGCTGTCCAGAAAAGAACCGGCCATGTAATATAAATCAATAAACATTTTACATAGCACAATGATGGCTCAGTCCCCTTCAAAGTAGGCTCCTTGGGACATCACACAGTGCTCCCAGCGTTTCTTCCACTGTTTAAAACACTCTGCGAAGGCTTTTTTTGGAAGCGCCATCAGTTGTGTCGTCGTATTTTCTTTAATCTCATCGACGGTCTGAAATTTTCTACCTTTCAAACATGATTTCAATTTTGGAAAAAGCCAAAAGTCGCAGGGTGCCAAGTCTGGGCTATAGGGGGGATGAGTTACCTGGTTGATGTTATGTTTCAACAAAAAACTTTGCACTAGGTGTGATGCATGGGCGGGCGCGTTATCATGATGAAGACGCCAATCGCCAGTTGCCCACAACTGTGGTCGTTTTCATCATACTGCATTTCTCAACCGACGGAGAAGATACAATAGTTTTTGGAATTCCCAGATCTTTTTCTAGTTCTCGCACTGTCAGTCGCTGATCTTTGTTGATTGCAGCCCATACACGTTCAACATTTTCCGGTGTTCTGCTTGTTGCAGGCCTTCCAGAAATAGGATCACATTCAACAGATTCTCAACCATCTTTGAAGCGTTTGTGCCACACCTTTATTTGTGTAGCACTCATTGCATCGTCTTCAAAAGCCTTCTGAATCATCATAATAGTTTCCGTGGAGGAATGTTGAAGCTTGACGCAAAATTTGATGCAGATTCTTTGCTCTACTCGTTCTGCCATTGTGCTCACTAAACGAATAATGGTCGCACTGACTGGTGCAGCAACGTCAACATTGCACATGTATGTGCATAACAGGCCACTCTATTTGGCTGCCAAGTTACATCGATGTCGCGCAAACGGTTTTTCTAATATTAATTATGGCCGATTCTTTTCCGGACAGCCCTCGTATGTCCTTCTGCAGATACAGCAAGATAGCTTGAATGGCTGGCAAGACCACTGACAAACATGCATTTGTGCTGCTGATTTCACGAGTCAGTTGCTCAAAGGGCTTCAGTAATGTCACAACGCGAGACACCAGATTCCACTGATTTGTTGTCAAATTCAGGCTTTTGCTGTCGTGATCGCCAAATTTGACGCTGAACAATGAGATTACATGTTTCTGTTCTGCAAGATGATGTAACATGTAAAATGTTGACTTCCAGTGAGTCACAACATCTTGACATAGCTGATGTTCAGGTAATCCCAGTTCTTTTTGAATTTCATGAAGGCGACCAGTTGCTGCAGAAGAATATTTAAGGTGCCCAACAATTCTGCGGGCAGATGTTATAAGTTCTACTGATGGCTGACATACAATGGCATCGTGAATAACAAGCTGTAATGTATGAGATAAGCAGCTAGCATTTGTCAAGTTTGCTTCTTTTGTGGCCTTCACCATATTTGCGCCATTATCACGCAATACAACATGCACTTTGTTGCAATCAATTTTCCATTTGGTCAACATTTGTGTTTTGGATGTTACACCACCACATGATATAAGGGTTTTGGATGTTACACCACCACATGATATAAGGGTTTTGGATGTTACACCACCACATGATATAAGAGTTTTGCATAGCGAACACACTGCTTTGCTATTATCCTCCTCACACAAACTGAAAAATTTCTAAATTGGTGTTGACTCCATTTTTTTCGTTGAGTTCCGTGAAGAGGGAAATTGAAACGCGAATGGTTAAAACGGAATGAAAAATGTCAACAATGTTCTTCAAACGAAAATTCCAACAAGTATCGTTGAATTGGGTGAACTGGGCAAGTATTGGCAGCACACAAGTCGGTGATTACAGTACATATATTTTATTGACGTGACACCAACGAAGTGGAACAAGACAATCATAGTTACAGATGCGAAGATCATACGTCAAAATGTTAATATCACTGTTAATAGTTGTTGTAGATTCTCTAACAGTTAAGTTCTCTTATATTCCAGTGACTAAGGATCACTTCCATTACCATATAACAGACATGGTATTAACGTCCGTTGACCTTCTCCCAAGGACGTTTATTAAGGCAAACGGATTCATTCTCACGGAGCAATAATTTATATCATACTTGTAAGCATCCCAGACTTTCTTCATAAAATTCTTAGATAGCATATCCAATCCAAACAAAGGCAGATATAACAATACAACCAGGTTAGTGTTTCATCTTGGCTAACCTCTCGGTATCCATACCACGACTTTGGCATAGGTAAAACGGCATATTAAACATGTGAAGCATATATATATTCATTAACTTGATTCCACATATGGATTCTCCCTCTACAAAAGATTCCAAAGGCTATCGACTCCGTGTGTCCAATTCTAGGAATGTCATCTCCGATGAATTCCCGCTAGACCATTAATAGGAGCGGCCTGATACTTTAATTTACATAATTAAACTTGCCATAAGAAATGGGGCGACACTTACTTCATTCTTCCACTATTGGCTTCGCCATGAAGACCAATAGATACGAATACAACTGATGGCTTCTTCAACTTTGCCAGGAATCAAAGAATAACACTGCGGACATAAATGTCGTCCGAGCTGCCCCTATCATGACGTCGCCATCTACTCAACTAGGTTACACGTGCGTCCAAAGCAACTCACACAGCATTGTGCACGTCAGTGCGTGAATCAATCGAACGCACAAATAATATAACTATATAAAACTGGTGCGTACATTTGGCAGGACCGAAGACTACCCCCGTAGGTAATAAATGTACGTAACAATTGGACTATGCTTTTTCATAACGATGATCATTGCTAAGGAATAATAAATCATATTTCTTAAACTTGAACAGTCACTATAAATTTACTATTCATATTTGACAGCAGTGTACTATTCGGCCGAATACGAATAGTTCATTGAAGGCACTTTTCGGCACCAAATCGAATACGAATCGGATCTTCAGTGCAGCCTTACACATTTTGTGAGCAGGATCACAGAACTTGGTGATGTACACACAACTGTGAACAGGATCACAGAACTTGTTGATTTACACACAGTTGTGAACAGGATCACATAACTTGATGATGTTTTACACACAATTGTGAACAGGATCACAGAACTTGGAGACATTTTACACACAATTGTGAACAGGATCACAGAACATCATGACATTTTACACACAATTGTGTTTTACATACGGTTTATGAAAACAGGATCACAGAACATTTTTATTTTTAGTACATTTTAATACAAAACTATAAAGCATAAAATGTGCTTTTCCCTTACTTGTTTAAAATCTTGACTCTTCTTCCCTCAAACACCTGACATTTGACCTCTTACCTTTTTAACAAAAGTATGACACTTTAACATTTGTCATTTTTGCAGAATGAACTCACAGATTTGAGAAACAGTATTTCAAGCCTACTGGACAACCCTGAGGCTACAACAGTGATCAACCGGCTGAACTTTGCCCAGTGTACCTATCTGCTGTCAGTGTTTAAGCTAGAGACACTGAGGTAGGGACTGAACATGTGTTTGTAAAGATCACTGTTCGGTTCACTAGATGTGGTGTTTGTTACATGTAGTTGCTGAAGATTGTGCATGGAACCACTATAGCCTCAACGTGTAAAACTAATTGCTACAGAAACCAATCATGCAAGAGCACAGGCTTCCTGCAAGGAGCCCAGCGACATGTGGGGGCTCCGTGCTCTATAATGAGCGAAAAGGAAAATGATGATGCATTTATTTGGATCCTGGCACATGGCACACACCTGTTACACATGTGGCACGCACGTGGCACACAGAGCTTTTGTGAGGGCTTTCCTTAGATGTTAGTCTCCTGCTATATACAGCAGAGATGACCCAATACACCATCTAAACAGATACCAACAGACCACAATGTTCCGCCTGAGAACCGGCCACTGCATATTACTAGGACATCTCTATCGCCTCAAGATATCCCACACAAATGAATGCCCAAGCGGAACAGGAATCCAGACCCCAGAACACATTCTCCAGAAATGTCCAACCCACGATGAACCGCGACGTGCGACCTGGCCAAGGGGTGCTGAGCTCCAGCAGAAGCTATGGGGCTGCCGCGCCGACCTGGTAAAGACTGTGGACTTCGTCCTGGCGACAGACCTGCAGATTTAGCATGACTACAAACTGAACACAGAAGAAGAAGAAGTCTCCTGCTTTCTATCCAGCTGTTTCCCAGGACAGACCTTGAATTCTTAACACATTCCAGGCTGGCTTTTTATTTTACCCAGGTCCCAAAATGGAGGCATTTTTTATTTTACTACAAGTGATGTTTGAAAAATAGGCCATTGACATACATATTAATGAAGTACAAATCAATATTATGCATCAAAGAGAGGGATGGTCATCAGCAGCTCCAAAACAAAAATCATAGATATCATGATAAGGAAGAAAGCATCAGATTATCCTGGGAGAATATTTTGAAATGCAGTGAGTTCTTAAAGGTAAAGGTTGTCCCATAGCAGATACTACCATAGGGGAGTGAAGTGTTAGAGACTTCACTATACTAGGTCCAGCATCGAGAGGTGGGCTGACCAGTTCCCTTCCTCGCTGCCTTTTCCTTAACTAACTCAAGTACAAAGTCAGGTACCCATTTACAGCTGGGTAGACTGAAGCATTTTGATACCGTGAATCGAACCTGGCACCTTTGCAAAATTTACAAAATTAGGAAAACCTACCTGATACAAAAATATTTATAAAATGTGTGATTCCTGTATACACACATTGGGATCCTTGCCGGTACTACAGAGTTCGTGCCGTGTGCTGAGATCCTCCATGTGTGATCTAAGGGAGGAGATCGGAGCACTGATGGAGTTGTCCGTGTGCAATGAAGATCGTCCTTAAAACCAAACCAAGCCAAACCAAACCAAACCCAAACCAAGCCAAGCCAAGCTAAACCAAACCAAGCCAAACCAAACCAAACCAAACCAAGCCAAACCAAACCAAACCAAACCAAGCCAAACCAAACCAGACCAAACTAAAGATTTCAAATTAAACTCTATGTTTTTCCCTCTTCTTCCCTTTAGGGTAATCCATTCAACTGATCCAGAGGCAATGCATGGGATTTTCGAATACCTAGAAGACAAGTTTCTGTTTCTGGACAAACTTGGTGAGTTGCTGATAACTACTTCTTTGTCTTTGCTGCGGCCACTCTGTTCCTGTCTTTATAATTTTTGACGTGTGTTCATTTTGTGTTTTATGTTATCTTTATTATCAGTTCTGTAAAACCCCACTGAGCACTGAGGAAACGTTCCCAGAAAATGGGTTGCCTAATGAAATAGTGGTGTCCGCGGCTTTTATCCTTATTATATTCCTTTGCACTTTCTTATGTAGCGTGGAGCCACCACTGTAGTTGGTCCCCTTGCTCCTGCTGCATGGGTTTCCATAGCAGTCTGTTTTATGTGATGAGGTTGCCAGTCTGTTTTATGTGATGAGGTTGCCAGTCTGTTTTATGTGATGAGGTTGCCAACTTCATACACAACCTGATGTTAGTCACCTTGTACAACATGCAGGAGGGAGCAGTATTCCTGTTCTTTCTTTGACGGCATACTATATCCCCGCCATCCGGGGGGGGGGGGGGGGCTCTCCAAACATGCAGGGCTCTCCCATGGAATCATCACATCCTGTACAGAGGCATCTCCCTCTTGCCTGTCACATGTTGAATATGAGATCTTCCTGCACCCAGCCAACCAGGTAAAAGCCAGAGATCCTGCCAAGCTAAATGCATTCTGTATTTTTTTTTTCTGTTATCTGGAGTATTATTTTTGTGAGTGCTTACTACTTTTTACCCTTGCCGACATTTCACAATGTCTTCTATCACCACAAACCTCAGATTTTCATATTACGTACTAATTTCTAATTTCTGTTTTATTAATATACCAGTTGTTTATATGAGGGTTCCTCAACGGGGGTTACATGGAACACGTGAATGAACAAAAAATAAACGTTTTTTTTTTTACTTTGCTTGCCGGATGATGTAAGTGCTTGCAGTGGTGGGCAGTGACCAAACAGCCCCATTTGGCAATGCGCTATAGGGCCATGTTCACTTTGTCGAGTTAATTCTCGGATGCATCAGGGTATGCTGTTGATAATTGGTGAGCACTGTATGACACGAACGGGACGACGGTAGGCCGATGATGTCAGTCTTTCCATCCCGAAATGCCATATTTCATTAGAATCTTGTAGAGTAGAAGTTTGTGATAAAAGTTTTAGGCCTACTTGGGTAAGGTTAATAAAAAAAATCAAGTAGGAAATATAAAAAAAAAGTAAAAACTGAAGCTTCTTCTACGTACACTACTGACTTGTCTTAGAGTTGATATTCCTTGTGGGGAGGGAGAACCACACAAATATAGCAGTTTAATAAGTTGGCCTTAATAAACAGATCCACATAAAAAATCATTCTCTACTCAACAGAGCATTGACAATTATTACTGGATTATTATATTTACAACTTACTGATCATGCTAACACACCATGAGCTGTAGATATAATAACTTTTATTCAGGGGTTCCACGAGACCTGAACATTATTTCAAGGGTTCTTCCAGGATAAAAAGGTTGAGAAAGGCTGGTCTGTACCTTCACGGACCAGACCGTTTAGACATTACAGATATTGCTCAAGAAGTTCCAGATTATCGTTATGCTTTCACCGCATTCACTCCTTATGGAGCATGAAGCCACCAGCGTGTTTGGTCCCCTTGCAGAAATCCTGCACCAAAGTGGCCGATCCTGCACCAAAGTGTCCAATCCTGCACCAAAGTGTCTGATCCTGCACCAAAGTGTCCGATCCTGCACCAAAGTGGCCGATCCTGCACCAAAGTGTCCGATCCTGCACCAAAGTGTCCGATCCTGCACCAAAGTGTCCGATCCTGCACCAAAGTGTCCGATCCTGCATCAAAGTGTCCGATCCTGCACCAAAGTGTCCGATCCTGCACCAAAGTGTCCGATCCTGCACCAAAGTGTCCGATCCTGCACCAAAGTGTCCGATCCTGCACCAAAGTGTCCGATCCTGCACCAAAGTGTCCGATCCTGCACCAAAGTGTCCGATCCTGCACCAAAGTGTCCGATCCTGCACCAAAGTGTCCGATCCTGCACCAAAGTGTCTGATCCTGCACCAAAGTGTCCGATCCTGCACCAAAGTGTCCCGTTCCCAGTAAAGGGAGAATATTTGATGGAAAGTTTTTCAGAACCAGTGGTTTCTAATGATGTCATTCTTCCCCCTGATCTCCTAGGTAATGAGATCACTGCCTAGCCTTCTTGGATAAGGGCAAAAAAAGTGGCAGGTCCCATTGTGGTAAAGTGGGATGTTATAAATATTTATAGGGGACTTAGTGTACTGACTGAGATCAGCTGTGAAGGTATCTATATCTAATAAGAGTAGTGTATTATAGATAACCTTACTTGCTGCCACATATGTATACCTCAGTCAGAATTATTCTGGAATAGTGTGATGACTACGTTATATGTCTAGGGTATGTGTATGATGAAGTGTAAGTCATAACAACAACAGACAGATAAACAATTTAATTTATTCCACCACACTTGACAACACTGTGACACTCACATACATAAAACACTCTACGAGGATATCTTAAAGGAGTCACTGATAACTTTTCAAATAACAATATGTATTCAGTGCTGTCATGAATGTATATGTGTCCTGATTCAAATACAAAGGGAACCAGGAATCACAATCAATTTTAATTACAAGTTATATGTACAGAATTTATTAATATGAATCTTGTAGTGACATATATTATTAATAGTATCCTATGTGTGTCAGTTGTGTAGTAGTAATATGAGGTAATACTGGTTTTGTTTTGTTCAAGCTCTGTTGGTATTTGTCATCATGACTTCAATAGTTTGTCTTTGTTGGAACTAGTATTGGAGATGTTCTCAGTTCCTGGCATTAAAACAATTAAATTCCCCTCTTAATTTTATTTTACAATGTCATTTTAAGATGGGGGTACATAATGTTGAGCTCCATGGCCACACTCTCTTATCTTTCGTGATGACTGCAGTAAAAGACTCCTCTGCTCGATTACTTTAATGAGTTCTGGAGCCACCCCACTGGTTGCTATATGGACCAAGGAGTATGCTGTCCGCCTCTGGCTTCAGCAAAGCTCTGACCAGGTGCTGCTCAATAACTTTAAGACCACGGTCCCTGAAACAAGAAGGTTGTACCTTCTACGTCAGAACTAATTTATACTCTATTTCTACACTGAGCACAATACATCACAAACATTGAGTTCAGAGCGTTAGGCCAACTGTCAGCTTCATCTGAAATACTTTATACCAGTATTTCCCTCCCTAATGGTTACTATGCCTCTGCAATTCCAGCATTATTTCTTTCTAGTCAATAATCTAGGTGTCAGTGTACTGTTTGGCCATTCCATGCAGTTTTACTTTCCTCCGACACCTTCTGTTCAGGCTGGAGCACCATAGGCTTTACAATGTTCACTGACTACTCTAACTACAACATATACAAACATAAATTATCAATTTACATTCAATTTTCATTAAAAGATATTGAATATTTCAAGCTTACCCAATTCATGGAAATAATAAACAGTTTCGTTGACTGGCAATGAATATAGCACAACTCCGATCTGCCAGATGTCCCAGGCTTTTTTTATAAAAAATATTCAGCTGGTGCTCAACGCATGCTTTTAGTAGGTTTTCCCTTACAAGATGTGGCAAGGCAGACTTCTCTGAATTGAGTATATTCGCAGCTATTCCCAATCAAACCATGTCTGTACACATTTCATTTCAAAAAATGTACCCCTTTTTGCAACGTTTCCCCTGACAACACAAGTCTAGTATTTTATAGCCCGATGTGTAACTGTCTTTTTTTCTTGTTGAGGTGATCACTGGCCCAAGACAGTATACATGTTGTTAGATTGTAGTGCCTTGAGCGTATGATGAATTAGTGTGGGTGCGAATGAAGACGCCGTTGCAATGTGTTTAGGCTCGTTAGATTAGATCCTGCAAATCCCATACTCTCACAGCATAATCAAGGATGCTTTGACACTAGGCATGTTTCAAGACATTTATTGACGGAACTTTCACATAGTATCAACGTTATCAGTTTTAACAATTTCATGGTTTGACCTTTACATTGTCTGTTGTCAATACATTTGGTCTTCTTGGTAAACATAGGTATAGACGTCATGGGCCTAGCAAAGTTTTTTGGTAATGACAGTTCGTAAGCGTCAAGTCCCTTTTGGGTCTCTGACTAAACGCGTCAGATGCCTTAGTTACCTTGACACATAGGTGCAACTTGGCACTCCCGCCCAATTGCACATATCAGGCTGTAGTATAATAGCCGAAAGCACAGGCCTCGTTCTGACGTCGGCCGGGTACTTCTGTTAAATAGGTTATCATCAACCCTGCAGTAATACTTATTGTAGATAGAAGTTCCGCCAATCTGCGGCTCCCACAATATATCTTCGTCACTGGATTTTGGACATTCCATAAGACTAAAGCAGTTTTGGACTTTCCTCGAGCACACCTTATGTTCAAATGGCTGGAGCACTATAGGCTTTACATCCTATGTTCGCTACTGAACTACACATATATAATGACATAAAGGTTATTAATTTACATTCAATTTTCATTAAAAGGAATTCTGTCGTATTTCAAGCTTACCACAATTCATGGGGAAAATAAAAGCAGTTACTTCGTTGACTGGCAATGAATATAGCACAACTCCGATCTGCCGATGTCCCAGGCTTTATATTTTACTAAAAAATTACATGGTGCTCAACGCCCTGAACTTCAACCTTGACCCTAAAGGTTTAACACAATGAATGTAAACAAGGGAAGACAACCCTAATCAATTGATATCGCAGCTCTAAAGACAAATGATACCATGTCTACACATCTTTTCAAAAAACTCCTTTTCACGTTTCCCCGACAAAAATGACAGTAACAGCCCGACCAATCGTGTTTAGTCTTACATTTGTTGCGCTCCAATCAAATAGGAGTTAACATGGTAGGCTATTTCCGTAACGTAATGTTTTTTTCAAACACGTTATAAAAAAATTTTATGAGCAGAAATGATTTCATGCTGTCAGGCACCCCCACTATTTTATTTTGGCCATAACTTGGTAATTCCTAGACTATTTGCGTAACGTTTTACATATTCTTTGTCAGCAAACCCTAAGGAACCCAAATATACGAATTTAATGGAGCCCATATGCATTTTCTTCTAGGATAGTCGTGCTGTTACTACCTTCTCACTTCCAAACTTGAGGGTGTCTGGGTACTGTCATGTTTTCAAACGTAAACCAGTATATTGTCATAATTCCCAATAAGCGTTTTTCAGGATTTTAAAAACCTAACTCTGGTATGGGTATTGGCTTTTTATCACTGTCGATCTGAAAAAAAGTATTGCTAGTGGCCTTACACGCGGGATGGCAGCAATTGTGTATCGCGCGACGCGTGTTTAGTATTGCCTGTGTCCTGCCTTCATTCGCCCCTCTCTCTCTCCCGCTTTATCTGTCTTTTAGTTACGCCGTGTATGGAATGAATGAAATATTAAATCTAGGTCATTGATCAGCTTGCGTATCTCAAGGTTTTTCCAAGAAATACAGTACACGTTTCATTGAAGAAAGCGGGTAATAATACAGTAGGCTTTTACTATCAACGTGAAAGCGTTACAATTTGCAGACGAAGTAGAACACAGGGGGATTTTGCGTACAGTCATTGTGACAGCACTGTTCTTTACCATTCTTCTTTCCTTTTATTAAATTTATTTGTTAGGCTTTTCATTTACGTTTTAATTTACATATGTGGATGTAGAATTTCACGACAAATCCTCCCCTCTTAAAACAGACGTTATACGTCAGTCTATAATTCTACATACACATAGAGAAATTTATGTCTATGCCTGGTGATTTCTTTGATTTTCATCGCACGGATGGCGGCTTAAAAAATCTGCATCAACGTTTCTCTAATTTTATTTTGCTCATGGATTAATGCAGGTGGGTCAAGTCAAAGTAAGCACTACTGACGAAGGTTACCTCAGACCTCTGCAATCCAAGAATCCATTTCAGATATGTTACTGTACAGCTGCAAGTGTTACTGCTTGTCTTACTACTGCTTAGCAATCAATATTCACCATTTTCTCTTCGCTGAGTCTGCTCAACGACAGGTCCCGAGAATATTAGATGTTCCTCAATTTGTACGTTATGAGAAGTTGATCTATATGGTGCTATCTGAGTTGTGGAGGGGATCCAATAATTTCCGGATCAGCCTTAATAAACACTCGGACTATCCTCAATTCAAAAGGTAACAATGGAGACACTCTGCTCCTCCGAAATGTTCACAGCCAACAATTTGTCTGATCACAGGCGGGATTGAATGTGGAAACACCCTTCTAATAATATATTTATAATGTTCTATAATGTGCCGCTCAAATGGAGGCTATATTCACCAACTATAGTTTCGCCTACCGACAATCTGGAGAATTAAGATAATATGTGGGGAAATGAGTTTCTGCATCAGAAATCAATTCGCCCTTAGCATTGCTATAAGATGTGTGGGTTATCTCCATCCAGGGTCCGATCAATAATTTCCCTTGGACGGTGTGGGGTCGGGTGACTACCAATGTCACCAGAGCCCTTTTAATGCTAAGTTAATAGCCATAGTGTGAAGCGCTGTGAGCATTTCCCGAATCGCTCACTCGTCCACTGCCCACTGTTCTTATGTTAACAATTTGTTTCGGTTTTAACTTAGGCGGATCATCTTCAATGTCAATGTCAGCCAGCTCCCTAAATGCGGCTTCAAACTGTTCCTGGGTTGACTGGTCTGAATTTCTATTTTCTCTGGATGCCTTTCTCAGAGTTGCGAATCTAAATATTTTTGGTGAACACTGTTGGGGGAAAGGGGGATACCTATCCTCTATGTCAACCTTATTATTGTTATTTTCCTTGTTAATGTTAGGCCCATATGTTTCAGTATGCTTGGCTGGCATCTGATTATGATTTTCCCAACTTGGGGACTGTACCTTGCTACATTTTTCACAGGCCCTCACAAATTGTGCAATATCAGCAGCTACTTGGGGCCAATAGAATTTTTCTGATGTCCTTTGACGGGTAGTCCCATTTCTCTGGTGTCCACCGTCTGGTACAACATGTGATTTTGCCATCACTTCTTGTCTGTAGGGAGTTGGGAGTACCAACTGTCCATATCCTTTGGGTCCGGCTCCCGCCTTCCTGTGGAGCAGTCCATCTCTCAAGTAAAATTGTCCTTTCTTAGGGTGTGCATGGCTGTTTAGTAATTTGTCAAAGCAAGGTTTTAATGATTTGTCCTTTGCCTGGGCCTTTCTCATCTGTTTATCAGAAAAGGTTAATGGGGGTTCCCCCCTCCTTTCTACTAGGGGTCGACCTGACCTGAAGCGTGGCCATTACCACAGGTTTTACAGGGCTTCCTAGAAAAACATATTTACTTCCTAACACCAGCGGGTAATTAGGATCGTCACACACGGCTGCTCTAATCACTCCTTCCACGTACCTTGTCTCTACATTGATCTCGGCTACGGGAAGTGTCATGGTGGATATTCCCTTTACGGCCCCTTGTATCTCCACTTTCTCTGTGGTATACTGTTCAGGGTGCACTAGGGTTGCACTCACAACTGAGTCATATTCTAAACCTGAATCGTAAAGGCACCTAACCTTGGCCCCATTACATGTCACTTCTTCACAGATGGGGGGATGTTGAAGATTTATATGATTCTCTGTCAGTTTCTTCTTCCCCCTTGTCCACTGTTATCATGCATGCCGCGTGATATGGAGGAACCTTCCTACCACATTCACTAGTATTATGATTATGCATCCTGCATATTTGACAATATTTTCCTTCCTGTCTGAAGGGTTTCCTGTTATCATATTTCCTTTCATTGAATTGTGGGGTTTTATTTTTATAGTCATTTCGTGGCCTATCAAACTGGTGCTTACCTTTGTTTTGATCTCTATGATCAAATTCATTAAAGTTTTGTGGTGCCTGATAATTATCTACCTGCCTCTTCTTATTACCTGTTACTTCTGCCTGAGCTGCTTGATACCTTTCTGCTACATTTAGCAACTCACCCAGCCTCTCTGCACCTTGTTCCATGAGAAACTTTCTCAGGTCTGGAGCCATGGACTCTCTTAATTGCTCTATAAGGACCATTTCCTTAAGATCTTGGGTTTTCCCCAGAGAAGTCCATTTCTCCAAGTATGTCTCTATTCGTGCAGAGAACTGGTGATAGGTTTCACCTGACAGTAGTTTAGCATTCCTAAATTTTTTCCTATAAAATTCTGCATTCTTTTCATATCTTAACAAAAGAGCCTGCTTTAGCATGTCATAATTTTCCTGATCACTTCTGCTCATTTTTGCAAAAACTTCATAAGCTGCCCCACGAAGTCCCTGAGATAACTTTAAGCTCCACCTTTCTCTCTCTAACCCATACGTGGTAGCTAATAGTTCATACCTATTTAGATAGCTCTCTATATCATCGTCTTTCTCAACAAAATGATCTAAATGAAAATTCATAGCTGAGGTTGAGGCTCCCTGGCTAGCAGTGGCATCAGAGGCAAAGGGACTGGCACCATTTTCAGGAGCATGGCCTTGAAACTCAAACTCCCTTAGTCGTAACTCATGTTCCCTTTGTAATCTCTTCTCCTCCTTTTCTGCTTCCCTCTCTGCAGCTAATCGTTTGTCTTCTGCTTCCCTTTCTGCAGCTAATTTTTTCCCTTTCTGCAGCTAATTTCTTCTCTTCCCTTTCTGCAGCCTGTCTTCTTTCCTCGGCTTCCAATGCTTTAGCCTCTTTGTCAGCCTCAATCTGCAACCTCTTAGCCTCAGCCTCTAACTTTCTTTCGGCCTCTTTTTCTAATCTTCTTTCTTCCCGTTCAATATATTTGTCACATTCAGCAGTGACATAAGAAATCATAATTTGCCCGTCCATTCCTAACTCTTTCGCAGTCTGTACAGCAGCAGATCGAA
This sequence comes from Oreohelix idahoensis, assembly GCA_024509875.1. Lineage (NCBI taxonomy): Eukaryota > Metazoa > Mollusca > Gastropoda > Stylommatophora > Oreohelicidae > Oreohelix > Oreohelix idahoensis. The sequence continues at coordinate 318,601 of JAMPIV010001016.1, read as the reverse complement.
ATTTTGCCAGGTCGGCCATTGTCTAACAGATAAATGTCTAAAATATGTAACTAAACAATTTTTTCTATGACTAATTAACTCAGGACAACACAGGCACTGTGAGCTCAACCTTATTTATTTTCACCCAAGGATACCTTTTAATTCTTATTATTCCCTGAAGTGAATTACCCCCAATATTTTTAATAGGGAAAGATTCAAAATCCAGAGAGCGAGACCCCAATATATGTGGTAAAGTGGGATGTTATAAATATTTATAGGGGACTTAGTGTACTGACTGAGATCAGCTGTGAAGGTATCTATATCTAATAAGAGTAGTGTATTATAGATAACCTTACTTGCTGCCACATATGTATACCTCAGTCAGAATTATTCTGGAATAGTGTGATGACTACGTTATATGTCTAGGGTATGTGTATGATGAAGTGTAAGTCATAACAACAACAGACAGATAAACAATTTAATTTATTCCACCACACTTGACAACACTGTGACACTCACATACATAAAACACTCTACGAGGATATCTTAAAGGAGTCACTGATAACTTTTCAAATAACAATATGTATTCAGTGCTGTCATGAATGTATATGTGTCCTGATTCAAATACAAAGGGAACCAGGAATCACAATCAATTTTAATTACAAGTTATATGTACAGAATTTATTAATATGAATCTTGTAGTGACATATATTATTAATAGTATCCTATGTGTGTCAGTTGTGTAGTAGTAATATGAGGTAATACTGGTTTTGTTTTGTTCAAGCTCTGTTGGTATTTGTCATCATGACTTCAATAGTTTGTCTTTGTTGGAACTAGTATTGGAGATGTTCTCAGTTCCTGGCATTAAACCAATTAAATTCCCCTCTTAATTTTATTTTACAATGTCATTTTAAGATGGGGGTACATAATGTTGAGCTCCATGGCCACACTCTCTTATCTTTCGTGATGACTGCAGTAAAAGCCTCCTCTGCTCAATTACTTTAATGAGTTCTGGAGCCACCCCACTGGTTGCTATATGGACCAAGGAGTATGCTGTCCGCCTCTGGCTTCAGCAAAGCTCTGACCAGGTGCTGCTCAATAACTTTAAGACCACTGTCCCTGAAACAAGAAGGTTGTACCTCCTACTTCATAACTAATTTATACTCTATTTCTACACTGAGCACAATACGTCACAAACATTGAGTTCAGAGCGTTAGGCCAACTGTCAGCTTCATCTGAAATACTTTATACCAGTATTTTCCTCCCTAATGGTTACTACGCCTCTGCAATTCCAGCATTATTTCTTTCTAGTCAATAATCTAGGTGTCAGTGTACTGTTTGGCCATTCCATGCAGTTTTACTTTCCTCCGACACCTTCTGTTCAGGCTGGAGCACTATAGGCTTTACATCATGTTCGCTACTGAACTACACATATATACAAACATAAATTATCAATTTACATTCAATTTTCATTAAAAGATATTGAATATTTCAAGCTTACCACAATTCATGGAAATAATAAACAGTTTCGTTGACTGGCAATGAATATAGCACAACTCCGATCTGCCGATGTCCCAGGCTTTATTTTATAAAAAATATACACTGGTGCTCAACGCACTGCTTCTTAGTAGGTTTATTACAAGATGTGGCAAGGAACAGACGCTCTGAATTGAGTATATTCGCAGCTCTACCCAATCAAACCATGTCTACACATCTTTTCAAAAAAGTATCCCTTTTTCACGTTTCCCCTGACAACACAAGATAGTATTTATAGCCCGACCAATCGTGTTTAGTCTTACATTTGTTGCGCTCCAATCAAATAGGAGTTAACATGGTAGGCTATTTCCGTAACGTAATGTTTTTTCAAACACGTTATAAAAAAATTTTATGAGCAGAAATGATTTCATGCTGTCAGGCACCCCCACTATTTTATTTTGGTTATAATTTGGTAATTCCTAGACTATTTGCGTAACGTTTTACATATTCGTTGTCAGCAAACCCTAAGGAACCCAAATATACGAATTTAATGGAGCCAATATGCATTTTCTTCTAGGATAGTCGTGCTGTTACTACCTTCTCACTTCCAAACTTGAGGGTGTCTGGGTACTGTCATGTTTTCAAACGTAAACCAGTATATTGTCATAATTCCCAATAAGCGTTTTTCAGGATTTTAAAACCTAACTCTGGTATGGGTATTGGCTTTTATCACTGTCGATCTGAAAAAAAGTATTGCTAGTGGCCTTACACGCGGGATGGCAGCAATTGTGTATTGCGCTACGCGTGTTTAGTGTTGCATGTGTCCTGCCTTCATTCGCCCCTCTCTCTCTCCTGCTTTATCTGTCTTTTAGTTACGCCGTGTATGGAATGAATGAAATATTAAATCTAGGTCATTGATCAGCTTGCGTATCTCAAGGTTTTTCCAAGAAATACAGTACACGTTTCATTGAAGAAAGCGGGTAATAATACAGTAGGCTTTTACTATCAACGTGAAAGCGTTACAATTTGCAGACGAAGTAGAACACAGGGGGATTTTGCGTACAGTCATTGTGACAGCACTGTTCTTTACCATTCTTCTTTCCTTTTATTAAATTTATTTGTAGGCTTTTCATTTACGTTTTAATTTACATATGTGGATGTAGAATTTCACGACACCCATGTGCAAGTTGTAGGTAAAGGAAAAGGATCCCGTTACATGCCCATTGAGGCATTTTGGGAATATGGTGTTAAGCCCATATTTTCTTGATCATCGACACACTAGGGGTGGTGTGATCAGCATCACGCCGGCCACCTTAACCTTCCCAGAGTTGCTCTTGTACCCAGTTCATGAGGATGGGTTGACCTCGGAGCCGTTTGGGGTTTTAAAATAATCTGACCTCAACTGGGGATCGAACCATGGACCACCGAGCTAGGAAATCAATGCACTAACCACTGTACTACCGCGGCTCCCATGTGCAAGTTGTACACGTTAAAAATCCCTTGGCAATTGGAAATTGGAAAAGAGATGGCCATACGGCCCCTGCCCTGGCAAAATTGAAAAAATTAGGAAACCTTCTCACCACAAAAATATTTATAGAAAATGTGATTCCTGTATCCACACATTGGAATCCTCACCGATGCTGCGGAGTTCGTGCAGTGTGCTGAAATCCACCTTGTGTGATCTAAGGGAGGAGATCGGAGCACTAATAGAGTTGTCTGTATGCAATGAAGATGGTCCTTAAAACCAAACCAAACGAACCAAACCAAACCAAGCCAAACCAAACCAAACCAAGCCAAATCAAACCAAACCAAGCCAAACCAGTCTAAAGAAAAGAAGAAACTCAACTTAGAGTAAACTTTTATTAAGGCTCAGCTTTCACAGTTGTTGGTTGTGCTGTGATTTCAGGGATGTGGCAGTGCATAGCTGCAGTGATGGAGAAGACTTTTGACAAGTACATGGATGTGCTCGATGCCAGGGTAAGACTTTGACCGTCATAATTTAAAATTACAGGGTGTTTCAAAATTATGTATGCACATTTTAAAATTTTGTGGTTTGTGAACAACATACACAAATTTAATTTTCTTTATCACATTTTAAAGCTAAGAGATAGACAATTTTTTTCACAATGAAGTAATTTTGTTTTATTTTTTCAGATACTTGAAAAATTATGGAGAATGCTCAGTTAAGTTTTGAAGAAGTTAGACAATTCTAAAATGGTACTGGAAGGAAAAAGGCATGGAAACAATACTTAGAAGCTAATAACACAGCAGGAAGAATATTTGGAGAAAAGCTAGAAATAGAAGCTCAAGAAAACCAGAAACTGTTCTACAAGACCTAAAGAACATGAGGAAGGAAAAACAGTGCCCTCTTAAATTCATAAAGGACAAGCAAAACAAAAGGAAGAGGAAACCAGTGGTGGTGAAGATAGCATCAAGATGGAAGAACTGAATGCAGCGCTGGAGAAAATCAAGATAGACAAAGCAGCAGGACATGATGGTATAACACCAGAAGTGGTTAAGTACATTGGAGCAGCAGGCGACCTATTACTCCTGGGGGTCCTACAGGCAGCCTAGTGCCACAAGACCATTTTCGAAAGGGTGACTACTGTGGTAAGGGTGTGCCTGGTAAAATCTCTAGAATCCTGGAGCAGAGACTCAGATGCTTAGCTGAGCCAAAAATGGTTGGGGTCCAATGTAGCTTCTGAGCAAACCGAAGTACTCAAGACTTTATTTTCACACTCAGACAGTTGAGTGAAAAGGCCCTTGAGTATAAAGGTGAGATGCATCTTTGTTTCTTGGATCTGGAGAAAGCATTTGACAATATCCCCTGGAGCAAAATTTGGGACTGCTTGGCAAAAAAAAATATTCCAGTACTTCTGATCCATGCTATACAGAGCTTCTACAAGTCTTGCAGAAATTATGTGAGGACGGCAAACCATAAGTCAGAAGAGTTCAGGACCACCACTGGTGTAACATAGGGTGATATTCTGTCACCTTATCTTTTCGTACTCCTCATGGATGATGTCATCAAAGCATGTAAGGAGAGGACAAGAAAGTATCCAGTGGGGTACTGGAAGATGAGATAGGTTTGTATTTCAGAGCTGGTGTTTGCCGATGATGTTGCCATGATTGCTAAATCAGAGGCATATATTCAATCCAACCTGCAAGTCTGGAAGGAAGAACAGGAGAAGAGAGGGATGGCTGTCAGCAGCTCCAAAACAAAAACCATTGTGATCAGGCATCAGATTATGCTGGGAGAACAGGTCCTGGAGCAGGTCAGCCACTTTAAATACCTTGGAGCTGTCATAGACTGGAAGGGAGGCATCAAAGAAGAGTTGGCTACTGGAAGGGAGGCATCAAAGAAGAGTTGGCTACTGGAAGGGAGGCATCAAAGAAAAGTTGGCTACTGGAAGGGAGGCATCAAAGAAGAGTTGGCTACCGGAAGAGCAGCAGCTGCAATACTTTTTCAGGCCATAAATCGAGGATTCCTCAGTAAAACAAAGTTTGCAAGAAGACGAAGATGGCTGTATAATACCACTCCACCAATGTTCCAGTCTTGACCTATGGATGCGAGACTACAACCCACAAAAGTCAGCTCCAAACCTCAGAAATAAGTTATCTGAGGAAGGTGGTAGAAGTAACAAGAAGAGACATGGTCCGCAACCAGACAGTACAGCAAGGCTTCAAAACAGACCCAAGGAGAACATTCCCAGCTACGATGGTTTGGCCATGCCTGCAGAATGGGAGCAGATCGGCTACCACGACAAGAATGGGAAACTAAGAGCCAGGGAGACAGACCTTTAGGACGATCCAGAGTCCGCTGGGACGACAATATTAGATAATCTCTGAAGGACCGAGGACTAGGCTGGAACCAGGCCAGGAAGAAGACAGCTGATAGGATAGTATGGCACTCTCTCTGGCAAGTCTCTTCACCCAAGGGTAGAAGAGGAACAACTAAGTAAGTAGTAGTTTTTTTTTTTTTTCAGCCTAAAACAAAAGAAAAAGAGAAACAGATAGAGGACCATGCTCAGTTTCTGTTGGTAAAATTCAACCACACGTACAAAAGAGTGAGACTCATGGCTGACAAGTTCATCTCCAAGTTTGTCAGCCGGTTAGTATCATCCTTTCAGTTAATTGTACCATGTTTTATTCCTAGTGTGAGTGTCGAGTGGTAGAGCGGTTACAGCGCATGCTGCTCATGGCATTGTTACTGGGCACAAAACCTGGGAGTAGCATCACACTCCAGCTTAGCCAACTGCAACCGGGTATTGGACTCTGCTTTTGAGTTAGGGAAGGCAAAGGCAGCAGGGAAAGGAACTGGTAACCTCCCCACCTCCTGAAGCTGAGACCTAGTATAGTGAAGTTTTTTTTTTTTTTTTTTAACGTACGCCCACTATTACTCGAGGGGAAATCTCAGGTTAGTATGTCAAACCTGAGACTGATTTTACATGAGTATCCTATTTTCCCTGTACGCTGACGGGTGTCCTCTCGCCATTCAGGCAGATACTCACCGTCTTCGAAGAGTACCCATTAGAGCTGGGTCGGCTCAAGAGCCGTTCAGGTTATTCCAGTCACTGGTCGACGACACTCCTTCAAATGTACTCGCCAGGGCTCGAATTAATCCAGTCCAAATCCCGGTCGACGACACTGCTTCAAATGCTTGAATCTGGATCACCCGATCGCCAGCACAGTATGGTAACCATTACACCAGCGCGGCTCCCAGTGAAGTTTCTAATGCATAGCTCTCTTACAGCAGTACCTGCCATAGGATTACCTTACATTATCATCTCCCTTTTTGACCCCTTATGGGGGCGGGGAGCCACCACTGCCGATGACACCATTGAGGAAGCCTACACCAAAGTACAAACCCTTGCAGCAGTGGTATCTGTAGCAATATAGTTTACATGATGAGGTTGCAACCCCATGCATAACCTGATATTAGTCGTCGCTTATGATATGCCTGATACAGCTGTAGTTCTGTTCTTCATTTGCCATGACAGAGATCAATCAATCAATCAATCAATCAATACTCTTTAGCTCCCCGAGGAGCATAGGCCTTCAACAAACACATGCCAAGTCTTCCTGTCCTGTGCCATCCGCTCAAGTTCTTTCCATGTTTTCCTCATCATTGTCACCTATGTATCCAGTTCTCTTCTCCATGTGTTTTTTGGTTTACCTCTGCCTCTCTTTCCCTGTGGATTCCAGAACAAGGACTGCCTGGGAGTTATATACGGGGTGAAAGGCCCTGTGGTGATGCATAATATAACAAAATATAAACAGATTTAAGGAATTGGGGGGGGGGGAAGCAAGGCAGCATTTGTATGGAATAAACCGATCGGGAAAAGGGCAGAAGTAGACTTGTATTAATTTTTTCTTTTGTTTCCTTGTGTTTTTTCTTAAGGCTTTTTCAGTTGTAATCATCTTCAGCTGCCATCTCCGTATCGAAGGTCGGCTGCAATGGATCTCCAATGTCGTCTGTCTCTTTGTCTTGATGGTGCACTCTGATAGACTCTTTTCTTTCTCTTTGTCTTGATAGACTCTTTCCTGTTTCTTTGTCTTGATGGTGCACTCTGATAGACTCTTTCCTGTCTCTTTGTCTTGATGGTGCACTCTGATAGACTCTTTCCTGTCTCTTTGTCTTGATGGTGCACTCTGATAGACTCTTTTCTGTCTCTTTGTCTTGATGGTGCACTCTGATAGACTCTTTTCTGTCTCTTTGTCTTGATGGTGCACTCTGATAGACTCTTTTCTGTCTCTTTGTCTTGATGGTGCACTCTGATAGACTCTTTTCTGTCTCTTTGTCTTGATGGTGCACTCTGATAGACTCTTTTCTTTCTCTTTGTCTTGATAGACTCTTTCCTGTTTCTTTGTCTTGATGGTGCACTCTGATAGACTCTTTCCTGTCTCTTTGTCTTGATGGTGCACTCTGATAGACTCTTTCCTGTCTCTTTGTCTTGATGGTGCACTCTGATAGACTCTTTTCTGTCTCTTTGTCTTGATGGTGCACTCTGATAGACTCTTTTCTGTCTCTTTGTCTTGATGGTGCACTCTGATAGACTCTTTTCTGTCTCTTTGTCTTGATGGTGCACTCTGATAGACTCTTTTCTTTCTCTTTGTCTTGATAGACTCTTTCCTGTTTCTTTGTCTTGATGGTGCACTCTGATAGACTCTTTCCTGTCTCTTTGTCTTGATGGTGCACTCTGATAGACTCTTTCCTGTCTCTTTGTCTTGATGGTGCACTCTGATAGACTCTTTTCTGTCTCTTTGTCTTGATGGTGCACTCTGATAGACCTCTTTGTCTTGATGGTGCACTCTGATAGACTCTTTCCTGTCTCTTTGTCTTGATGGTGCACTCTGATAGACTCTTTTCTGTCTCTTTGTCTTGATGGTGCACTCTGATAGACTCTTTCCTGTCTCTTTGTCTTGATGGTGCACTCTGATAGACTCTTTCCTGTCTCTTTGTCTTGATGGTGCACTCTGATAGACTCTTTTCTGTCTCTTTGTCTTGATGGTGCACTCTGATAGACTCTTTCCTGTCTCTTTGTCTTGATGGTGCACTCTGATAGACTCTTTTCTGTCTCTTTGTCTTGATGGTGCACTCTGATAGACTCTTTCCTGTCTCTTTGTCTTGATGGTGCACTCTGATAGACTCTTTTCTGTCTCTTTGTCTTGATGGTGCACTCTGATAGACTCTTTCCTTCTCTTTGTCTTGATAGACTCTTTCTTGTCTCTTGTCTTGATGGTGCACTCTGATAGACTCTTTCCTGTCTCTTTGTCTTGATGGTGCACTCTGATAGACTCTTTTCTGTCTCTTTGTCTTGATGGTGCACTCTGATAGACTCTTTCCTGTCTCTTTGTCTTGATGGTGCACTCTGATAGACTCTTTCCTGTCTCTTTGTCTTGATGGTGCACTCTGATAGACTCTTTTCTGTCTCTTTGTCTTGATGGTGCACTCTGATAGACTCTTTCCTGTCTCTTTGTCTTGATGGTGCACTCTGATAGACTCTTTCCTGTCTCTTTGTCTTGATGGTGCACTCTGATAGACTCTTTTCTGTCTCTTTGTCTTGATGGTGCACTCTGATAGACTCTGTCCTGTCTCTTTGTCTTGATGGTGCACTCTGATAGACTCTTTTCTGTCTCTTTGTCTTGATGGTGCACTCTGATAGACTCTTTCCTGTCTCTTTGTCTTGATGGTGCACTCTGATAGACTCTTTTCTGTCTCTTTGTCTTGATGGTGCACTCTGATAGACTCTTTCCTTCTCTTTGTCTTGATAGACTCTTTCTTGTCTCTTGTCTTGATGGTGCACTCTGATAGACTCTTTCCTGTCTCTTTGTCTTGATGGTGCACTCTGATAGACTCTTTCCTGTCTCTTGTCTTGATGGTGCACTGTGATAGACTCTTTCCTGTCTCTTTATCTTGATGGTGCACTCTGATAGACTCTTTTCTGAACATCTTTTGATGTTGTCTTCTCATTTAAAGTGCTGTCTTCCTCTAGCACGTTTGCCTTCAACTCTTCCTTTCAAACTTATCGTCAGCAACGTCTAATGTCTTTTTTTATGACCAAAATATTTTAGCCATCCAATTTTGATCTCCTTTATTATTTCTCTTTTTTTATTTCTAGGTTTTCTTGGACCTCTATTTGTTTTCTCCACTTTCCATGAGACGTGCCCCGTTATTCTATATATCCACATCTCAAAGGCCTCAATTCTTTCTTCCAGTTACTTGTTCATTGTCCATGTTTCTACACCATACAATAATGAAGGATGTATATAACACTTGATTTTTGCCTTATTTGTTTAGGTGTGCAATGCTAATATTGAGCACTGAAATGTAAGCAGCAGTTTTCTGGAATAACAAGACTAATTAAAAAAAAAATGACTGCTCCAGGCCTTAAAACCTGGCCAGAATAAATGTTAAGAGTGTTTTTTGTTGTTGTTTGTTTGTTGTTGTTTTTTTGCTCTGAGTAAGGCTTTGTTAATTGAAGGGATCTGGACACGGACATGAAAAGGGGCACAAAGAAAGAAGACATGGAGACCCCTTCTTCAGATGGCACTGGACAGGAATGAATGAACAAACTTTATTTTCAAAGGGTTAAGAATTGGGCACGCAGGCCCGTCTGATTCTCTCTCTCTCTCTCTCTCATCATGCATAATGAATCCTTTCATTTTTACATTTACTTTAAGCATTATTTAGGCATGTATCATTATAAAAGTAATTTAACAGCATACATTTGCGATATCCAATCATAATGGAATTTAAGTATGTTTTTAAAATAAATTTAAAAGAAAACAAACAAAGAAACCAACAAACATACAAACGGACAAAATTCAAACCCTTCATACAGTAAATTAGAGCCACAGTGGTGCAGTGGTTAGTGCACTGGCTTCCTAGCTCGGTGGTCCATGGTTCGATCCCCAGTTGAGGTGGGATTTTTTAGACCGCAAACGGCTCTGTGGTAGACCCAGCCTCATGAATTTGGTACCAGAGCAACTTCTGGGAAGGTTAAGGCAGCCGGTGTGATGCTGACCACATCACCCCTACTGTGCCGATGGTCAAGAAAATATGGGCCTAACACTATATTACCAATATGCCTCAATGGACGTGTAACAGGATCCTTTACCTTTTTTTTTTAACTATACAGTAAATTAGACAATGATTAGAGACGTAATCAGATTAGGATGGTATGTTATAAGAACTCGTGAAATATTTGAAGTGTTAGCATGTATTGTTGAAGGTCACTGCTTCTCAGGGAGTTAAAGGGTAATGAATGGTTTCATAAGGAATGACAAATATGAATGGCACTGGCAGATTGTCACTTTTCTCTTCTCCTGTTACGTTTGTGCCACATTTCTTCCCTCAGGTTCCCTCACATCTTGTGGAGTGGAAAAGTTCTGAAAACTATGCTGGACATCTTGCAAGTTGTGTGTCAAGCTTTGGATCTGGTACTGGATACTAACTTAAATTTTTTTTTTTTAATTGACGGAGAGGCAGTTAATTTTTATTTAAAATTTTTTTTTTTAATTTGAAAATTGGGATTAGTCTATATTTTTGATAATTTAGGATGTGAAAGTCATTTGTCATTTTGGGGGTGCATATGGAAAAACTGACGGCATGGGGCGGATATGAAGACTGGGAAACGGGGGCCAAACAACATGAAATGACAAACCTGTAAGTATATGAGTAAGCCACCTGCCAAATAAGTATATGAGTAAGCCACCCGCCAAAACATGGAGAACTCAGGGCATAATTTGACTTTGAAAATTGCGTTATCTAAAGAATCTGTTCTGGTCCTATGAAGAAAATAGATGATTTCTTACATTTAAAAAAAAGGAGGCTGACAATTGGGAGTCCATGATCCAAATGGTCTCCTCCCCACTGGAAAACATAAATAACTTTCGTACAGGCCTCCTGCTAGGGAAGGTACAGGCCTCCTGCTAGGGAGGGTACAGGCCTCCTGCTAGGGAGGCCTGTTGCAGTGATGGCATCATGCCCCTTAAGAAATATAAGAGGAGAATGAATTATTTGTTTTCACATTGCATATATCGTGATGCTGCCGTAGTGGGCTCAGTGTCAAGCCTTTTGTAGTAGTAGGCCATGGTCCATCTCTTGATTTGTATACCTGATCACAATCTCTTCTTTCAAAAAAATTTCAACAACGTGTTCTTCCACAAATTATTCAGGACCCTCACGAAGATGCACCAGAGATCCAGATTCCCTGCACACCGTACAAGCTTCGTATTATGGAGAATCTGTTATTTAGAGAGGTATGTTTATTGTTGATGTCATTGTAATTTCATCTGTTGTTTAATTTCAACAGTTATAAGAGGTTTAACCCTTCTTTGACATAGCTTTTGCCTTATTGACTTAGCTTTTTCCTTCATTGACTTAGCTTTTTCTTTCGTTGACTTAGCTTTTTCCATCATTTGACTTAGCTTTTTCTTTCATTGACTTAGCTTTTTCCTTCATTGTCTTAGCTTTTTCCATCATTTGACTTAGCTTTTTCTTTCAGTGACTTAGCTTTTTCCATCATTTGACTTAGCTTTTTCATTCATTGACTTAGCTTTTTCCACCAATGACTTAGCTTTTTCCTTCTTTGACTTAGCTTTTTCCATCATTTGACTTAGCTTTGTCCTTCATTGACTTAGCTTTTTCTTTCGTTGACCTAGCTTTTTCCATCATTTGAATTAGCTTTTTCTTTCATTGACTTAGCTTTTTCCTTCATTGACTTAGCTTTTACCATCATTTGACTTAGCTTTTTCTTTCAGTGACTTAGCTTTTTCCATCATTTGACTTAGCTTTTTCCATCATTTGAATTAGCTTTTTCTTTCATTGACTTAGCTTTTTCCTTCATTGACTTAGCTTTTACCATCATTTGACTTAGCTTTTTCTTTCATTGACAGCTTTTTCCATCATTTGACTTAGCTTTTTCTTTCATTGACTTAGCTTTTTCTTTCAGTGGCTTAGCTTTTTCCATCAATCGACTTAGCTTTTTCTTTCAGTGACTAAGCTTTTTCCTTCATTGACCTAACTTTTTCCTTCATTGACTTAGTATTTTCCTTCATTGACTTAACTTTTTCTTTAATTGACTTAGCTTTTTTCTTCTTTGACTTAACATTTTCTTTCATTGACTTAACTTTTTCCTTCATTGACTTAGCTTTTTCTTTCATTGACTTACCTTTTCCTTTCATTGACTGAGCTTCTTCATTGATTTAACTTTTTCTTTCATTGGCTTAGCTTTTTCCTTCATTGACCTAGCTTTTTCCATTATTCTTAGTTTTTTTCCTTCATTGACTTAACTTTTTCCTTCATTGACTTAAGTTTTTCCTTCATTGACTTAACTTTTTCCTTCGTTGACAGCTTTTTCCTTCAGTGACTTAGCTTTTTCCTTCATTAACTTAACTTTTTCCTTCATTGACTAAACTTTTTCCTTCATTGGCTTAGCTTTTTTCTTCATTGACTTTTTCCTTCATTGACTTAGCTTTTTTCTTCACTGATTTAGCTTTTTCCTTCATTAACTTTGCTTTTTCCTTCATTGACTTAACTTTTTCCTTCATTAACTTAACTTTTTACTTCATTGGCTTAGCTTTTTCTTTCATTGTCACGTCTTCCAGTATCTTTTTTCTTAAAAGTTTCATAGGGAAAATTGTATACTTAGAGTGGTACATTTATTGTTGTCAATTTAAAGTCATCTGTTATTCTGTTTCAACAGTTTTAAAAGGCTTAACTGACAGCTATTATTTTTCGCGTCCACACTCTCCTGCTGCCGTCCCACAATCAGCTTATGTATTCTTTGAAAAGCTTAGTATGTGTCTATCTTTTTATTAAACCCTATTATTTCATTTGATATGACCATTGTTTGGATGTTTCAAATCTTTGAGCCCTGGGTTCAAAAGGTGTCAGATGACCTAGAGAGACATGAGGGCACTGGACATAAATCCAGCAACCTGGGAGGATGAAGCTGCCGATCGCACCAAATGGTGATGCTCTCTACAGCGCCACCTTAGATTGGGCAAAAAGAAGCTGTCACGGCAAGCAGAACAGAGGAGAAAACATCGTAAGGAACATTAGGAAAATAAGCAGCTGAGGGCTGTCACCTCAGGGGCGCATTCTTATAGTCAGTTATAACTGAAGGGGTTATTATTATTCAACTTTGCTAAGCAACAGATGTTTTGATGTGTAATTTTGATAATATATTATAGAAGATTATGGCAAAATATTAAGTCAAACAATAGCACACAAGAAGGTATATAAGCATATCATCCATATCCATCCATGTCCCTGTTCATTATGGCTGTCCAACGGTGCACTTAGGTGTCCATTGAGATAGGGTATCTTACTCAAAGAGCACCTTATGAACACAGTGCCACTGAAAAGCTGCTAGAATCCCTAAGACAGGTGTTTTTTTTCAACTGTACTCGCAGTATTTTTGCAAAAATACCGTAAAGAAGTTACGAAAAACTTGTTCTAATTCTTGTGCAGATAAAATTTGTAAGTTAAGCTGAATTTTACATAGTAATTGTTTTTTTTTTCCAGCCCCTCTTTATGTGTTTGCTTCAGTTTTTCCTTGTCCAGTCCAAAGTAGATTAATCATGTCATATTTCGTTAAGTTAGTTTATTCTTTTGCAGCGTAAATGAAAATAGAAGAAAAAGGACACAGAGAAGGCATACGTTATGGCCACAAGGCCATCGTCAGGGACAAGTGAGCGAAAACAGAAGAGAAGAGAAAGAAAGTGATAACTGAGAAAAATACATTTAAAAAAATTAAAATGATACGCCCCCGAATATGGAAGTAGCTAGAGATGTTTTCATGAAAATCTATGTGAACAATTTAGGCACATAGATATGGAAGGCCACCTCAGACGAAAGAGTCGGGTGTGACTTTTGTCATCAGAGGAACAGGATCTGTCGGGGGTGTAAGGCATACCATAAGGTAGATCAAACATTTTTTAAGATAAAAATGACTTTTATCATCAGAGGAAACAGGATCTGTCGGGGGTATAAGGCATCCCATAGGATAGATCAAACATTGTTAATGATAAAATTGACTTTTGTCATCAGAGGAACAGGATCTGTCTGGTGTAAGGCATCCTATAAGGTAGAACAAACATTGTTTAAGATAAAAATGACTTTTGTCATCAGACGAAACAGGAGCTGATCATGGTGACCTGGATGTTAATGGGATGAAGCTGCCGATTGCACCAAGTGGCAATTCTGCCTATGGCGCCACCTCAGATAGGGCGAAAAGAAGCTATCACAACAAGAAGAAGAGAAAAGAACACGCTGAAAGGAACATCAGTTAAAAATGAAAAAAAGCAGCTGAGGGCAATCTCCTCGGGGCGCATTCCCATAGTCAGTTATGACTAGCGAGGGCTACTAGCTACTAGGATGTCAAGGGCAGCCTGGGCTATTGAAATGCATTTTTGTATTATATTCTTTCATAGCAAGTTGTAAAGGACTGCTCAGCTTGCAGTTCAAACATTCTTCTGGAGTCCATGAAGTGGGCACCCAATGCTGTTCGGTCTCATCTGATCGAGTATGTCCTGCAGATGGATATGAATGAAAAGGGCTTGCTGCAGCACAGTGGCCTGGCAATGGCCACTGAAAGTGTACTCAATTATGCTGGATACAAGCGTGGAGGTGCTTCCACTACTGTGAGTGTCATTGTCATGTTAGATCACCATTTTTTAAAATATTGTCCAGATGCCAGAAGGAGTGTAGTTTATTTCTTCAGCGTACTTTCAAGGTCTGGACTCATTAGTCTCCCACTTATGTCATTCATTTGTTCATTCATTCATTTGTTTGTTCATTTGTTCATTCCTTCATTCATTTGTTTGTACAAATTTATTCATTCATACATTCATTCATTCATTCATTCATTTGTTCATTCATACATTCATTCATTCCTTTGTTCATTCATTCATACATTCATTCATTTGTTCATTCATTCATTCATTCATTCATTCCTTTGTTCATTCATACATTCATTCATACAATCATTCATTTGTTCATTCATTCATTTGTTCATTCATTCATTCATTCATTCCTTTGTTCATTCATACATTCATTCATACATTCATTCATTTGTTCAATCATTCATTTGTTTGTTCATTCATTCATTCACTAATTAATTTACTAATTCATTTCCTTTTTTTCAAACCTTATGGAGCATGGAACCGCTGCAAAAGGCCACCCTGGCATGAAGGAAGGGAAAGGAGGGAACCCGTTACACGCCCATTGAGGCATATTGGGAATATGGTGTTAGGCCCATATTTTCTTGACCATCGGCACACCAGGAGTGATGTGGTCAGCATCACGCCGGCCGCCTTAACCTTCCCAGAGTTGCTCTGGTACCCAATTCATGAGGCTGGGTCGACCCCAGAGCCGTTTGCAGTCTAAAGAATCCCACCTCAACTGGGGATCGAACCATGGACCACTGAGCTAGGAAGCCAGTGATGGCACAAAGGAAGCCTGCATAAAAATATACAAATGCTGTTAAGTGGTGTTTTCTGTAGCAGTAAAAAAAATATGATGAGCTTGCCAGCACCATCCAAAAACCTCATCTTCTTCTTTGATCCTTAGCCGCCGACCGTCAAAGCAGTCAGTGGCCATCACGCCTAGTGGCGTCTTGTAGGGCAACAACAAATTTATTCCACTTTGCTCGGTCGGTGGCCATCCTTCGTACAGTGCCCCAGCTCTGGTTCATTCTTTGCATCTCAGCCTCCACAGTCCTCCGCCAAGTTGTTTTTGGTTGGCCTCTCTTTTGTTTTCCTTCAGGAGTCCATAGCATAGCTGTTCTTGTGATGGCATCGGGGTCTCTTCTGAGGACATGGCCAACCCAGCTCCAGCGTCTGCCAGCTATGATGGTGTGCATGTCCTCTTGCTTGCTCCGAGTAAGCAGATCTTATTAGTCACCTATTATGACAAGTGTCAGGGAGCAGCCATCCTAGTATTTCTTTGTCTTGTATAGATCCGCTTCCGTAGGCAAGGTGATGTTGCTGTTCAAATGATCCTGGGTTCGATTCTCCAGTGAACCTATCACTTCTGTTGTTTTTCTGTTGTCTAGTTTTCTTCTTCTTTATGTCTCATGAGTGCCTGAAACACACCTTTATGTGTGTAATATTTATAGATCCCTGGGAACTAGATGGGACTCATTTAAAAAAAAAATTAAAAACTGAAGCCCACGCTAACTTTCATGTCTGATAAGATAAAAATTACAACAATCTACTGACATGATATGACAGATGTAACAGTTTGTTCTGTAGGATTTTTATAGAATAGAAGTAACAGTTTGTTCATTTAGCTTTTGACATACTAGAAGTACCATTTTATTCAGTTAGCTTTTGACATAACAGAAGTAACAGATTGTTCAGTTAACTTTGACATATTTTCAAAAAGGGTGACAATCGACAATGTGGAAACCATAGAGGCATATCCCTTCTCAGTGTCCCTGGTAAAATCTACTCTAGAATCCTAGAGCAGAGACTCCGACGCCTAGCTGAGCCACAATTGGATGAGGTCCAGTGCGGATTCCGAGCAAACCGAAGTACTCAAGACCTAATCTTCACACTCAGACAGCTGAGTGAAAAGGCCCTTGAGTATAAGAGTGAGATCCATCTTTGTTTCATAGATCTGGAAAACACGTTTGACAGGGTCCCCTGGAGCAAACTTTGGGACTGTTTGGCAAGGAAGAATATTCCAGCACCTCTGATTCATGCTATACAGAGCTTCTACAAGTCTTGCAGAAATTATGTGAGGACAGCAAACCATAAGACAGAAGAGTTCAGGACCACCACTGGTGTAAGACAAGGTGATATCCTATCACCTTACCTCTTCATACTCCTTATGGACGATGTCATCAAGGCATGTAAGGAGAGAACAAGAAAGTATTCAGTGGGGTACTGGAAGATGAGACAGGTCTATATTTCGGAGCTGGCATTTGCTGATGATGTTGCCCTGATTGCTAAATCAGAGGCACATCTCCAATCCAACCTGCAAGTCTGGAAGGAAGAGCTGGAGAAGAGAGGGAGGGTCATAAGCAGCTCTAAAACAAAATCCATGGTGATATCACGAGAAGAAAGAAAACATCAGATTAAGTTGGGAGAACAGGTCCTGGAGCAGGTCGACCACTTTAAATATCTCGGAGCTATTATAGACCGAAAGGGAGGCATCAAAGAAGAGTTGGCCACTCGGAAAGCAGCGGCTGGGAGACTTTTTCAGGCCATAAATCGTGGATTCCTCAGCAAGAAAGAGGTTGGTAAGAAAACGAAGATGGCTGTATACCGCTCCACCTATGTCCCAGTCTTGACATATGGATGCGAGTCGTGGGCAATGACTACAACCCACAAAAGCCAGATCCAAACCTCAGAAATGAGGTATCTGAGGAAAGTGGTTGAAGTAACAAGAAGAGACATGGTCCGCAACCAGATGATCCGTCAAGGCCTAAAATCCCATCCGCTGCAGACCCAAATAGAACAGTCCCAACTAAGATGGTTTGGCCATGTCTGCAGAATGGGAGAAGATCGGCTACCACGACAAGCATGGGAAACAAAGAGCCAGGGATCCAGACCTCCAGGACGACCCAGAGTCCGCTGGAGGGACAACATTAGACAATCTTTGAAGGACCGAGGACTAGAATGGAACCAGGCCAGGAAGAAGACAGCTGATAGAATGGTCTGGCGCTCTCTCTTCCAAACCTCTACACCTCACGGTAGAAGGGGAACGACTAAGTAAGTAAGTAAGTAACTTTTGACATAATAGAAGTAACAAATTATTCAGTTAGCTTTTGACATAATAGAAGTACCAGATTGTTCAGTTAGCTTTGACAAAAGTAACAGATTGGTCAGTTAGCTTTGACATAATACAAGTAACAGATTGTTCAGTTAGCTTTTGACATAATGGAGGTAACAGATTCGTCAGTTAGCTTTGACATAATACAAGTAACAGATTGTTCAGTTAGCTTTTGACATAATAGAAGTAACAGATTGTTCAGTTAGTTTTTGACAAAATAGATGTGCAGATTTATTCAGTTAGCTTTTCACACAGTTAACTTTTGGCAGATGTAACAGATTTTCTAATTAAATGTATCAGTTATGTTCTAATTCTGTGTGATATAAATATTTTAAAACACAATAGTTTCTTCTGTCACAATCTGATTTGACAGTATTTGATGTAAGATGTGTTTTAAGGATACAAGGCATAACTGTTTTAAATGTTCATTTCTGTTGGTACTTGTTTTTGGCATATTTGATCTTACATTGTGTTCGCAGACTTCAAGCATTGACCGTCGCCCTAGCTGTGTGCACTCTGAGAGTTCCAACTTCATGGCGAACCTCAGCATCAGGTCACGATATTTAGGAGAGGTCAGTCTATGTTTTTTTTTTACACTGTATTTCTTCTTTTTCATGAGCCATCCACACAGGCATGGGCAGTTGTGACTCTCCACAACTTCTGCCTCCAAAGCCTGTTTGTTAACTCTGTTGTTGACTTATATCCATGTCACTATGTTAAATTATCCGGCGTCTTCTCTCTTGGTCTCTTTTTTCCTTCAGTATTTTCTATGGAAGTTGCTTTGTTTCAAGACTAAGCTGGTGAGTATGATGGTGGTTTCCCCTTGCCTTCCATGGGGTTGTGTACATTGTTATGAGAAGAGGAATGCTGGAATGTATTGTGACAACAGGAAGATGGACAACAGAGAAATGTACAAAGACATAGATGTGGAGTCTAAATGTAGTAACAAGTTAGCAAAAATGAAAAAGTCAGTTAGGAAAGAAGGAGGGTAAAGGATCCCGTTACACGCCAATTGAGGCATCTGGTGTTAGGCCCATATTTTCTTGACCATTGGCACACTAGGGGTTATGTGGTCAGCATCACGCCAGCCACCTTAACCTTGTCAAAGTTGCTTTGATACCAAATTCATGAGGCTGGGTCAACCACGAAGCCGTTTGTTTAAAAAATTCCAACTCAACTGGAGATCAAACCATGGACCACCGAGGTAGGAAACCATTGCGCTACCACGGTTCATTTAGAAAACAACCAAATAAAAACAATTTGTGATTAACAAGAAAATGAAAAACTTGGCTCAGAGATATTAAAAACCTTTCAGAAAAATATAATCTTATATTTTAAAAAAACCATGACTTTTTATTTCCTACAGAAAAAAACATGGATTTGTTCTTGTCCACTTAACAGCATTTCTTTTTGATCAGGTTAATGGAATGCTGGACTTCTGTGAGGACATGAAAGTTATAGAGGAAAAACTGTCTGATAACCTGGAAAAGGCTTTTCACAATAAAGGTACTGTATTAAATGTTGTTTATCTTACCATTTGTTGTTGTTGTTTAACTAGGGCTGCTGAGTATGTCGCTCTTTTGCAGCCAGTGCCAAGTTGAAGAATTTACATGTGTTCTGTAGCTGTTGAGTGGTGCTGCGAAGTGTGTTTGTGATTGTTGGGGAGCTTTCTTGTTTCTGTGGAGAGTCCTGGCACATAGACCTCTTCATTTAAAACGAGTTACCATGGCTGCAAGAGCATGTGATAGCTTGATGCAGACTTCCCTGCAGGAGGACTAGCTTCGGTGGTGGCTCCATGCTCCATATGAGGCACAAAGAAAAAAATAATGATAATTATAAGATATGGTTAACATAAGTGTTTTAATGATGATAAGATATGGTTAACATAAGTGTTTTAATGATGATAAGATATGGTTAACATAAGTGTTTTAATGATGATAAGATATGGTTAACATAGGTGTTTTAATGATGATGATAGGATATGGTTAACATAAGTGTTTTAATGATGATGATAAGATATGGTTAACATAGGTGTTTTAATGATAATGATAGGATATGGTTAACATAGGTGTTTTAATGATGATGATAGGATATGGTTAACATAGGTGTTTTAATGATGATGATAGGATATGGTTAACATAAGTGTTTTAATGATGATGATATGGTAACATAAGTGTTTTAATGATGATGATAGGATATGGTTAGCATAAGTGTTTTAATGATGATGATAGGATATGGTTAACATAAGTGTTTTAATGATGATCATAGGATATAGTTAACATAGTGTTTTAATGATGATGATAAGATATGGTTAACATAAGTGTTTTAATGATGATGATAAGATATAGTTAACATATGTGTTTTAATGATGATGATAAGAAATGGTTAATATAAGTGTTTTAATGATGATGATAACATATTGTGATAGGGTGGACGAGAAATGTTGTATGTGATCACTTTCTTGCACACTCACACCCGACCCGAACAACAATAAAACTCTGATCCTGAGGCAGGGACTGTATTTAAATATTTATACAACCCTGTCAGTGACAAAAAGCAAATAAACGAACGCTAAACAAACACCAAACAAACACCCAGCCAGTGCTCAATTGCTAATTCTCGTTTCTTTGTCCATCTCCTACCCACACAGGCCGTGCCTAACTTCGTTCCTTTCGTCTGGACCGCTCTTGCGAAAAGGGTCTTTGACCTGCCTGCGCTCTCTTTATATAGGCGGCCAGGCCTAATCACTCACGGTGTAGTGCGCGTGCGTAGTAATTGAGCCACAAAAATAACACACGCGATGGATGCTCTTGAAGGAGCGAAAACACAAATATAAAACACAACTATTTCTAGGCTTTATTGTGGCCCAGTAATATACAAGGGGATTGACATAAGTCTTGGGCCTGACCATGAAGGAGTCACAGGAGGAAGATGAAACTTGGCACATTTAAAGTTCATCATATTTGCACTGAATGTGTGAAGTACGCGTTTGTTTCTTCAATGGGTTTCCCTGCTACAGTGCACGGCGCAATGTACCCTATTGACCGGATCTGCTGCTCCAAAGATTTGACAAAACAATGGAAAAGAAGGAGGCCAAAGCTGTGATAAAATTTCTGATGTTTCAGGGAAAAACAGCTACAGAAATACACAGGGAGGTGGAACCAGTGTTTCGTGATTCTTGTCCTTCATATACTTCGGTAAAAAACTGGTGTCAACAGTTTAAGTGCGGCCGCTCAAATGTTGCTGATCTGCCAAGATCTGGTAGACCAGCCTCAGAGTGCAACGATGAAAATGCAACAAGAGTGAAGAAAATCATTGACCAGGATAGAAAAATGACAATTGTGGAGATAGCTAGTAGAGTAAAACTAAATGAAAGAACAGTTTATAGAATTTTACACAACAGACTGAACATGAGAAAAGTGTGTGCACACTGGGTTCCGCGACTCTTGACACGCGAACAGAAGCAAACGAGGGTAAATTGCTGTCAACAGTTGCTCAAAAAGTGTCAGTCAAAAAATTTGTTGGAGACCATGGTGACAGTAAATGAGACTTGGGTATACCATTATGACCCCGAATCCAAAATTGCCAGCATGCAATGGAAAACCCCGGGCTCCCCAACACCTGTCAAGCCGAGGGCGCAGAAATCTGCAGGAAAAGTGATGCTGACTGTTTTTTTGGGACAGCAAAGGTGTCCTTTTGAAAGATTATCTGCCTCGTGGCAACACAGTTAATGGACAGTACTATGCAGATCTTCTCACAAACCTAAGAAAGGTTGTGACTGTTAATATCTTGTTCTGTTTACTATCTCTGTGTTTTTCTGTAGAGTATTGGTTCCTGTTAATATTTTACTGGTAATACTTTATACGATAATTATATCCTGATAACATTAGGGGGGTTCAGCACCCACTGATTATATTGGCTGATACATCAATCATTATATTGGGTCGACATGCTTGTTGTATTATTATTTCCAGTTACACTCTACTGTTGAAGTAACACACCTCTGTAGAGGTGACATATTCTTAATTACATCCGCCACACAGGCTAATTCTATATATATGTGTGTTGCTGTCCTGTCCCTGTGTCTCAATGCTGACATGGGTGTATGTAGATTCAGTTACACCCCACAGTACGTACGTAAGAGTACATGAAGAAGTCAAACAAGGTTGTAAACGACTGGGAACAGTTCGATACTGTTTATTCCGTTACAACACAGACACAACAGCATGGACGAAACTACGGTGACAGCAAAACATGAAACGTCTCAGTGCTAGCAATACTGAACTGCACACTCGGATGTTATGATCATAGTCATGGCCTTCAAATCTCTCACTTCTCAGAATACTCAAGGACTGCAACTACGGCAGTTATATTAATGGCTTTAATACACAATATGGCCTACAAAAGTACCTTAATACACAGCGAAGCCTGCATCATCCGGCAGCTTCATTAATCTTCACAATATGGCCTACAAAAGTACCTTAATACACAGCGAAGCCTGCATCACCAGGCAGCTTCATTAATCTTCACAATATGGCCTACAAAAGTACCTTAATACACAGCGAAGCTTGCATCACCCGGCAGCTTCATTAATCTTCACAATATGGCCTACAAAAGTACCTTAATACACAGCGACGCCTGCATCACCCGGCAGCTTCATTAATCTTCACAATATGGCCTACAAAAATCTTGGCCTATCATAAATCTTGGCCTATCATAAATCTTGGCCTATCATAAATCTTGGCCTATCATAAATCTTGGCCTACAAAAATCTTGGCCTATCATAAATCTTGGCCTATCATAAATCTTGGCCTATCACAAATCTTGGCCTATCATAAATCTTGGCCTATCATAAATCTTGGCCTATCATAAATCTTGGCCTACATAAATCAATACTGCAGTAACACAAGGCCGTACACACCGCAAAACATATGTCGACATTTCCTCTCTAGCTCTGCGCAGGCATGTCACTTAGAAGAACACAGGGCTTGCCCAGCTCGGACAAACGCCCAAAACCCAACTCTCTTTCTGGATCACACACCCTAGTCCCGCCAAAAAACCCTAGTCACGGGACTCGGCTGTTTTGAACCCATCTCCTACAATACATGCGCTAAGCCGCCTAATCACAGCTCAACACAACTCAGGGATAAATTTCTCACAGGCGGGGATCCAACGCTGTGAATAGCGGTCACCCGCTATGTTCTCGTTCATACGAGGAAATATTCCTATATAACCTTAACCAAGCATTATGGTCAACCAAGCATTCAAGCAATGTGACTCAGTATCTAACTTTTCTTAAAAAAAAGCATTCAAAAGATTACTACCCTTTTTGACCTTAACAGTGACCAGAAAACGAGGAATAACGCGCACTCAAAATCTTCCTTTGCTTCAAGACAATGTGCCCTCTCACAAAGCACGGCTTGTGCAGCTAGCAACCAACGATTTGAATATTGAAATTCTTCCACACCCACCATGTTCTCCAGATTTGGCTCCATCAGACTTTTTTTCTATTCCCAAATCTTAAAAAACAGCTAAAAGGAAATCATTTTGACAGCGATGAAGAGGTTATACTGGCATGTGATGACTGGTTTAGTTTGAAAAATAGGGTGTTCTACTCCTAAGGTCTTTTCAAGGTCAAGCAGAGATGGCAGAAGTGTGTCAATTCAGACAGTGGCTATATTGAAAAGGAATAAACACTATACAAAATTTCAGCTCTCTGTGACATGTCCTTCATGGTCAGGCCCAAGACTTATGTCAATCCCCTTGTATCTTCCTCCTGAACATGTTGTGGTAAAAAGGTAGGGAACCATGGACACAATGGCGATGACAAGATGGCGCTGTTAAACGACAGACGCCATAACGATGACAAGATGGCGCTGTTACAATATGGTTAACATAAGTATTTTGGCAAGATTTAATGCTTCAGCGTACTCAAAAACTGTTTGAAATTCAGCAGCACAGAGGAAAAGTAAAATATTTAAGAGCAATATGAAAGTGTCCTGTTTAGTTCTCAGGGGTCTCAGGGGAGACATAGACAACATAAGACTGCTCCTCCTAGATGTGTCGCAAGATGTGATTGTGATATGTTGGACTGGCAGCCTCTATGTTTTGAGAAGTGCTTCAGGTACATCCTTAAAATCAAAGGGCCCCAGAAAGTGTGTAGTTTAGGCAAGTAGACATAATATCGTCATCATTAAGCAAGGTATGTTGTCACTGTTTTCGTTAGGCCTGTGGGCCAGTGCATTTGATTTCAACAAATTGCCAATTGTGATAACAACTTTATTTATGATCAGAAGCAACTGAAATGTTCCTACATTGTGTAAAAATGGATGTACTTTAACAAGAAAGTGGTTTTAGGAGTTCTACTACTTTAAAATGTTATTTCAAATTTTTAAAACCCGACCCTCCCCCCGCTTGGATCTTCTTCTTGCGATCGCATCTTTGATGTTTACACCCTCAGACAAGTTCTCATGATGAACTCGATCATTGTCTGGAGTCCTTCTTTAGCTTCATACAGCTTTGAGTTTAGTGTTGAGTCATTGGGCCAGTATATCTTTCTTAACTGGTCGTACAGAGGACAATCTTGTAGAACATGCTCAGCAGTTTGTTCGTTTAATCCACATGTACACAGTGGTGAAGCAGACAATCATAGCTTGTACATGTGTTTATTCAGTTTGTTATGCCCTGTCCTGAGGCGAAAAATGGTGATCTGTCCCTTCAGGTCAAGAGTGTGGTAGTCGTCATTGGGTTGATTCTGTTCTTTTCTGATAGTCTGGATAGCTCTCTTTTTCTCAAAGTATGTGACTTCATTATCTTCTTGTTCACATTCTCCTCCCTTTGTTGCAAGTTTATCTGCCTTTTCATTTCCGGGTACACCACAATGAGATGGTACCCACTGAAGTATGGTTCTCTTTTTGGCAGCTACCTTGGTTAGTTCATTTCTCAGATGCGGGAGTTTACCACCCTTGAGAGCTTGCAGGACAGACAGTGCATCTGTGAGGATGACTACCTGGTGGCAGTCAGAGTTACTGTTATAAATCATATTTGCAGCTTGCTCTAGAGCTTGAATCTCAGCTGTATAGTTGGAACAGAATTTACCAGTGGGAATATGCCTAGTCTCATTGTGGTTGTCAGGATATAAGATAAACAAACTGGTGCCTCCATTCTTTACAGCATTTGTTGCTGATCCATCTGTGTAGGCATGTAACCATGATTGTTCGGGATAGCTTTCTTGGATCATACTCAATATAGCAGTTCGTTTTTGCAAATCATTATACTCATATGTAACTCGTCATGACTCCCTTTCGAAAACAATCCTCCAGGGAACAGTCGAAGGTAAACAGGGAAGAGGAAGGCAAAGAAAATCCTGGGTTGATAACATCAAAGAATGGAAAGGGCACGGTTTTTCCACACCTGTACGCACTGCTGAGGATAGAGAGCAGTGGAGGACCCTGTCTGCTGATGCTTCCACCATGGCACCCCTACGACCAATGACGGGTTACGGGTTGAGATGATGATGATAATCATATCCAGTAGTGAGACCATTGATTGATGTATTAATTTGGAGGGTACTGCTGGTCTGTTCCCATGGTACAGGGTATAGGGTGGGCTTCAGCGGTGTTGTCTTCATGGATAGGTCTTCTTGATGCTGTCTTTTAAGTTTTTTTCCCCGATGGACAAAGCTGCTAAGTTTTAGATGTCCCAATGCCAGATCGTCTAGTCTTGCCTTCATTGGGTGCGTTGGCATACTGTTGTACTTTCCCATCTGGTTCATTCTTTTTGTATCTCTTCTATAGGACAGTGTCTGTAATCTAGCAGCTTTCTGCATCTCTGATATCGGCGTAGTTTTCATGGCTCCTGTATGGATCAAATATGGATCCGCTTTGACTAACGTCTCGTAAAATTCAAAATCGGAAAATTTTTTACAGGCTCCGACAGCAACAAGTGTAACTTAAGCAATTATGCTATCTGAATTAGAGTCAGATTGTGTAGCTTTACTGAGTTTCTCTTGTATATAAATAAAACAACTTGGATTTTTTATTAGTTTGTTTTTTAACCAATGTAACACATAGTTCCTGCGGGTCGGTGCAACTGCGATGTACTAAGCTTTTGACAAGGGGTATTTTGTCAAACCTGGTTGCCGACCACTGCCATACTGTCTTTAGGAACTATGTTTTATATATAGTTTTGATTGATGTACTCTCTGGCTCATACTTGATAATTTGTAAATTGATGTAATTCTACAGATGTTGTTAAGGCCAAACAGGCCTTGTTTCGCATTACAGCATTACAGATCAAGTGTCTAGGTAAGCACATCTGTTAGCTTCAGTATAGAAGTCCCTGTATGTTAGGGGATGAGCTTGTGAGAAATATTGTGTTCATAAATAGTTGCAGGATTTCATTGAAATGCCCTGGCTTAACTGAAGACACTTTATATTTATGCATGAAAAAGCATTTGATGGTATAATGCCTATGGTTGCCGTGGAACAGGTGGCCATATTGGAACTGTTTCAGTTCACTAAGGCTTTTCTTGTTTTATGAAACAAGACATTGGATGTCTTGGAACATTCTAGGTACAAGAGGCAGGAGGAAAAATGCTGATGTCAGATAAAATATACATTGAGGAAATGATAGTATTAATAGGCAGTCCTTGTTCTGGAACGATGGCAGTAAAAGAAATGGATTGAGATCTGAAAACTCAAAAGAGGAAATAATTGAGAACAGCCTTAAAAAAGGATACAGAAGTTGTGGAAAAGGCTTAAATGGATGGCACAGGATAGGAGAGCTTGGCATGAGCTGATTGAAGATCTGTGCTCCACAGGGAACAGAAGGGTAATGCTGGTCACCTTTTTTTAGAGCTGGGTTAGGCAACCCAGGATCTGTAGGATCTACTTTAGAAAAACTGAGCTGCCTAAAGATCTACCTTGATAAAATCATGTCTGTTTTAAAGTTTCAGAATATCTAGATTCAAGAATTCAATCCTAGCATGTATGTAACTTTGATCCCTTCTTCAGAGCGGTGGAAAATTAAAACAAAATATTTTACTGAATGTTAACTTCATTTCAAAGAACAGATCGCTTTCTGTCATATACAGTTCACGAATAAAATGAATGTTCTTCTTCTTCAAGTACCATGCCTAGTGGCATTGGAGATCATGTCTCTCCGCAGCTTCATGTTTCCAGTACAATTTATCAATTCTGTTGTTGACTTCTTTCTATACCACTATGTCAAAACTGTCCAGTATTTGCTCTCTTTGTCTACCTATATCTCATTTTTCTTCAATCTTACCTGTTGTTATGATATATTCCAGCTTTCCTTTTCTCATAACATGCTAAAAAAAAAAGTGGATTGCTTATTTCTAACTTGTGAAATAAGTTTGCTTTGTGCAATGACCTCTTTCAGGACATCCTCATTAATCTTTTTGGCTGTCCATGGTATTTTTTTTATTGTTGTTTCCGTAACTTCAAGAAAAAATTCACCGAATCTTTTGGCCAAGTACCATCACTAACCAAGATCTGCTTACTCGTAGCAAGCAAGAGGACATGCACACCATCACAGCTGGCAGACGCTGGAGCTGGGTTGGTCATGTCCTCAGAAGAGACCCCGATGCCATCACAAGAACAGCTATGCTTTGGACCCCTGAAGGAAAATGAAAGAGAGGCCGACCAAAAACAACCTGACGGAGGACTGTGGAGGCTGAGATGCAAAGAATGAACCAGAGTTGGGGCACTGTACGAAGGATGGCCACCGACCGAGCAAAGTGGAATCAATTTGTTGTTGCCCTACAAGACGCCACTAGGCGTGATGGCCACTGACTGCTTTGACGGTCGGCGGCTAAGGATCAAAGAAGAAGAAGAAGATGGTATTTTTAACATTCTTCTATAAAACCACATCTCTGTGGCCTCTAGTCTTTTCCCTACTTGTTTACTAATTGTCCATGACCCACTCCCATATGTCAGCATTGGTTCTATAGGTATATGATATTAACGCCGTCTGCTAAAGGTTATCAGACGTGCAATTGTAAGAGGTTAAGGCATTTAATATATTGCGATAGAGGTTTCAATTTTGAACGCTCCATACACGATCGATTATGACGTGTATAGCGTTGTTTAGGACACAGTCGGTAACTAAGAAACGCTACCCTTTGTTACTTGACCGCCAAGCTGAATAGCTGCGTTGTTCTAACCTTCCAATGCAATGGCATGATATAGCCATTTATATGTGTATTTTTTGATGGACCAGGGTCAGTCCTAGAACTCTTTATGAGAGGGAAATTTATGGAGGTTAGTATTTTAACTAGAATTCTCAGAAGGAGAAGAATAATCGTCAAATTCGTATGAATATATTCAGACTCGCAGTCTCACTGTCGGCAGGTAGCCATGTCTAGCTGCGCGTGCATATAGCTGTGATGTTCTGACGACAATTACTGCTCTGTATCCTTAAACGGACATTGACACGTAAAACAGCAGTCTACGCCATTGATTAATTTATGCATGACTCATGTTCTGTCCCTATTTGAAATGTGTACATGTGAATTAAATGTACGGACTCAATGAAATGACTTATCAAATCAATCGTATTCCAAAGTTCAAGTATTGTTTGGAATCTTCCACCCCAGCATTCGCTTAATCTTCCATCAAAGGCACGATGCACTAAAACTAACATATCAAGGAAGAAAACAATGGCCAGAATTTTATAATTGTTTTATTCATAACACATGGAACATTGTTCAGAGCAAACCACCACGCAACAGTGGTGTCCGGTGTCTGGGGATCGAAAAAAAAAAAAATTTCTTCATGACTTTCGAATGAAATGTTTACGATCAAGTTTCGATCACATGACCAGTACGAGGCTGACGTGACGCAGTACTCATTATAATACCTAACAACGTGACGTCACTGAAAATCGTGTAGGTGATCTGTCGAAGAAACCAGCCGTTTCTAAGTCTAACCAAAGGAAACATAAGCCATTTGAAGCCAACACATGATATGGACTATAGGAGCAGACAGTCAGGGACTTTAGCCTAGCTGTTGACGACCGCTAGCACTGATCGAAGCAACGGTAAAGATAAATCTAGGTGTTTAACTGTTGGTATTGCAAACAGTGCTAACTAAGTCCATTGTCCTCTGCCTACATCGGCATGTTTTTATCTATGTTTAATGTAATTTTTGTTGTCTTAATGTGTTGTTAATTCGTGGGAGGTAGGGAGGATGAACTGAAATTAAATTCTGCGGCTCTCACGATGCCTGAATTAATTTCGGTCGTTTCTTAGGGCAGTTAAACGATCGCACCTTTGGAAACCCCATTGAGGTTTGACATTGGACTTGTTGTCCAAATCTGCTATCGTTTGACGATTTTGCTTTAGCTGTACTGTCCCGTAGATAATTGGTGTATTTTATTCGTACTCAGTTAATAATTTTATTCAGTTCTGTACCATGTTCGTTACTATTCGTCCAGTCTCCTCTGACTATCATTTATTTTATGATTGTTAAATTTTCGTCCGTTATGAGTCCTGTGACGTCATCATTTTTCGCAGTCATTTTTTTTTTGTGTGTACCTTGAATATTCAGTTGACCTCCGGTCAGACCTTGCCCTTCAGTTGGTCTGTGACATTTCCGCTTATTTTATTTAGTTCATAAATTCATTTTAATTGTGAAAATGTCTTGTTTGCGTCTTGACATTGTTTGTACCCTTTAGTTGCATCATTGTTTTGTTTGTCCTCATGATATATATTAATATTACATTAATAATATGCTATTATATGCAATAATACACTTGTAATTTAATTTAATTAATTTTTCTGATAATTAAGGTTAATATGGGACATTGCATAATTATGCAGTGATAGTCCAAGAAAGTAGCACTACAATTTATCATAGATGCCTAGGGCATAATAATATAATATATATATTGACAAAATAAAATAATCTTATAGCTACCTTTGAGGTAATAGACCCATTGTATATTATTTAATATACTTTTCTGGTACTAAGAGAGTGACTTAGTACATTGAACAATATAATTACTAGGAATTATACCCAACATTATTGGATATTGAGATTAATTGTGTGATATAATTACATTATATTTAACAGATATCATAACTATTTATGATATAGTATTATTTAGATACAATATTGTTACAAAATATTGTCTATTAGTTGAACTTAGACATTAAGTTCAGTACTATTGTGATTACTTATATTGAATATTTCTAAGTTGAGTAAGTATAATAATTACTCTGAAGCTACCATTGACTAATTTAATCAGTAATTATCAATAATTACTTACAGATAAAAGTCAAAATGCTTACTATAGACCATTTCGTTAAGATTGGTCGTGAATATGGTTATAAATCTCAAGAACTTCGTCAGTTTGCTGAATCAGAACTGGAAAAATATGAAAGAGGAAGAAGAGAAAAAAGCTGCATTAAAGAAAGAGGAAGAAGAGAAAAAAGCTGCATTAAAGAAAGAGGAAGCAGAACTTGAGATGAAGCAAATTGCCAAGGAAAATAGATTGAGAGAGATTGCTCAACGTGAAAGAGAAGAGCAAAGAACAATCGCCAGACAGGAAGAAGAGAATAAATTGAAACGAGAGGAAATTATTTTACAACAAGAAATGGAATTGGCGCGTATTAAATTGGAGACAGCAAGATTACAAGCACAAAGTGCTGATGCAAACCAGAATAATAACGCACAAAATGGATCATCATCCAGCCAACCTAAACATTTCTACAACTTTAAATTACCCATTTTCAACTTGAACGTCGACGACCTTTCATCGTTCCTGGCACGTTTTGAACAGACTTGCAAATCTAACCATTTGCCTGAAGAGTCATGGGTACTCAAATTAAATGAATTCTTGGTTGGAGAACCATTGACAGCTTCTCAAAATGCTGACCCATCAATAGCTAATAACTACGGTGCTATTAAGTCCTTGCTTTTACGAAGGTTTCACCTGGACGAGGAACACTGTAGGTTGAAATTTAAGGGAATTTTACCAGAATCTCCAAAGGATTTTGCAGGATTCATTGCGAACATACGCAATACATTTAATAGATGGGTTGAACTGGCAGAAGTCAACAAATCATACGACAAATTAGTTGATTTACTACTGCGGGATAAGGTATTATCTTCGGTTAGCCAGCCATTTTTTGCATATTTGCAGGAGCGTAAACCAGGTACTATGGATGAGTTAGAAAAAATTTCTTTAAACTACTGTTCGGCACATCCGAATGCAACCATTTCTAACTCCTCATTAAGAGAACCTCTACCTGTGGCGTCTAATATGACCTACAATCACAATAACAAACAAAGACATCACAGTGTAGACAGAAGCAGGTTCCAAAGAAATCATAACGTTAACTTTCAGAAGGGACATAATAATGATTTCAACAATAAAAATGAGTTCAACAGAGGTAGATCACGAGATAGAAATTATTCACCTCAAACAAACTACCACAATAGTCAACATAACACTCATTATAATCGATCACATACTCCCAATAATAATAATAACTGGAATGGTAATAATCATGGCTCGAGACATCGAGATAATAGTTGCTATAGAGGACGACGAGATAATTCTAACAATTATACTCGGAATCGATCTCATTCTCGGGGATCATCTCATTACAACCATAATACAGGGGCGGCAGTTACAAATAATACTACCCCTATAGCTCAGGTCCCACTTGACAATAATACAACACAGTCTTCTGCTGCATGTTTTGCTATTAATTATAATGTGGCAAATAGTTGCCAGCAATGCAATCTTATTTTTCAGAAGGCGAAAGAAACAGTGCTCAACTGCGGACATATTATACCACAGGTAGGTCTTGCAGTCAACGATGGAACAGGCCTACTAATTTTTAACAGGGGATTAGTTAATGGATCCGTCGTCTCAGTGTTGAGGGATTCGGGATCCACAACGATTGGTGTACGACAGTCGCTGGTACATCCTAGCTGTGCAACAGGGGAATATGTCCGTTGCATGACTTTTGGTGGAACAATAGAGTTTTACCCCACAGCTATTATTCATGTTAACACTCCTTTCTTCACAGGGAACGTAAAAGTATGTATGCTAAAAAAGCCTATAGCTGATTTGATGGTCGGTCGTATACACGGCAGTAAAGATTGTACTCCAGATGAGATTATAGAATGGGAGAAACATAACCTATGCACTGGAAACGCCGTGACGACTAGAGCGCAGACTCAACTCCTGGAGAAGGTTGATGATGATAAAATGGATGCAGATAACCAAGAGGAATTTGTAGTCAATTCACCTATTGACAGGGAAACATTTGCAACCAAACAAAAAGAGGATAAATCTTTAAAAAAAATTTTTAAGTTGGTTGATAAAGTTGACAATCTATCCTCAGGTAATAATAACAAACATTGTTTTGTTATTAAAAATGACATATTGATTAGATGTTTTAATGACAAATCACAAATGAAACAACAAGTTATGGTCCCGTATACTTTTAGACGGTACATTCTTCAACATGCACATGACTCACATTGTGCTGGACATATGGGATATACTCGAACACGATCTCGAGTACTGTCTTCATTCTTTTGGCCAGGGGTGTCAAGAGATATTTCGCAGTATGTACGTTCCTGTACTACATGCCAAGAAGTGAAAGCACGTGGAGCTTTTCACACGGCGCCTATTCAGGCTTGCGATATCTCAGTGAGACCTTTTGACAAGATGGCAATAGACATTATTGGTCCATTGCTACCATCGGCCAGAGGACATAGATTCGTCCTTACGTGCATTGATTTGTGCACACGATGGCCAGAAGCTATCCCATTAAAGACCACCACTACCACAGATGTAGCTGATGCACTACATCTCATCTTTTCTAGAATAGGGTTTCCTAGAAAACTTTTATCAGACCATGGGTCACAGTTTATATCTGACACCATGAAGGAAGTCATGAAAACTTGGGACATTGATAGGAATTTAAGTAGTATTTATCATCCGATGAGTAATGGTGCGGTTGAAAGACTTAACCGTACACTTAAACAACTACTACATAAGGTTACTGCTAAGCACCCTCATGACTGGGACAGAGCACTCACTCCCAGCTGTTCTATTTGCTTATCGGGAGGTACCGCATGAACAAACTGGCTTCTCTCCCTTTGAATTAGTTTTTGGTGCTCCCCCAAGAGGTCCTATGGGACTAATAAAAGACTTATTAATTGACGAGGAGATGACTCAGGACACTCAGTCATCTTACGAGTACGTGATTAATCTTCGGAAGAACATTATTGAGT
This sequence comes from Oreohelix idahoensis, assembly GCA_024509875.1. Classification (NCBI taxonomy): domain Eukaryota; kingdom Metazoa; phylum Mollusca; class Gastropoda; order Stylommatophora; family Oreohelicidae; genus Oreohelix; species Oreohelix idahoensis. Next base: position 285,580 of record JAMPIV010001016.1, on the reverse strand, counting down.
CTTGCCAGTTGGCAACAGCTTCTTCTGAGGCTGCAAAAGCTAAGGCTCGATCTCTACAAAATAGGTCTCGACGATTACGCCAATTATTCCCAGGCGACGAGGCTTATGTGTTACTTCCTCACAATAACAATAAATTATTGATATCTTGGAATGGTCCTTACAAAGTCATTGATAAAATTTCCGACGTTGATTACGTCTTAGATATCAAGGGACACAAAAAGATATTTCATATTAACATGCTCAAGCAATTTCATACACGTCCTGAACACTTACAGTCAATTTTTCATGAACTAGATGACAACACAGTATCCACTTGTCATTATACTAACTTATCTGTCATCCAGGAAGAAGAATCTTCTTTTCCTGAGGTACAGTTACCGTTACCTGTACCAGTAGTTCAACCTACTGAATCTTGGCGGGATGTAACCATCTCTTCAACGGTTACACCGCAACAGCGTCTACAGATTGCTAATCTATTACAATCTTATCCAGATGTGTTGACCGACGTCCCGGGTCGCACATCGGCTATCAGTCATGACATTACTCTCAATGATGATACACCTATTCGTGTACATCCCTATTCTGTTCCTTTACATTTCCTTGCTAAAACTACTAAGGAACTTGAACAGATGTTGTCTCTGGGAATCATTGAGACTAGTAATTCGCCATTCTCTTCTCCATTAGTGATTGTCCGGAAGAAGGACAATAACATTAGACTATGTGTTGATTATAGAAAATTAAATGCTAAGACTATAGTTGACAGCGAACCACATCCACTTATCGACGACTTACTGCCACGTCTATCCACGCAACTATATTTAGTAAGATAGACTTAACTAAAGGTTATTGGCAGATACCACTGACCGAAAAGGCTAAGTACTACACCGCATTTTCCACTCCACAAGGTCTATACCAGTGGAATGTGATGCCTTTTGGGCTTGTTAATGCGCCAGCTACCTTCATTCGCCTGATGCGACAAATTTTATCAGGTAGACCAGACGTTATTACATATATTGACGACATATGCTTGTTTAGTTCGTCGTTTGAGGAACATGTTTCGGGACTTAGATATGTTTTTGACACTCTAAGGAATTATCATCTAACTGCTAAACCTACAAAGGTGCAAATCGCGTGTAATGAGATAACCTTTTTGGGACATATCATTGGATCGGGATATATCCGAACTTTACCTAGTACAGTCTCCAAAATTCTAAACATAGCAGTTCCTCAGACGAAGAAACAGGTCAGGAGTTTGTTAGGACTTGTTCAATATTACAGCAGATTCATACCAAACTTGTCATCCATCACGGCTGTATTGTCTTCATTGTTAAAAAAAGATATGCCGGTGAAGGTGACATGGACTGGTACATGCAATGAAACTTTCAACAAAATTATAAATTTGTTCTCGCATGAACCAATTTTAAGACTTCCCGATGCTTCCAAAAGATTTTTCTTACGAACAGATGCTAGTAACTACGGCATTGGTGCATGCCTGCTCCAGAACCATGATGGCATTCTACATCCTACGTTATACATTTCAAGAAAGCTGAAGCCGGCAGAAACGAAGTATTCAACAGTCGACAAGGAACTTTTATCTGTGATCTGGGCAATAACCAAACTTGAAAAGTACTTACTTGGTGCTCCCTTCACCATACAGACGGACCAACGTGCTGTAGCAGCCTTGCGTCGATCAAATCATACAAGCCAGAAGCTTGCCAGATATTCAGTCATCCTACAGCCATTCGAGTTCTCCATTGAACACATACCTGGCACTGAAAATTGTGTGGCAGATGCATTGTCACGTAATCCTATTGACGACGAATAATCAATATTGACACTCTTAAACTACATCAATCAGAACTACATTGGATTGAACGAAGTATCAACTATAAGAGAACTAACCTTGCCTTCAATTTAAACTTTATAAACACTATATGCATCACAGAATTGAACTAAAAGACATATTGACATTGGAACTTCCTCTAACGTCCATGCACGATATATAAATACCGTTGAACAATCATGGAATAATATCTGACGACAAGTCGAACTTATTATCCTATGGACTCTTAATTCTTGGATGCAGTGATAAATGACATTTCTTTCCGACGTGAACGTTTGAACATTTTTGCCTAAAAGAATTCATCAGGATCAAGACTACGGATGGATCATCATATCCTATACTAATTAATTAGTTAACTTAACTTCTTAATTGAATTATTATCAATAAAATGAAATGTGAGAAAAAAATGAAATGAAAGAACAAAAAAGAGAACGAAATACTAAAAGAAGAAATTATGAAAAGAGAAAATAAATCTCACACAAATATTAGATTAATATTTTTGTTAATGTACCTATACATTATTTAGTTAGTTAAATTAGATAGTTATTATTCACTAACACTTAACACACACAATCAAGTTAAACTTATATTCGAATTTCTTTCTATTTCTTCTCACTTAGTTTGTCTTTTCTTCTCTCATGACATCATGTCACATTAGAACCTTAATAATTTAACTCTTAGTTTAATTAATTAATTTAATTTTAATTAGTCAAATTAATTCCTATATGACATACTAATACAACAGACCTTACTTTAATTTAATTTTATCATTCACTATTAACATTGGACATTTATTTAGTTGATATAATAATATGTATAATATTGATATATAATGTGATTTATGTTAGATGACTATGACAAATAGTTAGTTGACACGACCGCAACACGGTTCTACTCAGAACATCGTCGGCCATATGTCACAATTGTGTTAAATTTTTTTTGAAAAAATTGTTAAGTCGGATAGATCTTGAAAAAAAATCTATCGATTTTTTTTTCCCCGGTGTACAGGGAATTGTTACGGTATATGATATTAACGCCGTCTGCTAAAGGTTATCAGACGTGCAATTGTAAGAGGTTAAGGCATTTAATATATTGCGATAGAGGTTTCAATTTTGAACGCTCCACACACGATCGATTATGACGTGTATAGCGTTGTTTAGGACACAGTCGGTAACTAAGAAACGCTACCCTTTGTTACTTGACCGCCAAGCTGAATAGCTGCGTTGTTCTAACCTTCCAATGCAATGGCATGATATAGCCATTTTATATGTGTATTTTTTGATGGACCAGGGTCAGTCCTAGAACTCTTTATGAGAGGGAAATTTATGGAGGTTAGTATTTTAACTAGAATTCTCAGAAGGAGAAGAATAATCGTCAAATTCGTATGAATATATTCAGACTCGCAGTCTCACTGTCGGCAGGTAGCCATGTCTAGCTGCGCGTGCATATAGCTGTGATGTTCTGACGACAATTACTGCTCTGTATCCTTAAACGGACATTGACACGTAAAACAGCAGTCTACGCCATTGATTAATTTATGCATGACTCATGTTCTGTCCCTATTTGAAATGTGTACATGTGAATTAAATGTACAGACTCAATGAAATGACTTATCAAATCAATCGTATTCCAAAGTTCAAGTATTGTTTGGAATCTTCCACCCCAGCATTCGCTTAATCTTCCATCAAAGGCACGATGCACTAAAACTAACATATCAAGGAAGAAAACAATGGCCAGAATTTTATAATTGTTTTATTCATAACACATGGAACATTGTTCAGAGCAAACCACCACGCAACAACGTCACACTGTTAAGTGCAGGTGGGAGAAGGCTAGTCTGAAATTCAGCTAGGTCACAATTCTTATTCTTTCCCCCTCCGTCACCTAGAGATCTACCAAATGATGCTTTGGGATCTACCAGTAGAACAGGATCGACCAGTTGCTGACCCCTGCCTTAGAATTAAGTTTTTTTGTTGTTTTTTGGTGGGGGAAGAAGACTTTAAGAAAATCTGTTTGTTCTCACTTATGAAGAGTTAGAATGGAAGAACAATAAAAAGGTAATACATCTTACGAGGATAAAAGACAACTTACTTACTTAGTCGTTCCCCTTCTACCGTGAGGTGTAGAGGTTTGGAAGAGAGAGCGCCAGACTATCCTATCGGCTGTCTTCCTCCTGGCCTGGTTCCATTCAAGGACCCAAAGATGCAGCAATAGAGAATGCAGTCAGCGACCCATAGCTTGACTGCTTGCATCAGAGTCAGTGAACCAGAGCTGACTAAGACCCTACTCCACCTCCACGTGGTGGTCCTGGAAACAGTCTGCATCACTGCAGTCTGGCTGAGCGAGTAGGGATCGCAGAGGGAAGGCAAACCCGGGCCCAAAAACTGCCGTGCTGAAGCCGGATGTGTCGATCGAAAGGTGCAGATATCACAGCTCCGGCGTAAACAGACACAACGCAACCAACGTCCTTTTCAGGACGAACGAGGAAGAAGAAGAAGAAGAGAAGAAGGTTCCATTCTAGTCCTCGGTCTTTCAAAGATTGTCTAATGTTGTCCTCCCAGCAGACTCTGGGTCATCCTGGGGGTCTGGATCCCTGGCTCATTGTTTCCCATGCTTGTCATGGTAGCCGATCTTCTCCCATTCTGCAGACATGGCCAAACCATCTTAGTTGGGACTGTTCTACTTGGGTCTGCAGGGGGTGGGATTTTAGGCCTTGACGTATCGTCTGGTAGCGGACCATGTCTCTTCTTGTTATTTTAACCACCTTCTTCAGATACCTCATTTCTGAGGTCTGGATCTGGCTTTTGTGGGTTGTAGTCATTGCTTATGACTCGCATCCATATGTCAAGACTGGTATATAGGTGGAGTGGTATACAGCCATCTTCGTTTTCTTACCAACCTCTCTCTTGCTGAGGAATCCTCGATTTATGGCCTGAAAAAAGTCTCCCAGCTGCTGCTTTTCGAGTGGCCAACTCTTCTTTGATACCTTCCTTTCGGTCTATAATAGCTCCGAGGTATTTAAAGTGGTCGACCTGCTCCAGGACCTGTTCTCCCAGCTTAATCTGATGTACTCTTTCTTCTCGTGATATCACCATGGATTTTGTTTTAGGGCTGCTTATGACCATCCCTCTGTTCTCCAGCTCTTCCTTCCAGACTTGCAGGTTGGATTGGAGATGTGCCTCTGATTTAGCAATCAGGGCAACATCATCAGCAAATGCCAGCTCTGAAATACAGACCTGTCTCATCTTCCAGTACCCCACTGAATACTTTCTTGTTCTCTCCTTACATGCCTTGATGACATCGTTCATGAGGAGTATCAAAAGATAAGGTGACAGGTTATCACCTTGTCTTACACCAGTGGTGTCCTGAACTCTTCTGACTTATGGTTTGCTGTCCTCACATAATTTCTGCAAGACTTGTAGAAGCTCTGTATAGCATGAATCAGAGGTGCTTGAATGTTCTTCCTTACCAAACAGTCCCAAAGTTTGCTCCAGGGACCCTGTCAAACACCTTTTCCAGATCTATGAAACAAAGATGGATCTCACTCTTATACTCAAGAGCCTTTTCACTCAGCTGTCTGAGTGTGAAGATTATGTCTTGAGTACTTCGGTTTGCTCGGGATCTGCACTGGATCTCATCCAATTGTGGCTCAGCTAGGCGTCGGAGTCTCTGCTCTAGGATTCTAGAGTAGATTTTACCAGGGACACTGAGAAGGGATATGCCTCTATGGTTTCCACATTGTCGATTGTCACTCTTTTTGAAAATTGGTGTTATGATGGCAATCTCCCAATCCTTTGGTGTGGTCTTGTTGCACCACGCTGCCTGTAGGACCCTTAAGAGTAATAGGTCGCCTGATGCTCCCATGTACTTAACCATTTCTGGTGTTTTACTATCATGCCCTTCTGCTTTGCCCATCTTGATTTTCTCCAGTGCTGCCTTTAGTTCTTCCATCTTTATGTCATCTTCATCATGATTGGTTTCCTCTTCTGTGCTAGTGGTTATCATTTCTGATGCTTGACCTTGCTCACCATCAAGGAGTTCTGAGAAATATTCTTTCCATTACTTCCTTCAGGGCAGTAAGCAATTTGCCTTGCTTGTCCTGCATAAATTTAAGGGGGCATTGTTTTTCCTTCCTCATGTTCTTTAGGGTCTTATAGAACAATTTCTGGTTTTCTTGCGCATCTTTTTCTAGCTTTTCTCCAAATTCTTCCCAGGACTTCTGTTTTACTGCTAGCACCTTGTTCTTTGCTTCTGTTCTGATTATCACATATTCTCTATATTTCTCTATTTGTCCTGCTGTGTTTTAGCTCCTAAGTATTGTTTCCATGCCATTTTCTTCTCTCTTATTTTCTCTTTGACATCCTCTGTCCACCAAGGTGTCCTCTTTCTCTTGTTCCCAAGTCGGACTTCACCACATGCTTCTGCTGCAGCTGTCTTTATGATGTCCTTGAATTTAAGCCAGAGGGTTTCCAAGTCATTAGGTTTTTCTTCTGTGTTTCTCACCACTGTAGCAATAAGCCCCTGATATCTGGCCTTAATTTCTGGCTCTCTCAGCTTGTAGGTCTTAATGCTCATTTCTCCCGTTCGTTTACTTGGTTTCTTGCGTGATGTTGGGCAGTTCCTAGGCTGAGCAACTCTTTCAGTTGTTCTTTTGATTGTAAGCAGGTAGTGATCACTTCCAATCTCTGGCCCCCTCCAGACTCTAGCATCCCGGACATATTTGAATGAGCTCCTCCTAACAATGGCATAGTTGATCACTGACTTCTCATTCTTTGTTGGTTCACATCTAGTGTATGCATGTATGCGCTTATGGGGGAACTTTGTGTTTGTAATGATCAGATTCTGCTCATTGCAAAATCTAAGGAGTCACTTTCCATTGTCATTGAGAGTATCTTCTCCATATCTTCCGATAACTCCACCCCATCTAGCATGGTCATTTCCAACTCTGGTATTGAAATCTCCGAGCATGATAATTTCATCTAGGCAGTCATCCACTGTCCTTTGAAGCAGTTCGAAGAATTCCTCCTTGACCTCTGCTCTCTCATCCTCATTTGGCCCATACACTATGACCAGGTTGACTATGGTTTCTCCTTCTTTTAGTTTTACAACCATAATGCGCTCCGAGACAAAGTTCCATCCCTTGATACTATCTTTTTGGTTTTTGGCTACAATGCAACCCACGCACCCTTTAGCTCTTTCAGATGTGGGTACACCACTGTAGAGCAGCGTGTTGCCATCGAGATCCATGACTCCTTGTCCCTTTTTCTTTGTTTGCGTTATAGCCAAGATTTCTAGTTTTGCTTTCCTCATCTCTTCCATCAGCTCCTCTTCTTTCCCATTTATACTTTTTGTGTTCCAAGTTCCATAAGTCATAGTCCGTTCCAGTTCGTCACCTTTAGAATGAGTCCGGTTTTCTCTCTTGTAGTTCACGTAATCATGATTTAAAGCAGGTGATTGGCCTGTTGTGCCTTTGCATGGTGGAGGGGCTGCCTCCTTACAGCCTCCATGCAGGCCGCCCTCCTCCTTTTTCAGCCGGGCTTGGTACCGGCCTAGGCGGAGTTGATAAAAGACAAGAAGAAACCTATGTTGTAGCCACATGGCTTTCGTCAGGGACAGACAAATAAAAGAAAAGAAATGAGAACTAAGTAGAAAACATGAAAAATAAAATTGATAAGGATCACATGGCTGGACCAAAATGGCTGCCACTGCAACCGGAATTATTTCCTCATTAAAAGATAGGAGGGTTAACATTTGCTGGGCAGTGTGATAGGGTAATACTCCGCACATTACTGAGTATTGTGAATGGGTAATACTCTGCACATTACTGAGTATTGTGAATGGGTAATACTCTGCACATTACTGAGAAGTGAATGGGTAAAACTCCACACATTACTGAGCAGGGTGAATGGGTAATACTCCGCACATTACTGAGCTGTGTGAATGTGTAATACTCCACACAAAGACCAGTGTTGTTCCTGGGGGGGAAGGGTCTCGGAGAAGACAAAGAAAGAATAGAAATACAGCTCCATCCAGCAGGTTGTAACTGACAACTGATACAAGGCTGTGCAAATGGGGAGAGAGTTAGCAGAGACTGTGGAAGCAGATATGTAAAGAATGAACCAGAGTTGGGGCACCACACAGACTGTAGAAGCAGATATGTAAAGAATGAACCAGAGTTGAGGCACCACACAGACTGTAGAAGCAGATATGTAAAGAATGAGCCAGAGTTGAGGCACCACACAGACTGTAGAAGCAGATATGTAAAGAATGAGCCAGAGTTGAGGCACCACACAGACTGTAGAAGCAGATATGTAAAGAATGAACCAGAGTTGGGGCACCACACAGACTGTAGAAGCAGATATGTAAAGAATGAGCCAGAGTTGAGGCACCACACAGACTGTAGAAGCAGATATGTAAAGAATGAGCCAGAGTTGGGGCACCACACAGACTGTAGAAGCAAATATGTAAAGAATGAGCCAGAGTTGAGGCACCACACAGACTGTGGAAACAGACGCAAAGGATGAACCAGAGTTGGGGCACCATGCAGACTGTGGAAGCAGAGATGCAAAGAATGAGCCAGAGCTGAGGAACCACACGAAGGATGGCCGCCCACCAAGAAAAGTGGAGACAGTCTCTTGCTGCCCTACAAGACGCCACCAGACGTGATGGTCACTAATTGCTTTATCAATCAGTAGCCAAGGACCAGAGAAGAAGAAATTGGGAAAGCAATCTCATCATGTTGTTGTTGTTGATTAACTAGGGCTGCTGACCTTGTTGCTTTTTTGCAGCTGATGCCATGTTGAAGAAGCTGCATGTGTTCTGTAGCTGTGGAGTGGTGCCGTATAGAGTTTTTGTGATTGTTGGGGAGCCTGACAGTAACTTTCTTCTTTCTGTGGGGAGACCTGGGCAGGTCAGCAGCACATGCTGAACTGTCTCATATGGATGGGTGTAGTTACGGCAATTAGGCTCATGTGTGGAGTTTAATTTGTTTAAGTGCTTGTTGAGTCTCGTGTTCTGTTCTGAGTTAGAAGATTGTACTCTGATGCACGCATTGTAGGTTATTGATGTCATTTTTGTTGGGATCTCATCATGTGAAACAGATTGACACAGAAACCACTGCTACTAGAGCACATGAATGCTTTCTTTGGTGCAGGCTTCCAACTTGTGGACCGGCTGTGGTGGTGCCTGCTGCATGTGCTGTAGGGGGCTAATAGAGAATTGATGATGATGATGATGATGAATCTGCACAAACACGTAATCTAACTTGAATTTATCTCCAGATGTACGGAGGAACCTACTGCAGGAACTATGCTGGGCACCGTTAAAGCTGTTCACAGAGGAGGTCATGGAGGTTGCTGTCATGTGCTGGGAGTGGGTGCTGTCAGCTCGACCAGAGTTTACTGTTGAGGTATGAAAGGCATTAGGGGGTGGACGCGCAGCTTTGGTACTTCAGGTCTTACTCAGTGAGGCTGACATATGCCCTGTGTACTTTCCAGGGGTCTATGAAGAGACCAGGACAGAATAAGGCTATTGTATCCAGTGGCATGTCGTACAAGGCAACTAAGTATGAGATTGTGCATGGCACTGGCAGCTTCATCATGTAAAACAAATTGTCACAGAGGCCACAGCTGCAAGAGCATGGGAATTCTTGGTGTATGATTCCTGCATGAGGACTCACTGCAGTGGTCGTTCCATGCTGCATTAGGAGCGCAAAGGAAAATGGTGAGGATGTTGATGAGATATTGATGAGGATGTTGATGAGAGATTAATGAGAGATTGATGAGGATGTTGATGAGAGATTGATGAGGATGTTGATGAGAGATTGATGAGGATGTTGATGAGAGATTGATGAGGATGTTGATGAGAGATTGATGAGGATGTTGATGAGAGATTCATATGCAGCTGTCATAAGTATGACAAGATCAACAACGTGAAACTGATGACAAGAACCAGGCAAGTGCCAGGGGAACAAGAGATGAGAAGAAGATGCTGGAGATGGATCAGACACACACTGAGGAGACCTGCTGGTAGCATTACAAGGCAGTTCTTTTTTCTGGAATTCCCAGGGTATGAGAATTTGAGGTAGGAAAAAAAAAAAAAAAAAAAAAAATTCAAAAAAACAACTGCAGACAGAAGTGAATGTTGTGAGCAGGACATGGAAGGACATTGAGCTGATGACACAGGACAGAAGTGAATGTTGTGAGCAGGACATGGCAGGACATTGAGCTGATGACACAGGACAGAAGTGAATGTTGTGAGCAGGACATGGAAGGACATTGAGCTGATGACACAGGACAGAAGTGAATGTTGTGAGCAGGACATGGAAGGACATTGAGCTGATGACACAGGACAGAAGTGAATGTTGTGAGCAGGACATGGAAGGACATTGAGCTGATGACACAGGACAGAAGTGAATGTTGTGAGCAGGACATGGAAGGACATTGAGCTGATGACACAGAACAGAAGTGAATGTTGTGAGCAGGACATGGAAGGACATTGAGCTGATGACACAGGACAGAAGTGAATGTTGTGAGCAGGACATGGAAGGGCATTGAGCTGATGACACATTACAGAAGTGAATGTTGTGAGCAGGACATGGAAGGACATTGAGCTGATGACACAGAACAGAAGTGAATGTTGTGAGCAGGACATGGAAGGACATTGAGCTGATGACACAGGACAGAAGTGAATGTTGTGAGCAGGACATGGAAGGACATTGAGCTGATGACACAGAACAGAAGTGAATGTTGTGAGCAGGACATGGAAGGACATTGAGCTGATGACACAGGACAGAAGTGAATGTTGTGAGCAGGACATGGAAGGGCATTGAGCTGATGACACAGGACAGAAGTTAATGTTGTGAGCAGGACATGGAAGGACATTGAGCTGATGACACAGGACAGAAGTGAATGTTGTGAGCAGGACATGGAAGGACATTGAGCTGATGACACAGGACAGAAGTTAATGTTGTGAGCAGGACATGGAAGGACATTGAGCTGATGACACAGGACAGAAGAACATGGAGTGGGTTTGTTTGAAAGCTTATGCTCATTAAGGAGCTAAAGATTAATGATGATAATGAAACAGGCTTTCTTTTGTAGTTAAATAGTACATAGACCTGTTTTTTATCAATATGAAGAAGACAGAGGTCACGACACTCAGTGTAATAAATACTAAGGTCATAACAATAAGGAACCAAAAGCTAGAACAAACAGATGCATTTACATATCTAGGAAGCATAGAACAATAGACGGTGGAACAAGCGAAGACATCAGTAATAGCATGAATAAAGCCAGAACAGCCTTTGCAAATCTAAGCTACATTTGGAAATCTTCTCAGTACAGCACTAAATTAAGATTATACAAGAGTTGCGTACTTTCTGTACTTTTGTATGGCTCAGAGTGCTGGAGAGTAACAGAAAAGGAAACGTCCAAATTATCCTTTTCCACACAACCTGAGGAAAGAACAAGCAGGATTTAGAAAGAACAGAAGATGTGTAGATCATATATTCACTCTCAGGAACATTATAGAGCAGTGCTCAGAATGGCAAAGACAGCTGTACATCAATTTCGTTTATTTTGAAAAGGCTTTTGACAGCATACATAGGGACAGTTTATGGAAAATACTGAGGGCTTATGGAATTCCAAGCTGCATAGTGTCAATCATAAAAAGCCTCTATGCAAACTTTATGTGTAGTGTTGGGCAGAGCAACCTAACCTTTGAGGTGAAGACAGGAGTACGACAGGGATGACTCTTATCAACCACTCTATTTTTAACAGTCATAGACTGGGTGATGCACCAGACAACAGAGGGCAGTCCAAGAGGAATAAGATGGACTACATTTTCTACATTGGAAGATCTGGAATATGTAGATGACATTGCACTACTAGCACATTCACATCAACACATCCAGGAAAAAATGGATAGACTAAATAAGTTTAGCCAGCAGGTGGGCTTGAACATCAATTTAAAGAAGTCAGAGGTCATGACGCTCAATGTGAGCAACCCTGAGCCCATATCAGTAAGGAATCGGCAACTGGTACAGACAGACACCTTCACATACCTAGGATGCATTGTAACACCAGACGGCAGGGCAGGCAAAGACATCAACATCAGAATGAATAAAGCAAGAACAGCCTTCTTTAGCCTAAACAACATCTGGAAGTCCTCACAATACAGCACAAGCACAAAATTAAGATTATATCAGAGCTGTGTGCTTTCTGTGCTTCTCTATGGTGCGGAATGCTGGAGAGTTACAGAGAAGGAAATGTCGAAATTGTCCTCTTTTCACACAACTTGCCTAAGAAAAATTCACCGAATCTTTTGGCCAAATACCATCACCAACCAAGATCTGCTTACTCGGAGCAAGCAAGAGGACATGCACACCATCATATCTGGCAGACGCTGGAGCTGGGTTTGTCATGTCCTCAGAAGAGACCCCAATGCCATCACAAGAACAGCTATGCTTTGGACCCCTGAAGGAAAACGAAAGAGAGGCCGACCAAAAACAACCTGATGGAGGACTGTGGAGGCTGAGATGCAAAGAATGAACCAGAGTTGGGGCACCGTACAAAGGATGGCCACCGACCGAGCAAAGTGGAATCATTTTGTTGTTGCCCTACAAGACGCCACTAGGTGTGATGGCCACTGACTGCTTTGACGGTCGGTGGCTAAGGATCAAAGAAGAAAGAAGACAGGACAGAAGGACGTGGAGAGTGTTTGTTTGAAAGCTTGTGCTCATTAAGGAGCTAAAGATTAATGATGATAATGAAACAGGCTTTCTTTTGTAGTTAAATAGTACATAGACCTGTTTATCAATATGAAGAAGACAGAGGTCACGACACTCAGTGTAATAAATACTAAGGTCATAACAATAAGGAACCAAAAGCTAGAACAAACAGATGCATTTACATATCTAGGAAGCATAGAACAATAGACGGCGGAACAAGCGAAGACATCAGTAACAGAATGAATAAAGCCAGAACAGCCTTTGCAAACTTAAGCTACATTTGGAAATCTTCTCAGTACAGCGCCAAATTAAGATTATACAAGAGTTGCGTACTTTCTGTACTTTTGTATGGCGCAGAGTGCTGGAGCCTGCCTAAGGAAAATTCTTTGACTTTTTTGACCAAATACCATCTCCAACCAGGAACTGCTTACATGGTGCAGCCAAAAAGATATGCACACCATCATTGCGGAACTGGGTTCGTCATGTCCTCAGAAGAGACCCTGACACCATCACCAGAACTACTATGCTATGAACCTCAGAAAGATGGTGAAAGAGAGGCAGACCAAAGACAACCTATCAGAGAACAGTGGAGGCTGAGATGCAAAGCATGAACCAGAGTTGGGGCACGGCACGAAGGATGGCCACCAACTGAGTAAAGTGGGGACAGTTTGTTGCTGCCCTACAAGACGCCACTAGGCGTGATGACCACTGACTGCTTTGTCAGTCTGGGGTAAAGGCATACATGCCACACCCTGGAGTTGAAAAACCTGTACATATTAAGGGTAACCCGTACTACTGGGCATGTATGGGTTAAGGATCCAAGAAAAAGAAACCTGTTTTCAGTCTTAGCTGTAATATAAAACTAATTTCTAATTACCTTATACGGGATTCTACCTTCCTTCCAGTTATCATAATAAAGAACCTATGTTGTTTTACATTACCTTCGGACATCTTTGAGCGTCTGAGAGGCATAGTGGTTAGAGCACTTTCCTCTCACGGCAGAGTTACTGCATTCGAAATTTGGTAGCGCCATGCTTCATTTACCTAGCTATAAATGGATAACTGGCTCTACTCTTGAGTTAGGGAAGGCAAAGACAGCGAGGAAGGAAGTAGGTCACCCCCACCTCATAAAAAAGTTGGATTTGTATAGTGAAGTGCCTGACACTTCACTGCCTTATGACATACCTGCTACGGGACTCCCTTTTACTTTAACGTAGCACATAAATTATGCTAATTATTTCTCAACAGTTCCTGTGTCTGATGGCCTCTGCCTGGCAAGTTTGTGCAGATATGAAGCTGGGAATATTTGCCCCGGATGCACCTCGACCTGACCCTTTAGCCAAAGCTGAGAACCAGAAGCTGGGCCCTAACCCCCCAGTAGTCACCCCACACAACATTTGGACCAAGGTATAGAGGTGTTAAATGAATAAAATAAGAATCTTCAACTCAAATGTCAAGTCAGTTCTATTGTATGGCTGTGAAACATGGAGAACAAAAAAAAAAACAACAACCAAAAGTATCAGGTCAAAACACGTGAAGCGAAGAGAGCTGGATGATACGGAAGACATAGAAAGAACTTGAGCTGATGACACACGTCTGCAGGACTTGGCATGTAATTGTTGAAGGCCTATGCTCTTTGGGGAGCTAAAGGGTATAGGTTGATTGAATAAACATATGAGGTATCTTGTAGGAGGTGACTTGGAGGATTGAGTATGATAAGGATACCCCATCAGGAAAAGACAAAAACATACAAAATACTTCAATAAATATGAACAAATAACCCAAAGGCAGGAAGGCTTAATTCCTTAATTCATTCATTCATTCATTCCTACAACAAACTAATGCCAAGTCTTCCTGTCCCGTGCCGTCTGCTCAAGGTCTTTCCATGTCTTCTTGATGCCCTTTAAGTCTGTCTCCAGTTCTCTTCTCCATGTGTTCTTTGGTCTTCCTCTACCTCTCTTTCCCAGGGTATCGCAGCACAAGGATTGCTTGGTAATGATGTCAGCAGGTTTCCTCAATATGTGTCCTATCCTCACTTTCCATCTCCAGCATCTTCTTCTCATCTCTTGTTCTATTGGTTCTTGTCATTAGTTTCACATTAGTGATCTTGTCATCAGTTTCACATTAGTGATCTTGTTATCAGTTCCACATTAGTGATCTTGTCATCAGTTTCACATTAGTGATCTTGTCATCAGTTTCACATTAGTGATCTTGTCATCAGTTCCACATTAGAGATCAAGTCATCAGTTGCACATTAGTGATCTTGTCGTCAGTTCCACATTAATTATGTAGTCATCAGTTCCACATTAGTGATCTTGTCATGTTTTCCACATTAGTGATTGTGTCATCTTTTCCACATTAGTGATCTTGTTATCAGTTTCACATTAATGATCTTGTCATCAGTTCCACATTAGTGATCTTGTCATCAGTTTCACATTAGTGATTGTGTCATCTTTTCCACATTAATGATTGTGTCATCAGTTCCACAATACTGATCTTGTCATCAGTTCCACAATACTGATCTTGTCATCAGTTCCACATTAGTGATCTTGTCATCAGTTCCACATTAGTGATCTTGTCATCAGTTCCACATTAGTGATCTTGTCATCAGTTCCACATTAGTGATCTTGTCATCAGTTCCACATTAGTAATTTTGTCATCAGTTCCACATTAGTGATCTTGTCATCAGTTCCACATTAGTGATCTTGTCATCAGTTCCACATTAGTGATCTTGTCATCAGTTCCACATTAGTGATCTTGTCATCAGTTCCATATTAGTGATCTTGTCATCAGTTCCACATTAGAGATCAAGTCATCAGTTGCACATTAGTGATCTTGTCATCAGTTCCACATTAATTATGTAGTCATCAGTTCCACATTAGTGATCTTGTCATGTTTTCCACATTAGTGATTGTGTCATCTTTTCCACATTAGTGATCTTGTTATCAGTTTCACATTAATGATCTTGTCATCAGTTCCACATTAGTGATCTTGTCATCAGTTTCACATTAGTGATCTTGTCATCAGTTCCACATTAGTGATCTTGTCATCAGTTCCACATTAGTGATCTTGTCATCAGTTGCACATTAGTGATCTTGTCATCAGTTCCACATTAATGATCTTGTCATCAGTTCCACATTAGTGATCTTGTCATCAGTTCCACATTAGTGATCTTGTCATCAGTTCCACATTAGTGATCTTGTCATCAGTTTCAGATTAGTGATCTTGTCATCAGTTCCACATTAGAGATCGAGTCATCAGTTGCACATTAGTGATCTTGTCATCAGTTGCACATTAATTATGTAGTCATCAGTTCCACATTAGTGATCTTGTCATGTTTTCCACATTAGTGATTGTGTCATCTTTTCCACATTAGTGATCTTGTCATCAGTTTCACATTAGTGATCTAGTCATCAGTTTCACATTAGTGATCTTGTCATCAGTTCTACATTAGTGATCTTGTCATCAGTTCCACATTAGTGATCTTGTCATCAGTTCCACATTAGTGATCTTGTCATCAGTTCCACATTAGAGATCTTGTCATCGGTTCCACATTAGTGATCTTGTCATCAGTTCCACATTAGTGATCTTGTCATCAGTTCCACATTAGTGATCTTGTCATCAGTTGCACATTAGTGATCTTGTCATCAGTTCCACAATAGTGATCTTGTCATCAGTTCCACAATAGTGATCTTGTCATCAGTTCCACATTAGTGATCTTGTCATCAGTTCCACATAAGTGATCTTGTCATCAGTTCCACATTAGTGATCTTGTCATCAGTTCTGCATTAGTGATCTTGTCATCAGTTCCACATTAGTGATCTTGTCATCAGTTCCACATTAGTGATCGAGTCATCAGTTCCACATTAGAGATCAAGTCATCAGTTCCACATTAGTGATCTTGTCATCAGTTTCACATTGGCGATTTTATCATCAGTTCTACATTAGAGATCGAGTCATCAGTTCCACATTAGTGATTGTGTCCTCTTTTTCACATTAGTGATCTTGTCATCAGTTTCACATTAGTGATTTTGTCATCAGTTCTACAATAATGACCTTGCCATACCATTTCAATCCTTCTAGTTTATAAAAAAACACCCATTTATGAAAGTCTGAGCTTTTTGGTTGTTTTTTTTTGTTGTTCACCATGTTTCAGAGCCATACAGTAGGACTGACTTGACATTTGAGTTGAAGATTTTGAAATTTGTGTTGGACTTCATTTCTCTTGATCTCCATATATATTTCCAAATGCAATTAAAGCTACCCTAATCTTTTCCTGTATTGATATCCATGTCTATCTCTCTAACTGTGTCTATATTGCTGCCAAGGTGTGTGTATGTTTCTACATCTTATAGTGGCGGAAGGCTTGGTGTATGATTGTTGAAGGCCTGTGTTCCATGGCAGCTGAAGAGTAATTAATTTGAGAAAATGAAAAAGGACAACAGCAAATATATGGGAAAATTCATAATTAATTAACAATTAAAAATGCTAAACAAAAAAGAAATATGAATGCAGAGAAACTAACTGCAGTAACACAGCAAAGAATATTGCATAAACCACAAGAAAAGTATACCAGAGCAATTCTGGGAAGGTTAAGTTGGCCTGAGTGATGCTGACCACGTCACCCCTAGTGTGCTGGTGGTCAAGAAAATATGGCACTAATACCACATTGCCACATGCCTTAATGGGCGTGTAACAGGACCCTTTACCTCTTAGCTTACAAGAAAAGTGTAGCCTGCTGTACAAGTTGAATCCAGCGATGATTCAGTGTCATCCAGTAAATGTTGATAACAAACAGAAACGGGAAATTTTGATTGAATGTTGTCATGTCACATTATATTTGATTTCCTTTATGTTACAGTGAATTTATAAGAAAATGGGTAAAGTGAAATTATAATAAGATTGCACTTGAAGAAATGGTCCTGCAAGAGTAGAATCTTACATATATCTTGGCAGCAAAATAAAAAAGTTGGAGGTACAGACCGTCGGATCAGTATCAGGATATGAAGGCAAGAGCAGCTTTCATTGTTTTGGGGAAGCAATACAGAAATAAGAGTCATCTACTCAAATATGAAGTCAGTCCTATTGTATGGCTCTGAAACATGGAGAACAACAAAAACAACGGCCAAGAACATATAGGCTTTAGTATTTCATAAATAGGTTATTGCGTAGAATAGGATTGAAATGGTACAATAAGGTCACCGTTACGAGTACTTTTATGCAACACACGGGTCTGCTTATGATGAGCTACATTTTGCTCTAACAAATCTTCTTTATACACGTTTTCACATTACAACATGGCTCCATTTTTAATATTAATGTGCATCAGTACAATACTGGAATAATGCTCGAACACAAGTTCATCAACGTTAATAGATCATAAGCTATATCTAGCCTGACCGTCCCAAGTCAGCAGTTCAGTCATCTAACTTGACATGACGAATATTGATATGAATCATAAATCGTATAATATACTTTCCTCTTTCACAAACCAATGAAATGGGCATCACATCAGCAGTGTGGATGCCATAATGTAAGATTCTTGTAGCAGACACATGTATAAATCAGGAGCATCACAAAAATGCGTCCTTACATCTTGAAGAACACACAGAGAAGCAACCCCAGCAGACGATTCTCGACTTCTGCATCATTTTCATATTGTCTGCTTGCATATTATTAACCTTTACCACGCTGCATTAGAATTGCAGACATTTGCGCTGCCGCTGCATTCTTTTTCACAATGCCCAAGTTTATTATAGTGGGTGACTTGTAATGTCTATAGTTTGTTTGTTTCTTGGTCAATTGCTATAATTTTTGGAATGTATATAAATAAATGAATGTTTTTTTTCTCGTACGCCCGCTAATACTCAAGGCGAAATCTCAGGTTATTATATCTAATCTGAGACTGATTTTACGTGAGTATCCCTTTTTTCTTGCACAGAGACAAGTGTCCCTCGCCATTCAGGCAGATACTCGCCGATTTCGGAGGTACCCATTAGAGCTGGGTCGGCTCAGGAGCCGCCAGTCCCTGGTCGACGACACTCTTTCAAATGTTCTCACCAAAGCCTCGAGTTAATCCAGTCCAAATCTCAGTCGACGAAAAATCTTCAAATGTTCTCGGCCGGGTTTGATCCTGTGTCACCCAGTCGCCAGCGCGGTGTGGTAACCACTACGCTAGTGCGGCTCCCAATGAATGATGAATCTGATGGTATAAGTTTTGTTGGAGTATATATGTTAGATGTGATAGGAAGAGAGGAATGGAAAGATGAAAAAAAAAAAAAAAAAAAACAACAAACGAAGAGACTCACCTACTCCTGTCACCTACTCCTACTGCTCATCACAATGAAACAGTCATTTGATCAATACCAATCAAATGACGATCTTTTCGGTACACCCATCATCAGTAGCAAAGCAACAAATGCGCTCATCTCGTCAGCAGTGACATTTGGCCCTAATGCTAATACTAAACCTAACCCTAACGCTAGACATACTAGCATTGACATTCTACTGTCGTCCCCATCTCCACTATCGCCCATATTCTGAGAACCGATGTCAGCGCTAGTAAAGCCAACAAACTCCTCGTCATCGGAGTCAGAATCCATGAAAATTTCAGCGGAAATGGCAGCTTGTTTTATGCCGATTGATTTCGATTTGAAAAATGCACACAAAATTAACGCTAACACTCCAGTCACAAATATAGATCAGAATAGGAAGTGAACTCTTTCGCAAATAAGATTAAAACTAAACATCCGGGGGTAATATGACGTGTACACATGTGTACACGCAGGAAACCAACTATATCCGAAAGTAGCAGCATTGCGCCAGCAGCTGGCAGAACAAATAGTACTTCTGGCGCAACATTGCGACTGCATCGTGCTGAAGGTTAAAAGCCATGATGTCATATCCTATTACAGTGAAAATCTGTATAAAGAAGATTTGTTAGAGCAAAATGTAGCGTGAACTGGTCATATTTAGAAAATTGTCAAATTTATGGAAAAATAAAGTTCTTATCTGTCCTTGTAAAAATGTTTTGTTGTATTTTTGTTGTGAACAGCTCCTACAAGAAAGAGATGAGATAGCCTTTTATTCTGTTTCTATTGTAAACAGGACAGTTCCTACAAGAAAGAGTTGAGATAGCCTTTTGTTCTGTTTCTATTGTAAACAGTTCCTACAAGAAAGGGTTGAGATAGCCTTTTGTTCTGTTTCTATTGTAAACAGTTCCTACAAGTAATAGTTGAGATAGCCTTTTGTTCTGTTTCTATTGTTAACAGTTCCGGCAAGCTTTTTGTTCTGTTTCTATTGTAAACAGTTCCTACAAGAACAGGTTGAGATAGCCTTTTGCTCTGTTTTTATTGTAAACAGTTCCTACAAGAAAGAGTTGAGATAGCCAAGTACAGCGACTCTGCACAGATACAGATTGTTCTGTCACTGCTGAACAAATCATTGTCTGTTAATGTTGGTCGACGGCCATCAATAATCTCCCGACACACAGCAGCAATTGGACCACGTTTTAGGTAAGAAGCGGTTGTGAGTGTTTATTGAATTTGTTTATGAAAGTTATCTAGTTCAACTTCTAATGGGTTACACTTAGGATATGGTGTGTATTTATGTTTATATAATATGTTCAATTGATGATATGTGAATGTGAGCATCATATTTGTGAGTTTGTGGAAACAAAAAAAAGAGGTCAAGGTCAAAATGGTTTACATGTAAGTTTTGCTGGTGCACAAGAGCAGCAGACGTGTTAATGTTGCACTGTTCTCATTATTTTTTAATTAGATTATCCTGTGGCTTTTCTGCCATTCTGAAACATGTTGAGCTGAAGTCATGTGCTGCAGTTTCTTTCTCAGGTATTTCATCTTGTCTTTTCATGCACTTAGGAGCCACGGTTAGGCAGTGGTTAGTGCACTGGCTTCCTAGCTCGGTGGTCCATGGTTTGATCCCCAGTTTAGGTGGGATTTTTTTAGACCGCAAACAGCTCCGGGGTCGACCCAGCCTAATGAATTGGGTACCAGAGCAACTCTGGGAAGGTTAAGGCAGCCAGCGTGATGCTGACCACATCACCCTTAGTGTGCCGATGGTCAAGAAAGTATGGGCCTAACACTATATTCCCAATATGCCCCAATGAGGCGTGTAACTGGATCTTTTACCTTTACCTTTTTGTGATGCTACACTGTAATTCTGTCTTTTAACAGGCCCGATTCTGTGGTTCTAGTTTGAGTTTTCACCATTTCTCTTCACTTTGTAATTATATGGGTTTGCCTTGTTTCTTCTCATG
Organism: Oreohelix idahoensis; assembly: GCA_024509875.1. Lineage (NCBI taxonomy): Eukaryota > Metazoa > Mollusca > Gastropoda > Stylommatophora > Oreohelicidae > Oreohelix > Oreohelix idahoensis. Next base: position 264,730 of record JAMPIV010001016.1, on the reverse strand, counting down.
TGAATATATCGTGTTCGGTATTTTTGAGGAGGTAATTTGAATGGGTTCGTTTTAGGTCGGTAGGTTTATTTTTCACTCGGCCAGTTTTACTTTCTTCTGATTTTTCGCGATTCCCGTAAATTTCATTGTTTACGAAAATCGATATTTTCGGGCACGCCTGTATGACGCGCCAGACACACGTGGCCATCACGTAATGTGACGCAAATTTTCGGACAACGCGGGATTTGCGTAAGGGCTAGTATTGATTTTTCCTAGAGCTGCCATTGGTCCGAGCAGATACGTAGGAGTATATTTGCGTGGGTGTTTTCTCTTGTATATTCTTCTTCTTCTTTGATCCATAACCGTCAAAGCAGTCAGCGCCCATCACGCCTGGTGGCGTCTTGTAGGGCAGCAACAAATTGATTCCACTTTGCTCGGTCGGCGGCCATCCTTCATACAGTGCCCCAACTGTGGTTCATTCTTTGCATCTCAGCTTCCACAGTTCTCCGCCAAGTTGTTTTTGGTCGGCCTCTCTTTCGCTTTCCCTCGGGGGTCCATAGCATAGCTGTTCTTGCGATGGTATCAGGGTCCCTTCTGAGGACATGGCCAACCCAACTCCAGCGTCTGCCAGCTATGATGGTGTGCATGTCCTCCTGGTTACTCCGAATAAGTAGTTCTTGGTTGCTGATGGTGTTTGGCCAAAAGATTCGGAGAATTTTCCTTAGGCAGATTGTGTGGAAGGAGGACAGTTTCGACATTTCCTTCTCTGTTACTCTCCAACATTCCGCACCATAGAGAAGCACAGAAAGTACGCAGCTCTCATACAGTCTTAATTTGGTGTTTGTGCTGTACTGGGAAGACTTCCAAATGTTGTTGAGAATAGCAAAGGCTGTTCTCGCTTTATTCATTCTGTTGTTAATGTCCTTGCTTGTTCCGCCGTCAGGTGTTACTATGCTTCCTAGGTAAGTAAATGTGTCTGTCTGTTCTAACTTCTGGTTCCTTACTGTTATTGGCTCAGGATTGCCCACATTTAGTGTCATGACCTCTGTCTTCTTCAGATTGATGTTCAGGCCAACCTGCTGGCCATACTTATTCAGTCTATCAGTTTTGTCTTGAATGTGTTGGTGTGAATGCGCGAGCAGTGCAATGTCATCTGCATATTCCAAATCTTCCAGTGTAGAAAACGTTGTCCATCTAATTCCCCTTGGACTGCCCTCTGTTGTCTGGCGCATCACCCAATCTATGACTGTCAAAAATAATGTTGTTGATAAGGGGCATCCCTGTCGTACTCCTGTTTTCACTTCGAAAGTTACATTACTCGATCCAACACTGCACGTAAAGTTAGAATAGAGGCTTTTTATAATGGAAACAATGCGGCTGGGAATTCCATAAGCCCTCAGAATTTTCCATAGGCTGTCCCTGTGTATGCTGTCGAAAGCCTTTTCAAAATCAACAAAGTTAATGTACAGCTGTCTCTGCCATTCTGAGCACTGCTCTATAATGTTCCTGAGGGCAAATATATGATCTGCACATCTTCTGTTCTTTCTGAAGCCCGCTTGTTCTTTCCTCAGTTTATGGTCAACTGCTTTTGAAATTCTCTGGATGATTATCCTGCCTAGTATTTTGCTGGGAACTGAGAGGAGGGTAATTCCTCTCCAGTTGTTGCAGTCTGCAAGGTCGCCCTTCTTGGGCAATTTGACAATTGTTCCTTTACTCCACTCTGTTGGTGTTGTCTCAGTTTCCCAGACTTGTGCAAATAGTGGTTCTAATAGTTCTGCTGCTAGTTCAGGGTCTGTCTTGAATAGCTCAGCATTCAGATTGTCGTGACCAGGCGCTTTTCCATTTTTTTTTTTTGCCCTTTGATAGCTGTGATAATTTCTTCTTTTCGTGGAATGTCTGTATTTACGTCTAAGTCACTTTCAGCCTCAGGAACATTCAGCTGAGTCTCTGGTGGTTCCTTATTCAGTGTTTCTCTGAAGTGCTCTGCCCACCTTGTTTCCTGCCCCTGTGCTGTGGTGATGAGATTTCCTTGCTTGTCTCTTACTAACGTTATGTTGTTTGCACCTCGTTTTCCACTGATAGCTTTAGTTATTTTATAAACTGTGCTTTGTTCATTTCTCAGTGCTGCCTCTTCTGCCTGTCTTGCAAGGTCATCCAGAAATGTCCTTTTGTTAGCACGGGTTTGACGTTTTACTTCCTTGTCCAGCTGACTGTACTGTTCACTATATATTGCCTTTAACCTGGGAGACTTAGCTTCTGTTTTCTTCCTTTTCATTTCCTTTCTCTTCGCTATGGTGTTTAGCGTTTCTGGTGTTATCCAGTCTTGGCTCTTTCTTTCCTGGAATCCCAAGCATGACTTGCTGCTTTCTTTATATATTGTTGAGATGGTGTTGAATTTCTGGTCCACATCGTCGGTCTCTGTTCTTTCCTGGCTTTTGGTAATCAGATATCGTCTCTTTACGTCGACCACAAACGCTTTTCTGGTGAGGGGGTCCTTAAGTTTCGTGATGTTGTATCTTTTCTGTTTGACTGCAACTGGTCCAGCAGCTCTGAGTTTCACCTTCAGTCTTGCTACTACTAGGTGATGATCACTTCCCACATCTGCGCCTCTTCTTACTTTCACGTCTTGTAGTGCATGTCTCCATCTGCCATTGATCATTATGTGATCTATCTGGTTTTTGTCTCGTCCGTTTGGTGATTCCCATGTTAACTTGTGCACTTCTTTGTGTTGAAAAAGTGTTCCTCCGATGACCAGGTTGTTAATACTGCAGAAGCTTATTAATTTGTCCCCATTCTCATTTACTGTTCCACTGCCGCATTTCCCCATTACTCTTTCGTTATAATTATTGTGTGTTCCAACTTTCGCATTTAGGTCTCCCATTACTATAATAAGATCGTACCTGGGTACAGTTTCCATTTCCTTTTGTACCTGTTGATAGAACTCGTCCTTAATCTCTTCGTCGCTGTCATTTGTTGGTGCATAACATTGTATAATTGTGGTGTTGGTGAATCTCCCTCTCAGTCTTGCTCTTATTAGTCTGTTGTTAATGGGTTTCCATTCCAGTAGAGATCTTTCCATTCCTTTCTTAAGGATAATGGCTACACCTTCGTTGTGCTGACCGTCCTCTCTACCAGAATAAAGTACTGTTTCCCCTGTAGCTGTTTTTATTCTCCCCATCCCTGTCCATCTGCTCTCGCTTATTCCCAGGATATGTAGTTTGTAGTTCCTCATCTCTGCTGTAATCTGTCTCAGCTTTCCTGCCTCGTTCATAGTTCTGACATTCCAAAAACCAATTCTGGTTTCGTGTTTTGCGGTCTGGGCATCCGTTTTCATGCCAGTGGCTTCCTTTCGGCTTTCACCACTGTCAGTCATACGAGCCTGAGACTCCGGATGTCCGTCCCGCATCAAAGTATTTCCATTTATTGCTGTTTCCGTAACGTGTGTGATTTTTTACACAGACAGGGGTGTCGGCCCTGTGCTAAAACCCCCAACCTGGAGGACCAGGGTACCAGCTTTTGTCTGACCCCTACCCACGCAGACCAGTCCAGCATGGTTGAACCTACCAGGAGTAAAACTCCCACTGGCATAGCTCTGGGGATTGTCAGGGTACACAAGCTGCCATACCGCTACAAGGTATAGGTACCATTGATGGCTCTCTTGTATATAATGAGACAGAAAACGGGGATTCGGTCTCTATGTAGAAATAAGTGTCAGCCGCAAGACTTCGTATTATCGTCTCCATTGTGGGAACAAAAAACGATAATAGGTATGTAACTATTTTTTTTAATCGTTTTACTTAGTGGGTTTTTGAGAAATCTCGGCCCGTAAGTTAAGTTCGTGGGAGACATTAACTTAAAGTTTAAACGGTAGCGCCATTAATTATTATCTTTGTAGAACGATGTAAACGTAAAAAGTGTGCATAAGTCTTTTTAGGATTTTTTTGGCAGTAGATCGGAGAGTGTGAAGTTATGAGAGACACGTGTGCTCCTAATGGTAGAATATTGGGAAACCCCCATTTATTCCTGTATATTTTCTAATGTAATTTTATTGGGAAATCCTTGGTGTGTACGTTAATTTTTCTGAGCCTTAAATGTGAGGAATGCAGTGAGCTTATGTTATCAGTGAATTATACTGCTTAGTGGAGTAAACTATTCCTATAGCGAGATTTCATTTAAATTGGGGCTTAAGTAGGAAACCTCAATGGGTAATGTTAAAAAGGGAGACCCCGGAATTTCGGACAAAAGAAGTTCCCGAGTTGAAAATGTTGACACGTGGGTAGCCATGTGGGACGGCCAAGTGGCCCGTCAGACAGGTTTTGTTTATTTGGCTGGCGGATTTTAGTTGAGAGAGAGAGAGGAGGAGGGAGATTTAAGTGCCACGTGGGTAGGAATATTTTATGTATCGTTTTTTTTTCAGAACGAGAGAAGGGAAGAAGGAGGAGAGAGATTTAAGTGCCACATGGGTAATATTAATTTTTGTATTGTTGTACATGACGAGTGAGCCACGTGGGCAATATTATTTTATGTATTGTTGTACATGACGAGTGAGCCACGTGGGCAATATTATTTTATGTATTGTTGTAAATGACGAGTGAAGGGGAGTTAGGTTAGAGATGCGTTATGTTGGAATTGTTATACAATAGACGCATCTTCTTTTAATTTCAGCGAGTCGCGGCAAGAATAGTGGGGGAGCGTAAATTTGCTCATGTGCAAAATTACCCACGGCAACAGGACCTATCTTGAGGGTCAGATCTATGGTCTCTAGCAGTGAAGTCCCTATGCTTCAGCTGGACCGTGGTTTATTTATCATACAGCCGAGAGCATCGCTATTATAGTCTCTAGCAACGGCAGGTGGCCGTGAGACTGGTTTCAATTGCGTACAGCCGGAAATCAAGGCTGTGGTTTTTTTTTCCTCTAACTCCGGAGCGGGTTAAAAGAGGGAAGCTATTCAGCAGCAGAGAAGTTTTGTCGACAGTTCATCAAGTACCTCATGCTTGACGCCAGAACTTCATCATCATCATCACAGAATTCAGGAACAGGTGACAGGGTTACCATACCTAGGTCCTGAAAGTAACGAGAGAAGAGTGTAACGGAGACGCCGCATCATCAGTCGTCGAGTGTTAGAGAGACACTGAGACCAAGAGAGAGAGAGATAGAGAGAGAGAGAGGAGGAGGGAGAAAATAGACAGGACCAGTAGGGTCTGTTCAGTATCCACTTGACGGATAGATACTGAGCCATTGTGTTACTCCAAGTCTATTATTTGTAGCATTTCCAGTGGTGTTAGTTAGCGGCGCATATCGCCTAACAAGCGGAAAGCGGTGTAGACGGTTCGTTGAGGAAGAGTCAACAGGACTGAGACAGTAGCAATCTTAGTGGTATTAGAGAGTGGAGGCTAAAGTTGACAGCCCCACCAGATCAGAGTACTTTAAAGCACTAACCATTTTTATTGTTCCTCAGCAGGGTGACAGGAAGAGTGAATGTGATTGAGGTTTTTTTTTTTGAGGGTCTTACAATTTAATCGTTACTTGTTTTCAGGCCGTGCAACAGTGCACGCTATCGACTGACTTGATGACGTAGGATGCCATTTTTTTGTTTTTCTTGTATATACATATATTATTTACTGGATCAGCTTCTAGTCTATACTATACCTACATGTGGTCGGTATAATGGTGTCTGTGGTCGTTTTTATACACCTTATCTCCTTGTATTTAAAGGAAGTCAGAGGAGGGTGAGATTATAGCCAGTTTGACGTCACGAAGCGGCAAGGGCGAGTCAAAACCTGGTTCTATCCCTTGAGCCAATAGTCTCATCTGTCCACAGGCATGTCATTTTCCATCTAACTTCTATCTTCTCAGACTTTCTCATACTAGGGTCTTGTTTTCATTCAGGCAAACTCTATAAAAGTAAAACCACTTCGTGACACTATTTTACTTATTATACATACAGGGTATTATTTTCTTGTTTGCTGAATAAGACTAAATTAGTGTTTTACAAAAAAGCATTTATAATGCAGATGTTTGACAGTTTTTCTTGATTATTGTGCAGACTTTGACTGTTTGTCTTTGATTATTGTATAGACTTTGCCTGCTTTCTTTGATAATTGTGCAGACTTTGATTGTTTTTCATTATTATTGTCCAGACTTTCCAGTTTTTCTTGATTATTTTGCAAGCTTGGATTGTTTTTCTCAATTATTATGCAAACTTAAACTATTTTCTTCAATTATTATACAAACTTAAACTGTTTCCCTCAATTATTATACAAACTTAAACTGTTTCCCTCAACACCCATTGAAGAGTTGGAAAAGATTACTCACCTCCAGCCTATGGAGGATAGAAGAGATAGCAGAGCCCAGTAACAAGCTGAGAAATTAAGGAGTCTGATAGACCACCCAATGCACCAGAGAATAAATGGACTTGGAAGGGGAAGACTGAAGCAAAGCAACTTTGTAGAGACAGTCAAAACAAAGATGAGAGACCCCATAAACGCAATATCAACAGCTACGCCAATATGTACCGCACACGAGCTACCAATTTGGAAACAACAGTGCTTCCCTGAAATGATAGAAAACGTTCCTGGTATTGAGAGAAAGAACAGCCAAAATGAAACAGAAAGGAGAGTCCTAACCAACAAATATACAGAGAAGCATTACCCAAGCAACATCTGGATCCATGCGTACACAGATGGATCAGCAACTAATGCAAGAGAAGAGGGGGGTGGAGGAATCTTCCTGAGCTTAAGCAATGGCACACAAAAAAAGATAGCAGTCGCAACAGGGAAATGTTCAAGTAACTTCAGAGCAGAGGCAGAGGCCTTAAAAACTGCATCAGAAATTCTAATGACAGAAGAAAGCTCAGAGAGACCAGTAGCTATCTTCTCAGATGCACTGTCAGTGATTACAACGCTGAAAAGTCAAAGAAATGCTGAACTGGATGACCTAAGAGTAACACTTCACAGACTATGTCAGCAATACAAAAGAGTTGTGATGCAGTGGATCCCTTCTCACTGCAACATCCCTGGAAATGAGGAGGCTGACAGATTGGCAAAGGAAGGAAGAAAGCTTCCTCAACTTGACAGAAATATAACTTATGAGGAGGCCAAGAGTTTTATCAAGCGCAGATACAGGCACAAGTGGGAAGCAGAGCATCCAGGCCACACAAAAAATGATGCATATTACCAGCTCAGCAGAAGTGAACAAGTGGTAATCTTCAGACTTCGCACAGGTCATAACAGATTGAGATACCATCTATTCAACAAATTAAAGATAGGAACTACTGATGAGTGTGACTGGCACCGATAAAATGACTGCCAAACATCTGCTTCAAAGGTGCCCAACATATGAGGAACAGAGACAACGCAAATGGCCATCACCAGTACCATTCCTGGAGAAAATCTACGGAGATATCAACAGCCTTAGGTTGACCACTGCTTTCTTTGAACTTATTCAAGTTGACATCTGAGGGTGAACGAAGAAGAAGAAGAAGAAACTGTTTCCCTCAATTATTTTACAAACTTAAACTGTTTCCGTCAATTATTTTACAAACTTAAGCTGTTTTCCTCACTTATTATGCAAACTTAAACTATTTTGTTCAATTAATATGCAAACTTATACTATTTTCCTCAATTATTATGCAAACTTAAACTATTTTCCTCAATTATTATGCAGACTTAAACTGTTTCCCTCAATTATTATGCAAACTTAAACTATTTTCCTCAATTATTATGCAAACTTAAACTGTTTTCTTCAATTATTATGCAGACTTCTTTCGATGGGCCTGTCATTACTGCAGGGTGACCTCCTTCCCAACACACCTTCCAAAACTGTTCTGAGAGAGAGAGTCTATGCAGCCACACTGGATTTCTTTTGGTATGATAAATATAGGCTTGTTGGTGTTGATGTTGTTGGTGTTGCTGTTGTTGGTGTTGTTATCATGAAATCTGTTATGTTGGTTCTGTATCATCATCATCTCAACCCGTAACCCGTCATGGGTCGTAGGGGTGCCACGGTGGAAGCATCAGCAGACAGGGTCCTCCACTGCTCTCTATCCTCAGCAATGCATACAAGTGTGGAAAAACCATGCCCTGCCCATTCTTTGATATCAGCCCAGGATTTTCTTTGCCTTCCTCTTCTCCGTTTACCTTCGACTGTTCCCTGGAGGAGCATTTTCAAAAGGGAGTCATGACAAGTTACATGCCCAAACCAGGCAAGCTTTCGATGTTTCACTACTGACAAAAGTGGTTCTTGGTGGCCTGCATAGGTGTTTATTTTCTCTCTAACATAGACATTTGTTTTGTGCTCTTTATAGCAAATGCGCAAAATTCTGTATATACAATGGAATAAATGTGTCCTTGCATAGAATGGAAGGATTGAAGTGGTATGACAAAATAACTTATGGGGGTTGAAGTAGCTCAGAGGTATGGTGTCCACCTTGAATTCTAAAGGTACCAGGTTCGATTCCCAGTAGAGGGGATATAATTTACGGACATTTTTATTTTCAGAACCTGTGATCCTAGTTATGTCATACTCCACCCTGATCTCCTGGGTAGTGAGATCGGATGCCTGGCTTCTTGGATAAGGGCGAAAAAATAGGAGGTCCTGTGTGCAAGTTGCACACGTTAAAAATCCCTCGGCAGTTGGAAATCTTAAATAGTAGGTCATAAGGCCGCTGCCTTGTCAAAATTTAAAAATATATTTATAGAATGTGTGATTCCTATAAACAGACATTGGGATTCTTGCCGATGCTACGGAGTTCGTGCACTGTGCAGAGATCCTCCTTGTATGATCTAATGCAGGAGATCGGAGCACTGATGGAGTTGTCCATGTGCAATGAAGATAGTCCTTAAAACCAAGCCAAACCTACGTGGGACACAGACAAGTGCCAGTGGAACGAGATGAGAAGACGCCGATAATGGATAGGACACACACTGAGGGAAACCTATTGATAGTGCTACAAGGCAGCCATTGTTCTGAAATCCCCCCAGGGTAAAAAAAGCAGGGGGGGGACTGAAAAAGACGTAAAGAAGAGAACTAAAGACAGAAGTGAAAATGGTGAGAAAGATGTGAAAAGACCTGGAGCTGATGGCACAGGACGGGAAGACTTGGAAGATTAATGGGTGCTAGCATGTAATATATCAATTGAATAGGTATGGCAAGATCACTCATTTAGACAAGATAACAAGAGCCAGACAAGTACCAGTAGAACTAGAGATGAGAAGACGACGTTGGAGATGGATAGGTCACAGACTGAGGAAACCAATGCTTATGGGGGGGGGGGCGATGTAAGGTGGTGATGGTGATATACAATGGGAAGATGTCAGATTTTTATATTCATATTCAGTCACTCTCCGTTTATACTTTATAAAGAGCACGGTCACCACTACACTAGTCCTCTTGTGGGAGGCCTTCGACTTGGCACTTCTTGTGCTCTCGCTGTGGGGGGTTTCTGTCGCTGTTTGTTTTATGTGGTAAGGTTGCCATTCGAAAATCACTTGCTTCTCACAGGCCTATGGGAGCAGATTTTCTGTTCCTTCCTTGTCTCCTCAGTGACGCGGGGGGTCTGTACTGTAAATGTGCCTGATGGATGATTTTTGTGTGTGTGTGTGCCCTGATGTAACGTTGTAACATGTATTCATCATCATCATTTTCCTTCAATGCATGGGACCACCATTGCTGGTTTATTTCCTGGCAGGAACCCAGCACCAAGCAGTCTCATTATCTTGAAGTGTTGGTTTCTGTGGCAATTTGTTGTACCTGATGAGGTGGCCACCGCCCATGTGCACACCCTTAAATTATTTCCCTTTGACGACAAGCCTGAGGGTGCAGTAGTCCTGTTCTTTCTTTGTCTCTTCACAGACCCCCTGGGGGGAGGCTACATGGGGCGTCATCATTTCAAGTTTAAATCACAATCTGTCCAGCTCCACTTCTTACCTCGCATCCTCTTTCTCTCTCTATTGAGGCGTTGCCCAGCTTTTCTAATAACAGTGTGAAGAAACTTAGAGCACCACTGTTTTTTGAAAGATATAAGATGATAGGAAACTCTTTACAAAGCGATACAACAGGAAGCAATCTGATCATCAGAAGAAGTCCCCCCATCCGACAAGTGTTTCGGCCCGATATACTCCTTTACACTCTAAGGGGAGCAGGCCCACTTGGATCATGACTCCCAAGCGTCTCAGCCTCCTGTTGTCTTGTATCGAAAATGAACCCATTTCACTTATGGTAGCAACTTTAATCCACAACTCCGCCAGCCGTGGAGGCAATTGTGAAAGTAACAAAGAGAAGACAAATTATTCCGTTCGTTCCGTCGCACACACTGAGACACCATCGTGAAGCCGACGCTACTGCGCGTTCGCCACTGAAATTCTGACACTGACACCTCTATAATATACACCGCCTGTCGCCTCTCCGCCACAGCCCTTTCACTAGTACACCAAAAACTCAGCGTATTGTGGACTTAGAAAACTTCCTGGTGTTTTCTGTACCACAGCGTTTATTGTCACGATTTCCATTACCCATTGCGGTTGTTCCACAGCCAGCCTGATGCCTTTTTGGCAGTTTCACTAAGCCTCTTCAGTTCCCTTGTTCTCGACTGTCCCCTCAGACCCAACAGTTTCAATAGATCATACACTGATGCAGCCACAAGCCCTCTTGCAGTGAACCCATCGTGTCTCAGATCCGCGGCCAGATCACTATACTTGGCCGCTTTGAACAAATGTTGCTCGTCTAATCTGGATTCAAATGGCACGGTCAGTTCAATCAGTATGACCTGAAGCGTTGCTGAAGAATGAAGCACTATATCCGGCCGTCTCTGCGATTTTCTGATACTCTCTGGATATGCCCCTCGTCCAGGTAGGTCTACCGCCATCTCCCAGTCATTTGCAGAGTCAAGAAGAGATGGTAAACTGCTACCAGGTTTACTCGGTTTGGGGTGTGCTGACTTTCCTGCCCTCAGAAAGTATGTGTTTGCGGTGCTCGGCCTGGGTTTGCTATTCGCCTTCATCCTTGCCAGATCTATTGTCGCAGCAAGCTCATTTAGCACTTTGTTATGGCGCCAAGTGTATCGCCCTTGCCCTAATGACACCTTACACGCTGAGAGCACATGTTCGAGTGTCTGCCTCCCCTGGCACAGGGGGCACTGCTCATCATCCGACTTTCCCCATTTCACAAGGTTGGTGGCCGACGGCAGCAGGTCATACATTGATCTAACAACGAAGCTGAGCCTAAGAGGTGCCATATGCCATATATCATTCCATGTCATGATATTTACATTAATTTGTATTGTTATGCTCTTTTCATTCATGTACATTACAGAGACGGCATGTGCACAGTGAATTGTGATTCAACCTATTTACATTCTGAGAGTATAAGACCATTTTTTTTTTTAAATCATTGTGGCTCAAGTTTATTTATTATCAACATTGATAGTTTGTGTTCTCTCGAAGTCAGCACACACCAAAAAAAAATATATATATATATATATAGATTTGGAAACAGAAAGATGACACTGTATGCTGCTCTGTAACTAACAGACAGAAAGATGACACTGTACGCTGCTCTGTAACTAACAAATGTAGAGGAAGACTAATCATAAATGTTATTATATTTGAAATGAGGATACCTGTTGATAGCATTACAAGACATTCTTTGTTCTGGAACCCTCAGGGTAAGAGAGGCAGCGGTAGACCCAAAAAAAAAAAGACATGGAGAAGAGAACTGAAGACAGAAATGAAAATGGTGTGGAAGATGAGGAAGAACTTGAACTTTTAGCGCGTGACGCGACGACTTGGCAGGTGTTTGTTGAATGCCTTTACTCCTTAGGGAGCTCAAGGGTACTGATTGATTCATTTAAATGAAAGATTTTTTGTTGTTGTCCATGATTGCAGTAATGTTTTTCTGTTATTTACAGTGGCCCACCAATATGTCCATCACAGCACCCTAGTGAGCTGAGAGAAGACATTAACTTGTTGATTACGTACTGGCAGAAGATGCACTATGACAAGAAACACTTGTCTGCCAACATGGTACCACTAGGTTAGTTAGAACCATCTTTTTATATTTAAATTCTTATAGGTAATTTCCAGCTCAAGTTAATATTTTGGCTCCCATGGTCTCATAGGAATTTAAATTCTCATCGGTAATTTCCAGCTCATGTTAATATTTTGGCTGCCATGGTCTCATAGGAATTTAAATTCTCAATGGTAATTTCCAGCTCATGTTAATATTTTGGCTGCCATGGTCTCATAGGAATTTAAATTCTCATCGGTAATTTCCAGCTCATGTTAATATTTTGGCTGCCATGGTCTCATAGGAATTTAAATTCTCATCGGTAATTTCCAGCTCATGTTAATATTTTGGCTCCCATGGTCTCATAGGAATTTAAATTCTCATCAGTAATTTCCAGCTCATGTTAATATTTTGGCTGCCATGGTTTCATAGGAATTTAAATTCTCATTGGTAATTTCCAGCTCATGTTAATATTTTGGCTCCCATAGTCTCGTAGGAATTTAAATTCTCATCGGTAATTTCCAGCTCATGTTAATATTTTGGCTGCCATGGTCTCATAGGAATTAAAATTCTCATCGGTAATTTCCAGCTCATGTTAATATTTTGGCTGCCATGGTCTCATAGGAATTTTAATTCTCATTGGTAATTTCCAGATCATGTTAATATTTTGGCTCCGATGGTCTCATAGAACACACATAAAGAAAAGAATCACTGCTCCCACCAGGCATGCCAGAAAAGACAATTAATGTGAGTTTGGGTGTGGGACAGCAACCTGATGTAAAACAGATTGCTGCAGAAGCTGCCACTGTCAGAGAACAAGAAAAGCTTTTGGCTCTGGCTTCCTGAATGGTCATCAGCTGTGGTGGTGGCTGCATGTTTTTTTAAAGCATAAAAATTGGACATTCATTTCAATCAATCAATCAATACCCATTAGCTCCCCGAGGAGCATAGGCCTTCAACAAACACATGCCAAGTCTTCCTGTCCTGTGCCATCCGCTCAAGTTCTTTCCATGTTTTCCTCATCATTTTCACCTGTGTATCCAGCTCTCTTCTCGATGTGTTTTTTGGTCTACCTCTGCCTGTCTTTCCCTGTGGATTCCAGAACAAGGACTGCCTTGTAATGCTATCAACAGGTTTCCTCAATGTGTGTCCTATCCATCGCCAGCATCTTCTTCTCAACTCTTGTTCCACTGGCACTTGTCTGGTACTTGTCATCAATTCCACATTTGTGACTTTGCCATACCATTTCAGTCCTGGAAACATTACCCCCAATAAATGAAAGGGGAAAAAATGCGTGAAAACTCAAAGCCCTGCAGATCTAAACAAATAAAGCAACACTGAAAAACTCTCTTTCTTACTTTCATTAACAAAGAGTTATTGCATAAAATGCTTTGCCTACTTTTGCCTGAGCTATTCTGCTCTTCACCGCTGAAATGCATCTTCCATTTGACATAATTAACATACCTGGATATTTGAATCTGTTGGCTTGTTTTAAAGCTGCCACATTTACTTTGCTAGTACATTCTGAAGTCGTCACTTTCTTTGAGATGACCGTTACTTCTCTCTTTTTGCCATTTAGGCTAAGACTTTATAGTCACTTTCTAAACAAGCTTACTTACCATTTTATCTCTAGCTTACCTATATCTGTTTTACTGCAGTACTAGCTACTTTATTGAAATGGAGGCAGTAGTACTTTTTTTTTCCTCTCCTCTGACTAAACCTGTGTCTTGGAGCATCACATGGACATTCAGGAAAAAAATACAAGCCACTTTAGATAGACTTTTTAAACATTTTTTTTTGCAAACTATCAAGTATACCAGTCAAAGCAATGATGGAGTAAGAATGAAAGCCATTGTTGTAACATTTCAACACCTGCAGCACATTTAGAAGATTGAAGATCTTGCTTGGAACTCATTTTGTTGATTCTGACCAAAGTTTATTTTAAATATTTGTAATGTTGGACTCCTTCTTTTCAAGGGAGATAATTCCCCCCCCCCTTTTTTTTTCCCCTTTGTTCAAGGGAAACAATCAGGCTGCAGCATAAAAAAATAAGTAAATACATGTAATTTTATGACATTTAGCTAATGCTTTTTCCACTTGTTGTTTTAAAAGATGATAAGTTTACAACTACCAGGTCTGTATTATTTTATCCAAAATCCTCAGGGACAGCTGGATTTTTGTTCATTTTCCAAGTCGCCCAAATTGAATTTGAAAAGTAGTCCAAAATCGCCCAGAATATTTTCTAAAAATTTAACTGTCGCCCAAAGTGTCAGAAATTGCCCAAATTGTGATAGAAAAGTATCCCAAAGTCGGCAAAAGAAATTTTCAATTGTCAGAATATTTTTGTTTTGGCTAAAAGTATATAGACCTGTACCTGTTTTTTTTAAAGCAGTTTGAAAACGTATTGCTGATGATTGTTACTTTCAAACACTTGTGAGTTATGCATGGAGGCATATCTGGAGTCATCCTAATATGACGACCAGCTAAGCACATTGCTATAGTATACAGAAGTGGAAGTGAACCTGTCTGTGAGGCTAATTACACCCTCACTGACTCTTGAGATCATCCACACACTTCCAGGGATTCCTTCTGTGGTGAAACATGTTGAGAACCCAGCATTGCACACTAAGCTTGGAGGAGTCACTTGAGCTCTAGACGTAACTGTGGCTTTTATCTGGTTGACTGCATGCAGGAGGATCTCACTATGGACCCCATGATAGGCAGGGGGAACTAAGAAGTGGTTCTGTGTAGGACGTGATGATTCTTTGGTAGAACCCAGAACCAGAGCACAGTATTTTAGCTCTGCATATTTGGAGAGCCTTCTTGGATGGCTGGGAATGTACAGTATGCCATACGCTTCTTCCTCCTAGCTTGGGACTAGATGTGATGATCCTTTAAGTTCTACCAACGCTTGAGAAACTGGAGCTCATAACTTCAACTCAAAACATGTTTTGGAATGGCAGAAAAGCCACAGGAAAAGCCTAGATCTACAGTGTAGATAATACCAAGGACTCTTCAGCTTCGTATTGGCTGCAAAAGAGCGAAAAGCTCAGCAGCCCTAGTTAAACAACAACAACAACACTTATGAGTTAGCTTGTATAAAAAATAAAAAGGGTCATGAACTCATTGCTGTTTACTGCTTTGGCAGCCTTGACGCCCTCTAATGGCATTACGTGGGTATTTTATATTATTATGTAGCTGATGCACTTGACAACCAGTCCTCTGGAATGCCACCTCTGGCCTCTGGCAGTGGTCAATCTGACCTGCGGCTGCAGTCAGGTTGGATGAATACATTAAACAGTAATACCACCACCTATTCCAAGAGGTCAACCGGTAAGACATTTGTTAACAGAATTGAAGGGATTTTGCTAGAAATGCCTCGACAGCCTTGTTAGGAACTCGAGAGTTACCTGCTTTTTTACTTTACCATAAAGATTTAGACTTTTTCCACAGTGGATGAGTGTGTCCAGAGTTAAAGTATTTTGCTGTAACAAGCAAGCTTCATTCTTCATCATCTTCATTAACATCACTTTTATCATCATCATCACCATAATTTCTCTGTAGGTTAACTATTCTTCTTCAGGGTGCTTGGTCTGGAACATTGGCGATCATGACCCTCCAACTGTCTTTTGATAGTCTAATGACGTCGTTGTTGCCCATGCTGTTGTTTGTTGCCCAGTTGTTTAAGCTTTCCACATACATCTTTCTCTGCCTTCCTCTTCCTCTCCTACCTGGTATTTTCCCACATAAGATTAATTCCTCCACTCCTCATCTTCTGTTAATATGTCCCATAAATTTAATTTGTCTTTTCCTGATGGTTTTGATGAGCGATCTATTAAGGTTAACTATTAAGGATCCATATTCAACTTATCTTTGAGCATTAGTAGAATTTTGTTGTTTAGTTCAGCCTTGTTTTTTTTAATGTTGTCAAACCAGTTTGTTTCTCAGTCCTTCTCTTGTAGTTGAATTTGTAAATGAACATTTTCTGCATTTTCACTTACTTATTTAGTGCTACTTTCTTCTTTGTGTTACCTGCCATTTCTTTCTTTTTTTGTTTTGCCTTTTTCATCTTTCTGTGTTGCTCATCTTATTTATTTATTTTATAATTATTTAAACTATTTTTTTTTTCAACATGTTTGGAGTGTATTTTTGTTTTCTCTTAATCTGTCCATATTTCTTGTCTTTGTCTCCTGTTTGTGACTGGCTGACGAAAGCTAAACCCCTAAACTTACCATGTTTTCATTTCAGTTGAAAACCTGACTTAATACAAATCTATTATTATTTATTTTTGTGGATTTAGATATAATCATAATTTAGGGGATATTGTCATCTTTACTGGTTGAAGATCTTAAGCTGCCCACTTTAATGACATAATATGTAATGTACATGTTTGTTTCTCATAAGATATAAAATACGTATATAAAGCACTCAGTTATGTTACTTTCTAGATAAAACTTTTATCTTATCTTTGTTTGATTTGTTCATCTCCTTCTTTTTTTTCCCCCACACGCTTGCATTGTCTGTTGTCTTTGTTTTTTCCTCTTGACCTGTCTGTATTTGTTGTTTGTGTTGCCTGTTTGTAACTCCGGCTAGTGAAGGGTGAACCCCAAAAATTTCCCATGATTTTAGTGTGTTTTTATTGTACCGTCCTTGTGTAAAACTAACTCTATACCATTTTATTTTTTATTTAAAAAAAAAAAAATAATATTAGTCTGTTCAGATAAATCTATTCATCAATTCGTTATGGTCTGTTACATTGAATTCTCTCCTTGTTACAGATCACCTGACTCCAACTTTTGGTGGTAAACACACAAACTGTTTTTAACTGCATATAAAAATCTGCACTTTCACTAAAATGATTTCATAAAATGATTATTTTTCTTACATTATCCAATATATATATATATATATTTTTCTATGTGTACTCTTTCTTCACCGCTGCCTGCCTCCTTCATCACGATTGTGACACCAAACAAACAAACAAAAAATGCATCCTAACCCCCGGACAAATTGCCTAATCAGCCTTCAGCGACTATGACTTGAGTGATACTTTGAAAGGTTTCCTTCAATTTGCATGACTTGCTTGCTTAGCTATCATCTTCAGTATAATCATCGTCTTGTACTTGTTGCAATATTCTGGCACCACCCCCACCTGATATTTTACTTCTGCTTAGAAAAACTCCATTTTTGGCTAGAATGTTTTACCATGGGGCTTCAGGTGATGAGTTTTTAGTTTTCTCAGCACCCTCTTACCGTATCACCATGGTGTGGGTTAGACTTATACTATCTTTTATCAATAACACACATAAAGGTATGTTTCAGGCAGTTGTCAGAAATAAAGTAGTAGAAAACTAGACAACAGAAAAAAACAACAGAAGTGATTGGCTTACCGGAGACTCGAAGCCAGGACCTTCTGAACGTCTAGCTACGTTTTTTTTTTCCTGTTGTCCAGTTTTGCATTGTGTTTCTAGTTTTGTTTTCTGTTGTCTAGTTTTGTTTTCTGTTGTCTAGTTTTGTCTTCTGTTGACTAGTTTTGTTTTGTGTTGTCTAGTTTTGTTTTCTGTTGTCTAATTTTGTTTTGTGTTGTCTAGTTTTGTTTTGTGTTTCTAGTTTTGTTTTCTGTTGACTAGTTTTGTTTTCTGTTGTCTAATTTTGTTTTGTGTTGTCTAGTTTTGTTTTGTGTTTCTAGTTTTGTTTTCTGTTGACTAAATTTGTTTTCTGTTGACTAGTTTGGTTTTCTGTTGACTAGTTTTGTTTTGTGTTGACTAGTTTTGTTTTGTGTTGTCTAGTTTTGTTTTGTGTTGACTAGGTTGGTTTTGTGTTGTCTAGTTTTGTTTTGTGTTGTCTAGTTTTGTTTTGTGTTGTCAAGTTTTGTTTTGTGTTGTCTAGTTTTGTTTTGTGTTGACTAGGTTGGTTTTGTGTTGTCTAGTTTTGTTTTATGTTGACTATTTTGGTTTTGTGTTGTCTAGTTTGTTTTGTGTTGTCTAATTTTGTTTTGTGTTGTCAAGTTTTGTTTTGTGTTGTCTAGTTTTGTTTTTTGTGTTTCTAGTTTTGTTTTCTTTTGACTAGTTTTGTTTTGTGTTGACTAGTTTTGTTTTGTGTTGTCTAGTTTTGTTTTCTGTTGACTAGTTTTGTTTTCTGTTGTCTAGTTTTGTTTTGTGTTGTCTAGTTTTATTTTGTGTTTCTAGTTTTGTTTTCTGTTGACTAGTTTTGTTTTGTGTTGTCTAGTTTTGTTTTGTGTTGTCTAGTTTTGTTTTTTGTGTTTCTAGTTTTGTTTTCTGTTGACTAGTTTTGTTTTGTGTTGTCTAGTTTTGTTTTGTGTTGTCTAGTTTTGTTTTCTGTTGTCTAGTTTTGTTTTGTGTTGTCTAGTTTTGTTTTGTGTTTCTAGTTTTGTTTTCTGTTGACTAGTTTTGTTTTCTGTTGTCTAGTTTTGTTTTGTGTTGTCTAGTTTTGTTTTGTGTTTCTAGTTTTGTTTTGTGTTGTTTTGTTTTCTGTTCTATTGTCTAGTTTTATACTTCTTTATGTCTCATGAGTGCCTGAAACAAGCCTTTATGTGTATTATTCATTTATTGTTTATAGACTTCAGGTTCCCCCTCTTTATTTATTTATTTAATTTTGTTTGCTAGTGTACGTTGGTTTGGTACAGACATACTTTGCTCTTTTGGCCTGTGTTCTGTAGATCTTTGTGTTTGTTTAAAGTATGTGATGGAGGTATCAGTAATGTCCACTGGTGGCTTGTTTTGAGGTCATGTAATCGTCTATACGCTGTAGAGTATGTTTTTAAATTTATCATGGCTTTAAAGCACATATCTTTGTAGGTAGGAAAAGTTATAAGTAGTTTTATACTGTGTTTATTATATAATATTTGTATTTTGCTTAAATATTATAGCCTTAAATTTTTTTTTTTTTAAAGTAAAGTTTGTGTTCTTAAAATTAGGATATATAGCCTAGCGTAACAACACCGCTTGGCGACCGGGTTTTTTTTTTTTTTTCGTCGAAATTGACATTAACTCGAGACCTGGCGATTTGAAGGAGTGTTCACCAGGGATTGGCCTGAGCCGACCCAGCTGAATGGGTACCTCCGAAATCGGCGAGTATTAGAATGGCGAGGGACACCTATATAACGTAAAATCAATGTAGTAAATTCAAGATAATAACATCTGATTTCCGATATCTAAATATAGCATCTTCTCCCCCCTCCACTCAGTCCAAATACAGTAAATCAAAAAGCCTTAAAAATAAAATTATTATAGGTATAATAATATGGAGAAAATGCACCGCATTACTAATTAAGTTCGATTTTAACTTAAAGTATTTTGTTCATATCTGAAGAAGACGGTTGAAATAACAAAAAGAGACATGGTCTGCAACCAGACAATACGCCGAGGCCTAAAAACTCAGCACATGCAGACCCAAGTAGAACAGTCCCAACTAAGATGGTTTGGCCATGTCTGCAGAATGGGAGAAGATTGGCTGCCACGGCAGGTATATGGGAGCCAAGGATCCAGACCTGCAGGACGACCCAGAGTCCGCTGGGAGAACAACATTAGACAATCTCTGAAGGACGAAGGACTAGAATGGAACCAGGCCAGGAGAAAGACAGCCGATAGGATAGTATGGCGCTCTCTCTTCCAAACCTCTGCACTTCATGATAGAATAGGAACAACTAAGTAAGTAAGTATTAAAATAAGCAGCTAAGGGCTATCACCTCAAGGGGGTGCATCAGCTCCATAGTCAGTTTTGACTAGAGAAGGCTACTTCCTATTATAGCCATATAGTTTTCGTTGAACACACACCATTGGGGTCAGGGGTTCTTCTAATCGTCAGAGCAGTTTAATTCCTTAATAAAATTGTACAGTGGGGGAATTTTGTAATAAAAGTTAGAATAAAATGATAAAGTTTTTGGTTTTTATGGAATAATATAAAAATTCTAGCATCTGAGGTGTGAAAATACACATGGAAAAGATAAAGATAATGAGAATAAATGCAAGAAATAACAAGATTGCACTTGAAGATATACCACTTCAAGAAGTAGAATCATAATGTATCTTGGCAGCAATTTAGACACAGTTAGAGGAAAAGACCGTGATATCAGAATAAAAATGCAAAAGGCAAGCAGAGCTTTCATTGCATTGGGAAATATATGGAAATAAAATAAATCAAGTCCAGTACAAAAATAAGAATCTTCATCTCACATGTCAAGTGAATCCTATTGTATGGCTTTGAAACGTCAAAAGTAGCGCAAACAGCAAGCAAAGACTGTCATGAATAAGTGCTTGCGTAGAATAGTGAGATCAATATGGTTTGACAAGGTCACCTATTTGGAGGAACAGGCAAGACTCAGATAGGTGCCAGTAGAAAAAGAGGTGAGAAGAAGATGCTGGCAAGGGAATGAACACATTGAGAAAACCAGCTGATAGAATTACAAGGCAGTCCTAGTTATAGAATCCCCAGGTAAGAGAGGTTGAGAAAGGTCACAAAACACACGGAGAACAGAACAGGAGGCAGCAGCGAAAGGGATGAAGAAGGTTTGGAAAAACCTTCAGCAGATGGCACGGGACAGAACTTGGCATGAATCGTAGGCCTATTCTCCTTGGGGAGCCAAAGGGTAATAAATGAATCTAATTTCTGTCTTTCCTGATTAAAGTTTTGTGTAGTGGGGAAATGATGAAAGAATAGGTTGTTATACATCTGTAAAAATCAGTGCAGAATTACCTCTAGAAGACCCTAATGCAATAGTAAAGGAGTGTTATGTGTGGTTGTGGATGATGATGGTGCAGCTAGGATGATGCGCTTCTGGTGTAGATGTTGAGGTGGGTTAATACGCTGTGTAGTGGTTGCTATTGGGGCTTGATGTGATATGGTCTTTCAGAATGGGTTGGTTGGCAGGTGCTAACCCTTTCTTCTCCTGCATAGAGGCTATGGTTTCAAACACTTTATAGACTTGGTTGGAGACCTCTCTGATGTATTGCATAGAATGCTGCAGCCAAGTTGTGACTACATCTCCTTTCTCCAAATACCTCCTCTTGGACTAACACATAAATTTGGACCATAGCCAATGTAGAAAATGGACTAACAATGGACTAACAGCAGTTCTTAAAGGCTGTCCATGGGCCCTATATGTCTCTTCAGTTCCAATGGACCCTAGGAGTAATGTTGTTCCATGTGACATCTAAATTTGTCTTTCTCAGTCAAGGTTCCACACCTCCACATGGACTTTATTCTCTCTCAGTAATTCCTCCATGATGGGCTCTGGCTGATCACCAAAACATCCATCTTCTGACCTGCTGGTTACATCACATACCTAATCTGCCGTACACAGCGATTGTTATCTGCTGGGAGTACTTTGGTGCTGTCCTCTGGAGTGTGTCCCTCACTGCCACAGATGTGATTATGTGAGAGCAAATGACAAAGAAGAAAGCAACAGAATCTTCAGAAAGTCCTCATGCCAACTCTAGAATTGGTAGATTAAAACATTGGTGGTTTGACTAGCAGACATTTATCAACAAGAAAACATTTGCTTATTAAGTGCTTTAGATACATCCATAGTATCATGTGCCCAGATAGAATAATCAGAAGGGATCTTGTTGTTCAGAATTGACATCATTGCACTTCGGCCAAACCCACAGGGGCTCAGTCTCCCTCAGCAAACGTCAAAGGGTACGAATGCTAATTGTTCCTGTTGTGTGCTGGTTGTATATATGCTGGATGCATCCTCTCATACGTTCATCCCTGCCAGACTTATGCCTAATGCCAAACTCTAGCAATCTTAGCATTGATGATTCATCGATTGCAGTGTCATTCTCTAGTAGGCGATCATTAATTGTCCTCAGTATCTCTCCCTTGTCAGAAAGGATGTGTTGATCAGAAGGAGCCAAAAATACATTCAGGTACTAATAGCTAAAAGAAAGTGGAATAGGATAGACCAGAAGTAATGTCAAGAATCAGAACAACGGTGGAGCTACTGAAAGGCACAGTAACCTCAACAATAACACAAACTTAATGTGGAAAAGCTCTATCAGAAGAAGTAATATGGAATAATGCATAGAGCATACACAAAAAGAAAAATATCACACTGTTTAAAAAAGTGACATGCTATAACTGGTTAATGGTCAGAATGGATGTTACTCCGCAGAATCATAGCAAACACGCCAAAAAAAGACAGACAAACCAAAAGGCCATACTCTGGGGAAGATGAAAGTGGCCAGGCAGTCCTTGGAGTGGAACAGACAAGGCTGGAGGATACGATGGCAACCGGGGACAATTTTGGGAAGATCAATGAAAGTACATATGGAAAGAGTGAATACGCCCTAAATCTTCTGCTTGTATGTTTTATACATAGTGATGATGCTTGATACTGGGTAACACTTTGAGATGAATAAAATTAAATGTTATCAGCAATCATTCTGTTTTTGTGAGCACACGGAAACAGCAAATGTTGAATTGAGGGTGAAGCTTACATGAGAGAGGAAGCACCGTGATACAGGCCATCCGTATATCCACAAATAGCATTGGAACCACCTTTGACACTTAAATTGCGAGAGTGAAGGGGACATCGAGCACAATAAAGGGGGCATCCAGGAAGTTACGGACTTTCACAAATGATTGCCTGCGTAGAATAGAAGGATTAAAATGGTGTGGGACCTAAGACACATCAACAGTGAGGAATACAGTTAGCGACCCATAGCTAGACTGCTTGCGTCAGGGTCAGCGAACCAGAGCTGACAAAGACCCTACTCCACCTCCAAGTGGTGGTCCTGGAAACAGGCTGCATCACTGCAGTCTGGCTGAGTGAGTAGGGATCGAAGAGGGAAGGTGGTACTTTGTCTTTATTCACCCACAGATTAAAATTGTTGAAATTTAGAAGCCAAACGAAGCACCGTACTTTTTGTTAAATTTTTTTTTCTCTTCAATTCGCACAACACCGTGTCATTCAATCGCCTGTCAAGGCCGTGGAAGATGAATCTCTTATTTTTTACTGTCTAATGTTAACCTCCGTTTGTTTTCCTCTAAGACCAGCTTTATGATGCAGGGGAGTGAAGTGTTAGAGACTTCACTACAGATAACACCAGCTTTATGATACAGGGGAGTGAAGTTTTAGAGACTTCACTACAGTAAGACCAGCTGTATGATACAGGGGAGCGAAGTGTTAGAGACTTCACTACAGTAAGACCAGCTTTATGATGCAGGGGAGTGAAGTGTTAGAGACTTCACTACATGTGTGACTTTTTGTGGCGACATATCAGAATAAAGTTCTTCAGTCAGACCCGTTTGACAGTATCCTGCATGACATTACAGAATTTTGGCCTCCTCTTTAAATTGTGCTGCTACGAATGAACATGTGTATGTCCTGATATGTGCATAGCTTCAGCGATCCTTGGTGATCTGTTCCCCTCAAGGTCCTTTTTAGGGCCCACAAAACCCACGAAACTGCACCACGGTCCTTTTTAGGGCCCTCAAAACTGCACCACGATCCTGTTTAGGGCCCACAAAACTAACAAAGCTGTACCCTGGCAAGAAATTGCTACGCACTGATCCTTTATTTGTTTTCGCCGCTGGGTGGGGAGGGCTGGGTGGAGAGGGCTAGGTGGAGAGGGGGTCCCCTCGCAACGCACTGATCCTTGTCAAATATTGACACAATCAAAGCCGGATTAACCTAGTAGCAAAAGTAGCATATGCTACGAGCCCCGCGCTTTTAGGGGCCCCGCGCCAATAAATATGTACATAATTTTTTGGTCATCTTCTAATACAAGCGTTAAACCAATGATCTTGTGATTTATGCCATCTTTAGCACCTTTTCATTTGGTGTCACGAAATTGTGAGAGAAAGAGCATAAGAGGGTGACTTAGTGTGACTCTTCATTATTTTTATCTTAACTGTTTGCGGACGGAAGCAGTCATTTTCTTTGGATTTGTTGAAAGCCTGTACACCTTCTTTTCTGCTTCTACCTACCAGTGGGGTCTCCTTTCTACTGCATTATGTGCTGGCGGTATTCATAATAAGTCCCATTTGCCCTTTGTGAAAAGACTGTCAGATACCAGGTGGTCCGCTCGGGCAGATGCAACAAAAGAACTTTTACACAGCTTTTCTGCAATAAAACAAGTCTTGGATGATATTTCAGATAACAGTGATCAGAAGGCAGAGTGTCGTCAACAGGCTCGTGGTCTACTTTCAACCATGATGAAGTTAGAAACAGGAATAATGATCATACTGTGGGATCAAGTATTACAGCGTTTTCGAATGACCAGTGTGTGATGCTACACTGTAATTCTGACTTTTAACAGGCCCGATTCTGTGGTTCTATTTTGAATTTTCACCAGTTTTATTTTCTTCTGATCACGCGATTTTCCGTTGTTTACGGAAATCGCTATTTTCGGGCCCACTTTTCCACCATTTTTATTTCTTCTCATTTGAATATATATCGTGTTTGGTATTTTTTTTGAGTAGATAATTAAATGGGTTCGTTTATGATGGTAGGTTTATTTTATTCTAGCATCAGTTTTACTTTCTTCTGATTTTTCGCGATTCCCGTAGATTTCGTTGTTTGCGAAAGTCGCCATTTCGGGCACTCCTGTATGACACGTCGGAAACACGCGGCCCTCACGTAATGTGACGCAATTTCCGGACACGCGCAGCTTGGGATATGCGTGGGAGAGGAATTCGCGTGGGTGTTTTCTCTTGTATATAATGAGGGAGGAAACCGCGGGCAATTGTCTCTGAAGAAATAATTGCCTGGCCTGACGACTACGTAATTTATCGTTCTCCACTGTGCGTAAAACCAGCGATAATAGGTATGTAGGATCTTATTATCATTTATTTATTAGTGGTTCTTTTAGAATTTCGTCCGTAGTTAATTTCTTCGGGGGACAGTAACTTTTCAGTTTTAAAATAAACGATAGTGCCATCCATTATCATTTTTTTAAGAACGACGAAAATGCAACAGTGTGCTTATTCTTTCTATGATTTTGGCAATAGATAGGAGTGTGTGAAGTTGTGAGAAACACGTGTGCCCAGATTTGTAGAATGTTATGTAAAACCACCATTTATTCCTGTATATTTTCTAATGTAATTTTATTGGGAAATCCTTGGTGTGTACGTTAATTTTTCTGAGCCGTAAATGTGAGGAATGCAGTGAGCTTATGTTATCAGTGAATTATACGGAGTGGGGAAATAAATCATCCCTACAGCGAGGTTTAATTTAAATAGGAGTAAGCCGGGGAAACTCCTGTGTTAATGGGTAAAAGGATTTCCCTATTTTTGTCAAGTTTGAACACGTGATCGGCCATGCGTAACGGCCATGTAACGTGTCAGACGGTGTCGGGAGGTTTTGTTTATTTTACCTGGCAGATTTTAGTAGAAGGAGGGGGGATGAAGAGGCCACGTGGGATAGTGGTATTTTATGTATTGTGTGAAGAACGAGAGAAGGAGAGAGATTTAAGTGCCACGTGGGTAATATTAATTTTTGTATTGTTGTACATGACGAGTGAGCCACGTGGGCAATATTATTTTTTTGTATTGTTGTAAATGACGAGTGAAGGGGAGTTAGGTTAGAGATGCGTTAGGTTAGAATTGTTATACAATAGACGCATCTTCTTTTAATTTCAGCGAGTCCCGGCAAGAATAGTGGGAAGCGTAAATTTGCCCATGTGCAAAATTACCCACGGCAACAGGACCTAGCTTAAGGGTCAGACCTATGGTCTCTGGCAGTGAAGCCCCTATGCTTCAGCTGGACCGAGGTTTATTTATCATACAGCCGAGAGCATCACTATTATAGTCTCTAGCAACGGCAAGTGGCCGGGAGACTGGTTTCAATTTCATACAGCCAGAAATCAAGGCTGTGTCTTCCTCTAAATCCGGAGTGGGAGAAAAGGGGAAAGTTTGCTCAGCAGCAGAGAAGCGTCTACAGTTAATCAAGTCCCTCATGCTTGATATCCGAACATCGTCATCACCAAAATCAGGAACAGGTGACAGGGTTACCATACCTAGGTCCTGATGGAAAGTAACGAGAGAAGAGCGTAACGGAGACGCCGCATCATCAGCCCTCGAGTGTTAGAGAGACACTGAGCCCAAGAGAGAGAGATAGATAAGGAGGGAGAAAATAGACAGGACCAGTAGGGTCTGTTCAGTATCCATTGGACGGATAGACACTGAGTCTGCGTTCGAAAAACCAAGTCTATTATTTTAGCATTTCTTGTGGTGTAGTTATCGGCGCCTATCGCCTAACAAGTAGCTAAAGTCACGAAGCGGCAAGGGGAGATTCAAATCCTGGTTCTATCCCTTGAGCTAATAGTCGCGTCTGTCCACAGGCATGTCATTTTCCATCTAAATTCTATTTTCTCAGACTTTCTCATACTAGGGTCTTGCTTTCATTCAGGCACACTCTATAAACATAAAACCACTTCGTGACACAGTGCTTCTTTGCAATCTTCTGACCAAGATTTGAATACAGCTTGTGCACTCTATGAATCCCTGCGGGGGTATATTCAAGCTATGCGGTTGATTTCTTGCAGGGTACAGTTTTGTTGGTTTTGTGGGCCCTAAACAGGACCGTGGTGCAGTTTTGAGGGCCCTAAAAAGGACTGTGGTGCAGTTTTCTGGGCCCTAAAAAGGACAGTGGTGCAGTTTTGTGGGCCCTAAAAAGGAACATGGTGGGTGCAGTTTTGTGGGTTTTCTAGGCCCTAAAAGGACCGTGAGGGGAACAGATCACCAAGGATCGCTGAAGCTATGTTCATATCAGGACATACACATGTTCATTCGTAGCAGCACAATTTAAAGAGGAGGCCAAAATTCTGTAATGTCATGCAGGATACTGTCAAACGGGTCTGACTGAAGAACTTTATTCTGATATGTCGCCACAAAAAGTCACACATGTAGTGAAGTCTCTAACTCTTCACTCCCCTGTATCATACAGCTGGTCTTACGGTAGTGTAGTCTCTAACACTTCACTCCAATGCATCATAAAGCTGGTCTTACTGTAGTGAAGTCTCTAACACTTCACTCCAATGCATCATAAAGCTGGTCTTACTGTAGTGAAGTCTCTAACACTTCACTCCCCTGTATCATACAGCTGGTCTTACTGTAGTGAAGTCTCTAACACTTCACTCCAGTGCATCATAAAGCTGGTGTTACTGTAGTGAAGTCTCTAACACTTCACTCCCCTGTATCATACAGCTGGTCTTACTGTAGTGAAGTCTCTAACACTTCACTCCAATGCATCATAAAGGTGGTCTTACTGTAGTGAAGTCTCTAACACTTCACTCCCCTGTATCATACAGCTGGTCTTACTGTAGTGAAGTCTCTAACACTTCACTCCAATGCATCATAAAGCTGGTCTTACTGTAGTGAAGTCTCTAACACTTCACTCCCCTGTATCATACAGCTGGTCTTACTGTAGTGAAGTCTCTAACACTTCACTCCAATGTATCATAAAGCTGGTCTTACTGTAGTGAAGTCTCTAACACTTCACTCCAATGCATCATAAAGCTGGTCTTACTGTAGTGAAGTCTCTAACACTTCACTCCCCTGTATCATAAAGCTGGTCTTACTGTAGTGAAGTCTCTAACACTTCACTCCAATGCATCATAAAGCTGAACCTCTCCATAACACCATATTCCCCAATGTGCCTCAATGGGAGTGTAACAGGATTCTTTTTACAGGACATACATAATATTTTAATATTTTCTTTATGCTTAATACATTCATGTGCCATGCTGCCAATTAATACATTCATTTACCATGCTGCCACCCCTACCTGTGAAATGCATAATAGACTAACCCATGCTTATCTTGCCACCCCTACCTGCCAATTACTAAATAGACTAACCCCACGCAGGCAAATGTATGGAAGCCGGTGTGGTCATTGAATTTCAGAATGGGTGAACAAAGACACAAGAACCGGGAAGGCTAACCCGGTCCCAAAAATGCTGTGCTGAAGTCGGATGTGTCGGCCGAAAGGCGCAAATATCGCAGCTTCGCTGTAAATGGACACAACACAACCAACGTCCTTTTCGGGTTGAACAAATAAGAAGAAGAAGAAATGGTGTGGTGTGGAACATGGAAAGAATGAGACCACTACCAGTGTAGTAGGAGGTGAGGTAAGACATAGGCATGAGATAGAAGACACATTGAGGAAACCAGTTGATAGCATCAGTTCTAGAATCCCCAGTCTAAGGAAGGGACAAATAAGATGTGGAGAGGGCTCGAGTGGATGGCACAGGACAAGATGGCTTGTTGAAATTGTGTGCTGTACAAGTTGCTGATGTGTAATGATTATGAAGAATGGCACAGTTATTTTGCCTTGATTGAAAAGAGAAATTTATTTTGTTAATTGAGTGGCTAGTCCTTTTTTCAAAGCACAGCTTTCCTGAGAGGGCACGTTTGTTTCTTTTTGTTTCCTTTATTCAGAGAGGCTTTCATAAATGCATGGCTTATTACCTCTCTCTTGTATTTGTTTGTAGACATTTGGTACAAAGACTAGCATGTTTAAGCTTCTAGGTTATATATACACATCTATATATGTATATAGGGTGTCCCAAAAGTCAGTTTACACATGAAAATTATCTCACAACAAAGACAATGTTCCCCTAAAGTAAGTTTACTGCCAAGAAAATATTCTCCTAAAGTCTGTTTACTACCAAGAAAATATTCTTCTAAAGTCTGTTTACTACCAAGAAAAAGTTCTTCTAAAGTCCATTTACTACCAAGAAAATATTATCCTAAAGTCAGTTTACTACCAAGAAAATGTTCTCCTAAAGTCAGTTTACTGCAAAGAAGAAGGTCCCTAAAGTCAGTTTACTACCAAGTAAATATTCTCCTAAAGACAGTTTACTACCAAGAAATAGTTATCCTAAAGTCAGTTTACTGCCAAAAAAATATTCTCCTAAAGTCAGTTTACTACCAAGAAATAGTTCTCCTAAAGACAGTCTACTACCAAGAAATAGTTCTCCTAAAGTCAGTTTACTACCACAAAATTGTTCTCCTAAAGACAGGTTAGTACCAAGAAAATGTTCTCCTAAAGACAGTTTACTACCAAGGAAATGTTCTCCAAAAGTCAGTTTACTACCAAGGAAATGTTCTCCAAAAGTCAGTTTACTACCAAGGAAATGTTCTCCAAAAGTCAGTTTACTACCAAGGAAATGTTCTCCTAAAGACAGTTTACTACCCAGAAAATGTTCTCCTAAAGACAGTTTACTACCAAGAAAATGTTCTCCTAAAGACAGTTTACTACCAAGGAAATGTTCTCCTAAAGACAGTTTACTACCAAGAAAATGTTCTCCAAAAGTCAGTTTACTACCAAGGAAATGTTCTCCTAAAGACAGTTTACTACCCAGAAAATGTTCTCCTAAAGACAGTTTACTACCAAGATAATATTCTCCTAAAGACAGTTTACTACCATGGAAATGTTCTCCTAAAGACAGTTTACTACCAAGAAAATGTTCTCCTAAAGACAGTTTACTACCAAGGAAATGTTCTCCTAAAGACAGTTTACTACCAAGAAAATGTTCTCCTAAAGACAGTTTACTACCAAGAAAATGTTCTCCAAAATCAATTTACTACCAAGGAAATGCTCTTCTAAAGTCAGTTTACTACCAAGGAAATGCTCTTCTAAAGTCAGTTTACTACCAAGAAAATGTTCTCCTTAAGCCATTTTACTACAAAAGTGAATTGGTTTTGGGTGGGTGGCTGGTGATGATGATTTACATAGGCAGAAGAAGTGCGGTAAGGGGACCTTGAAGGCCAGCTCTTGTACCACACTGCCCCACACTGCCCAATCCATTGAGCAAAGGTTAATTCAGAAGCTCACATACGTTGGTCTGATAGTTTGGAACTTCATCTTTGTAGACATTCAAACTATATCAGTAT
Source organism: Oreohelix idahoensis (assembly GCA_024509875.1). Classification (NCBI taxonomy): domain Eukaryota; kingdom Metazoa; phylum Mollusca; class Gastropoda; order Stylommatophora; family Oreohelicidae; genus Oreohelix; species Oreohelix idahoensis. The sequence continues at coordinate 234,886 of JAMPIV010001016.1, read as the reverse complement.
TTAAAAAGAGTTGTGATACAGTGGATCCCATCTCATTGCAACATCCCTGGCAATGAAAAGGTTGACAGACTGGCAAAGGAAGGTTGAAGGCTGCCTCAACCTGATCCAAGCGTAACTAAGGAAGTAGCAAGAGTTTTATCAGGAGCAGATACTCGAAGAAAAGGGAAGTAAAGCCACAAGAGTAATGATGCATATTATCAGTGTAACAGAAGTGAACAAATAGTAATCTTCAGACTCCACAAAAAGGTTACAGCAGATTGAGTACAGTCTATTCAACAAGCTAAAGGTAGGAAGTACCAATGAGTGTCACTGTGGCACCAATAAAATGACAGCTGAACATGTGCTGCAGAAGTGCCCAGCATATGAGGAATAGAAAAACATCACAAATGGCCGTCATCAGTTCTTCTTTATTTAAACATAACTCAAGATGAAATCAGAAAGTGTGCGAAGAAAAAGACATTTGTAGAAGCTTGGAATGCTCATTTACTGTTATGATTTTTATCCAAAAAAAAGTTTGAACCTGTTACACTTTCAGGCTAAATTCTAGCCCAAAGTGTAACTCCTGCTACATATAGTTATGCTGTAATATCTGATACTTGAAAATTGTGTCACTCCAGTGAACACAGTTCTGCCTGTTTACCTAGCCATTTGTCTGAAAAGTAGCTTCATCTTTTTATCCATGTTTTAAATCATTTGTCATTTTTAGTTTATACATTTGAAGTAGCACAAATGAAGAAACTGTTGTATCAAAATATTTATTGTAATCATCAAGAAAAAACACCTTTCTTGGTATACTGATTTTTGGGACACCCTGTACACATGCATAGGATTTTAGCTTATTCATATACTGATAGGAAACTCTAAACAGAGCAATACAACAAGAGGCAATCTGATCATCAGAAGCGCCCCCCCCCCGTGTCAATCAAGTGTTTCGGTCCCTTTATCTCCTGATGATATAGAAAACGCCAGTGAAGTTTCTTCTTCTTTGATTCTTAGTCGGTGACTGTCAGAGCAGTTGGTGGCCATCACACCTGATGGCATTTTGTTGGGGAGCAACAGGCTGCTTCCATTTTGCTTGGTTGGCAGCCATCCTTCATGCAGTGCCAGCTCTGGTTCATTCTTTGCATCTCGGCCTCCACAGTTCTCTGCCAAGTTGTTTTTGGTCGGCCTTCTTTCACTTTCCTTCAGGGGTTCAAGGCTGTTCTTGTGATGGCATCAGGGTCTCTTCTGCGAATTTTCCTTATGCAGATTGTGGGGAAAGAGGACGATTTCGACATTTCCTTCTCTGTTACTCTCCAGCATTCCGCACCATAGAAAAGCACAGAAAGTACACAGCTCTTATTTAATCTTAATTTGGTGTTTGTGCTGTACTGAGAGGACTTCCAGATGTTGTTTAGATTAGCAAAGGCTGTTCTTACTTTATTCATTCTGTTGTTGATGTCTTTGCTTGTTCCACTGTCTGGTGTAACTATGCATCCTAGGTATGTCAGTGTGTTTGTCTGTTCCAGTTTCTGGTTCCTTATTGTTATGGGCTCAGATTTACCCACATTGAGTGTCATGAATTATAATTATATTCTCTATTCAAGGTGCTAATATAATAAGATCTCTGGACCTGCAGTCCTAATACTGTCAGTGATGAAACTGTTTTCTGCATGCTAAAGAGTGTGCTCCAAAAAAATGTGGGGGGGGGGGGGAGAAACTGTGGTTTCAGGAGAGTCAAACTTCACTTATACTCTTTTTTATATAGTGTGTCGCCTTGGCTGGTGTGAGCCCATGTTGTTGTGGGATGTCTGTGATGTTGTAGGATGTCTGTGATGTTGTGGGATGTCTGTGATGTGGGATGTCTGTGTTGTTGTGGGATGTCTGTGATGTTGTCTATCCATCTTTCTTTTGGTCTTCCACGGGTCCTGAACCCAGATCTTCTGCTTTAGCTGGTGTGTAGTGGTAATGTACTGGACTCCAATCTCAGGAGATGACCAAACCACTTAATTTTCTGTCGCTAGATACTTGATGCAGGTTATAGTTCCTACATTTTTTCTGATGTCATCATTTCTAATTCTGTCTATCCTGGCAACATTAATGGCTTTTTTTTTAAGCATCTCATTTCACATGATGTGATTGTCCCCTTCTTAGCTTTGGTCAGGGACTATGTTTGACACTGATAGCAAAGAATTGGTAAGAATTGACTATTTATCAGCTGTCTTTTTAGTTTCCATACAGATATTATGATATTTGAGTAGTGGTGACAGTTGGTAAGCCACTGCACTGGCTTTTTGACATTTGGTTCAATTTCTCTGTCAAAGTCTTCCATTGTCAGTAAAAGTGCTTCCTAGGTATATGAACTCTGGAACCTGCTTAAGCCTGATGTTGTTGACATGTATGTTAAGTGGGTCGGGCGATCTACTTATTTGAGAGTAGAGTGACTACAGATTATCATTCGCTACCAACTTTTCTGTTCATCATCTGTTATCATACAATACATGAAAGAGAGACCACATTGCATGAGGCAAAGACATTGTTTTAGACCTGACAAAGAGTTGCAAATTGTTTCCATCAGGGACAGAATGAGAAGCAGAAATGGCAGGTAATTCGCAAACCTCATAGAGAGTGGAGGGGAAAAAAATAAAGGTAATGCATCTTACTAGGACAAAAGACAAGAAAAAACCTATGCTGCAGCCACAAAGCCTTCATCAGGGACAGAGGAACAAAAACAGAAAGAAAAGAAAATTTAAAAAAATAAAAAATAATGATAATGTGTCTTACTAGGACAAAAGCACCCGTGTGTTACTGGGGCCCGAAAGGGGAGCAAAGAATAGTAACACTGCACCCTACCACGCATGTCGTAAAAAGCGACTAAGGAGGGTTGGGCATGGGGCTGTTTACCCCATCCCGTAAAAACTTCGCACAGTGGGCTGATCACCTGCTTGCCAACCAATCTGATTACGGAAACAATGATAGATTGTTTGGTCTGTTTTTGTTCCACAAAGACGCCACTAGGCGTGGTGGAAACAGCGATAGATTGATCAATTTGTTGTTGCCCTAAGACGCCACTAGGCGTACTGGCCACATACTGCTTTGCCGGTTAGTGGCTAAGGATGGAAGAAGAAGACTAGGACAAAAGACAAGGAAAACCTAATGTTACAGCCACAAGGTCTTCATCAGGGACAGAGGAACAAAAAAAGAAAGGAAAGATAATGAGAACTAAATAGAAAACTTAAAAATAAAAGCAAAATCTCCCTGATTAGGATCACATGGCTGGACCAAAATGGCTGCTACCGGAAGTAGAGTGAAAATTTTAAGTACAAAGAAACAAACTAGGACCAGAAAACTAGGGTAGAGAAAAAGTAAAAAGGGCTGGGGGTGGGGATGTGTTTGAGACCTCGATTAACAGAATAAGAAATGATGACATCTGACAAATTTGTTCTTTCTCAGTGCGACGTACATATTTTTCTTTAGACCAATTCCTTTAATTTAATGTTACTTTTTCAATGCGACGTGTATATTTTTCTTTTGACCAATTCCTTTAATTTAATGTTACTTTTTCAATGCGACGTGTATATTTTTCTTTTGACCTATTCCTTTAATTTAATATTTCTTTCTCAGTACAACGTACATATTTTTCTGTTGACCAATTCTTTTAATTTAATGTTTCTTTCTCAGTGCGACGTGGCCGAAAAGTAGTTGTGAGTTTAGTGAAGCAGAGATGTAAATTCAGTAAATACAGAAACTATTCACCTACCCAGAATAACACTTATCCCATCAGATACTAACAGAATCGGCTGTAATGATCTGTCAGAATATCAGTGCCTAAAGTAATCCAGATTTTTTTTAAATGTATTGTTGGCTTGTGTCACATAAAAAAAAAAAAAAAATTGGGTGGCTGTTTTATGGTTGTATTTGTAAATTATAATATCTTCAATTCTTTTATTTTCATGTTATGTCAAAAGAGGAATTTATTGTTGGTAAAGGCAGTTTCATAGCAGATACTGCAGTATGGGAGTGAAGAGTTAGAGACTTCACCATACTAGGTCAAACTTTATGAGATGGAGTGACCAGCCCCCTCCCTCGCTGCTTTTGCCTTCCCTAACTCAAAGCTTTTTTAATTGATTTCTCACAGGTTATATACATCTGATTTTCTGTAATAAAGCTATTCCCACAAATATGTCTTAGAAGTGACTCATGTTGAAGTCGTGCTAGGGCTGGCAACTTCATAATGTACAAAAGATTTCTACAGAAACCACCAGTGAAAGAGCATGGGAATTGCATTGGTACAGGCATCCTACCATGGGGGTCAACTACAGTGGTGGCCAGATGCTCCTTATGGAGCAGAAAGAAGGGGAAGAAGAAAAACAAAAAGTAGACTAAAGTTGCTGTTCTGAAATAAATTATTTTTGTTTGAAAGTTTATCTCAGATAAGTCCATTTTTGTTTGAAAGTTTGTCTCAGATAAGTCCATTTTTGTTTGAAAGTTTGTCTCAGATAAGTCCATTTTTGTTTGAAAGTTTGTCTCAGATAAGTCCATTTTTGTTTGAAAGTTTGTCTCGGATAAGTCCATTTCTGTTTTTAGTAGTAGAGATAACAAGTCCTTTTGTGTATTGATGGTTGTAAGGGCAGAGATACAAGTCTTGGCTGTTCAGAGATTAGAAATACAAGTCAACTATTTTACGAGTTGAACGTAGATATAATTCTTTGCTGTTTTTAAGAACAAATACAAGACTTGGTTAATGTAAAAACAGAGATATAAGTTTTGACTATTGTAAAATCAGAGATAAAAGACCTGACTGTAGTAAGATCAGAGATACACATCTTGACTATTAAAAAGTCAGAGATACAAATCTTGACTATTGTAAGATCAGAGATACAAATCTTGACTATTGTAAGACCAGAGATACAAATCTTGACTATTGTAAGATCAGAGATACAAGATTTGACTATTGTAACAACAGAGATACAAGTTTTGACTATTGTAAGATCAGAGATTCAAGTCTTGACTAAGTAAAAAATACTTGTACATGACTATTGTAAGAGTAAAGATACCTGTCCTAGACTATTGTTAAGGCAGTGGCACAGGTTGTTGTAGTAAGAGCACAGATGCGTATGCTTGACAATCGTCAGAACAGACACCTGGCATCTTTCTAACGCAGCTTATGTCTTCACAGTTCAGGCACATGCATCTAAGTGTTAGGCACAGTATCAAAATTGCAGCTTGACCTACTTTACATACACAGTAGAGTGTCGATAATCTGAACTAACTGAAACTGACGGTAATTAGGATTTCCAAGGTGTTCAGATTGTTGAACATATTTAAAAAAAAAAAAAAAATATTTTCTAGGCTGAAAGGGGGTTTAGTAATTAAAAAATACTGAGTTTTACCTAACTCATGGTTATTCATAGGTAACGAAACACATGGAACTTTCAACCACACCATATTCATATTTTGTTTCTTTGCTGCTTGGTCTCTTATTCTAGACAGCAGTCAGTGTTTTTACTCATACCAAGCCATTGCAGTCTCTAGCGTGGGATTGCTTTAGCATCATCTGAAACAAGTTTTTTATAAGAAATTCAAAACTGTTTACTTATTTGTAATATCTCTTTATGACTGACTTTCTAGTGTCTTAAAGTTTGGCAAACAAAACATGCTTTAACCCTTGGAAAGTCTGTTTAAAATCTCAGTCTTCAATTCAGTTGTTAAAAGTGACTGCTTCCTTTTAGAAGATGAAAAAAGACACCATAACTATGGTACTGCAAAATAAACTATGCCTGCTGTAGACAACCACACTCTCACTAGGTGAACTGACAAACTGCAAAATAAACTCTGCCTGCTCTAGACAATCACACTCTCTCTAGGTGAACTGACAAACTGCAAAATAAACTCTGCCTGCTCTAGACAATCACACTCTCTCTAGGTGAACTGACAAACTGCAAAATAAACTCTGCCTGCTCTAGACAATCACACTCTCTCTAGGTGAACTGACAAACTGCAAAATAAACTCTGCCTGCTGTAGACAATCACACTCTCACTAGGTGAACTGACAAACTGCAAAATAAACTGACAAAACTGACCACATGCGTGTAAGAGCTGAAAACAGGCACTCTTCCCCACTGCAACTCTCACCATTAAGGACACATTTTGGTTTAGCTGAAATAACCTCCTCACTTTCTGGTAAAGGTAGTCCCATAGCAGATACTGCAGTAGGGGAGTGAAGTGTTAAAGACTTCACCATGCTAGGTCCAGCATCGCAATGTGAGGTGACCAGTTCCCTTCCTCGCTGCCTTTTCCTTCCCTAACTCAAAGAGCAGAGTCAGGTACCCATGTCACTTTCTGGTACCAGCATTACAAAAAACAAATTGTCAGAAAAGTGTTTAAGCTTATTGATGTTCAGATTATCAGCACTCTACAATACTTATTAATGGTGTATCATTCTTGAAATGTCTTTTTTGGTCGCGTGCTGGCATTAAGTTTGGCTTAACACCAACAGATACTGTAAGCATTTATTCAGAGTATTTTGAATGGGAGGTCATGTTTGTGATGTATTAATGTATCTATCCAAGACTTTCTTACAGTATACAGTGACTGCAGTGTGAAGCGGAATAATACACAGGGTGTCCTCAGTCGTACATTACAGGAAAGTTAATAATTTTTGTAGAGTTAGTCACATAAGTTGGCAAGAATGTGTCATGCTTCTATCAGAAGATGTTTGTTGATAGAAAGTAAGATTTCTTAAAATGATGACACATGTGAGCCAGTGCGGCAGGTTTCATCAAAGAGTTATTGTTTTCGCTATTCTAAATCTTGTACTTCCACACCAGAAACTCACAGTATCAAATATCCAACTCATAGCAACAGTAGAATTATCTACAGCAACAGTAGAATTATCTACAGACAGCAACGGTAGAAGCTTTTACATATAGCAGCAATAGAAGTATCTACAGTTAGCAATAATGGAAGCATCCAAAGATTGCATACAATAAAACGTCTACAGTTATCAACAGTAGAAGCATCTACAGATATCAGTAATAGAAGCATATACAGAAAGCAACAATAGAAGCATCCACAGATAGCAACAATAGAAGCATCTACAGATATCAACAATAAAATCATCAACAGATATCAACAATAGAAGCATAAACAGATAGCAACAATAAAAGCATCTACAGATATCAGTAATAGAAGCATCTAAAGATAGCAACAAAAGAAGCATATACAGATAGCAACAATAGAAGCATCTAAGATATCAACAGTAAAAGCTTCTACATATATCAACAATAGAAGCATCTACAGATAGCAACAATAGACGCATCTACAGATAGCAACAATAAAAGCATCTACAGATATCAACAATAGAAGCATCTACAGATTGCAAGAGTAGAAGCATCTGCAAATATCAGTAATAGAAAGGTAAAAAAAAGTGAAGGATCCCGTTACATGCCCATTAAGGCATAATCGAAATATGGTGTTAGGCCCATATTTTCTTGACCATCGGTGCACTAGGGGTGATGTGGTCAGCATCACGCCGGCTGCCTTAACCTTTCCAGAGCTGCTCTGGTACCCAATTCATGAGGCCGTTTGCAGTCTAAAAAAAATCCCACCCCAACTGGGGATCGAACCATGGACCAACAAGCTTGGACACCAGTGCACTAACCACAGTGCTACCGCTGATTCCATCAGTAATAGAAGCATCTACAGATGGCAACAATCAAAGCATCTACAGATGGCAACAATAGAAGCATCTACAAATACAAGTAATAGAAGCATCTGCAGATGGCAACAATAGAAGCATCTACAAATATCAGTATAGAAGCATCTACAGATGGAAACAATAGAAGCATCTACAAATATCAGTAATAGAAGCATCTGAGGATGGCAACAATCAAAAATCTACAAACATCAGTATAGAAGCATCTACAGATGGCAACAATAGAAGCATCTACAAATATCAGTAATAGAAGCATCTGAGGATGGCAACAATAGAAGCATCTACAAATATCAGTAATAGAAGCATCTGCAGATGGCAACAATAAAACGCTTCTATAAATATAAGTAATACCAGCATCTGAAAATGGCAACAGTAGAAACATCTGCAAAGTGCAAGAATAAGGCATCTACAGATGACAACAGTAGAAGCATCTACAAATTGCAACAATAGAAGCATCTACAAATTGCAAGAATAGGGCACCTGCAGATTGAAACTATAAAAAAATATATGGGTACACCAAAAAAAACCATGCCTGAGTGCTCTTTTAAAAACATCAACGTGATTGGCTGAAATAATACAAATAATTAAATAAAAGGATTTTCCCATGATGTATGATTTTTGGGGCACCCTGTAAGATTTCAGGACTGAATCTTTGAATGTTGTGTACAGTAGGTGGAAGTGGACAGAGATCGTCAGTTGTGTATGGGATTCATGGACATTTTGAAACCAAAGACGCTGTCATTGGCAAGTATTTTCTTTCGTGCATGGATCTGTTGAACACCACTGCAGAACTGTCTTCATTTTATACTGTGTTTCATTTACAGTTTAATAACAGTCATAACATATTATCTTTTGCTGCTTTGGTGTTGTTTACTGTTTAGCACAGTGTTTCTCAACCTTGATAGTAGCAACGCCCCCTTTTGACAACTAATATTTTAAAAAGCCCCCCCACCCTTTTAACACCCCCTTGCTCTTTATCGTGTATACACACACACACACACACAAACACATATACATATATTCCACCATACTTTAAAAAAAGCAATGCAGCAAATGAGTTATCTTTCCTTATAATATAAAGAAGAAGAGAAAGCACATTTATAAAAGCCTAGTTATATTAAATATGTGTTTAAGTACGGAATTATATACACCACAAGTTCATTATCCTTGAATTACAAATTGGCGGAGCAAATGATGTAAAATTAGTTCTTACAACTCTATAACTATCATAATCATATCATTTTAATTGCGCCTAAATGACTGCATATACATCTTCAAATCTGAATATTTAAGCCTCTCCTTATGTAAGGTTAGCTTGGTTGTGTCGAGAGGCTAACGAATGTTTCGAGTGTTGAAGGGACATAAATCTCTGCCTACTGTCTCCTGACAATGGTAACATCCCAGGTACTAAAATGTTGCGTTTGGAATCCTTGAAACACTCCATGGGACGCAGGGCAAATAAAAACTATCGTGTTACAAGCTATGCAAAGGGGAATATCTTTGTAATTGTTTCATATTGATTCTTGTAAAAATGTACACAACGCACCCCTGAATGGAAGTAGCGACCCCAAATCGTTGTGACCCATCAGAACGCCCCCAGACATCTTGAAAATGCCCCCCAGGGGGCGGTACCGCCCCCATTGAGAAACACTGGTTTAGCATGATGAACCATAGCATTTCAACATTCAGTGATTTTGGCATGTCAGCGACTAATGTAAGGTTGTGCATGGGGGTGGTAACCTCATCATAGAAAAAAGTTGCCACAGAAAGCACCACAGTAAGAGAATGTGACAGCTTGGTGCAGGCTTCCTTCAAGGTGACTAGATGCCAGTGGTGGATCCATGGTCAGTAAAGGGCTTGAAAGGAAAAATGATGATGTTGGTGATTCACTGATTTCAGAATTTGTGACGATGGCAAAGAAGACATTGTGGTGATTGGCATCCCTGCTTTTAAGAATGTTGCTATGTTTGTGTAGGCTGACAAAGAAGGCATTGTGGTAATTGGCATCCCTGCTTGTAAAAATGTTGCTATATTTGTAAAAGCTGCGTGTCAAAGAATGTAAATTTGATCTTGGTTCTTGGACGTTAATCCATAATGCATAATTTTATTTTTCTACGATTTTGTTGTTATTAGAACATCAATTTTTCTTTTGTTCAGTGACATTCCCCACATTTCTCTGTTTCCTACTGCTGCTTATTGCTTAGCTGTTGTATGCTGTTTTAATTTCTTAATTGGATTTTGTCCCAATTTTGATAGCTATGACTGCAGTTCACTCAAAGTTTTGTCTGCTGAGGGGTTTCCAAACTGGGAATGTGTACCCCTAGGATGTATGAAAAGCTTGTCAAGGGGGTAGGGGAATTTTGTGGTAAATTACTATGTTATCCTATTGAAGTATTCTAAAAGCGTGAGTGAAAAAAGTTGTGGAATGGGGAGAGAACGACGTGTCCTGTTTTCAGCCAGATCCAAAGCAAGAAACAATCTGAAGGCTGAACTCAGTTTGCGGGTGTCTCTGTCAAAAACTGTACCAAGAATAAAACATTTGACAAGAAATAGAATCAAGGGTCCCATTAATATATATGACTGTGATCTGTGAAACATTTAACAACTTTATGGTACTAAAAATTGTGTGTGCCGAGTAAAGTTTCCTTTATTAAAAATTAATTAATCTGTTTATTCATATTCTTCTTTTTGCATATGCACAGTAAACTTTAGGATTATTTTCCTTCCATACTGAACAGAGGGTACAGGAAGGTTTATTGAAAAACCAAGGGTGTATGAGGACAGAAAAAGTTGGGAGCCCTTGAACTAGACCCTGATTTTAGTCCCCTAGATATTTGATGTACTCAAGCTTGTGCCTAATTTGTTTAGCAGCAGTGCTGTCTCACAGTTTTGCAGTGGTCCACTCTGTAGTGTGATAGAAAAGCCACTTTCTAGTGCCAGATTTGTTTAGCAGCAGTGCTGTCTCACAGTCTTGGGGTGGTCCACTCTATAGTGTGATAGAAAAGCCACTTTCTAGTGCCAAATTTGTTTAGCAGCAGTGCTGTCTCACAGTCTTGGGGTGGTCCATGCTTTACAGAGTGATTGAGAAGTCACTTTCTATGTTTAAATTTGTACACCCTCACTTGTATCCACATTAAGTCCAGATGGGAAAGAGAACACCCAGACCATATAAGTACCATATAAAAAATGATGTCTATCATCAGCTATGTAGATAATCAGTTTCCCACCATGCACTGGTCACAATAGGTTGAAGTACCATCTATACCACAAGAAAAGGATTGATGCAAAAGATCTCTGCACCTGTGGCATCAGCCCCATGACAGCTGAACATCTGCTGCAGTCCTGCCCAATATACGGCAGTGAACGGAGTAGCATATGGCAACAACCTACATCTCTCCAGAAAAAACTGTTTGGAGATGTCAAGAACTTTGCGCTGACTCTGCCTTTATTAGATTCATTAATGTAGAAGTCTGAGGGCAAACGAGGAAAAAATATAAAACTGTTTGGAGATGTCAAGAACCTTGAGCTGACTACTGCCTTTATAAGAGTCATTAATGTAGAAGCCTGAGGGCGAAGGAGGAAGAAGTAGTAGTATCCACTGGATATACGTGAAACAAAAGTCAAAATAATGAGAAAAATCTGTCATTTGACAACTTTTTAAACTTTGTTTATTTCTAGGAACAATATAATACAAAATAAATTCTAAAATGACAAATAAACTGACATTACAAGAGACAGCAAAAATTGCTGCCTGTTATGAAATCATGTTTGAACAAACTCGATCTCATTCTGGGCTATAATATTAATGTGACATAGCATTTCATGTAATGGAAACGTCAGTTAATTGTCTTTATTGTGATATTTGTTTCGTGTAAATTAGTTGGATAGAAGTGAATAAATGACAGTTTAAGAACAGGAAGTAACTTTTTTTCAGTGTCGCTGTATGTATGTAACTGTATTTATTAATGTTTGTTCAAGTAACGGGAATGACTAATTAAGATATTAGCATGTGATACTGACAGATGGTAACATTTTGTCAAGACTAGTCTTGTCATCAACAGAGCGTCAGGTGACAAGAGTGGGTAGAATGCTTGCTTCTTGAGGCAAAGTTAGCGGGTTCTAAACCTGGTAGTGTGACACTCCAGTCTACCCAGCTGTTAAAGGATAGCTGACGTAGCTCTTGATTTAGGGAAGGACATGGCAGCAAGAAAGGAAACTGGTTGCTCCAGTCTCATAAAGCTGAGATTTAATATAAGTGAAGTCTCTAACAGTTCACTCCTCTAAGTCAGTATCGTCTATTGGACTACATTTACCTTTTAGTCTTGCCGTCATCATCCGTCCGGTCAGTTCCCCTTGTTGTCTTTAGATTAAGACATGCTGTGAAAATTCGTTTCATCTTTAATCAGCTAGGGAGAAATGCAAACCTCAGAGTACATATAATAATAATAATAAATTCTTTAAGCACCAAACACGGCGCATAAGGCAGAAACCAGTGCTCTCCAGGTTGTTCGTTGTGACGCCACTCCTCTTAGCTCTTGCACATTGTTTAATCCCAACGTTCTTCCTTCTCTTATTATTGTTCTTCTAAGTGTTTCTTTTGGTCTTCCTTTTTTCCTCTTACCCTCAGGAACCCAAGTGAGCGCCTGCAGTGGTATTCTGTTGTTTTGCATTCGTAGGACATGACCGATATATGACCATCGTCTTTTCCTTATATAGTCGGAGACATATTTCTGCCTAGAGTCTTCTCTTATTTGTCGATTAGTCTTGAATTCTTTCCAGAGTACATATGCACGCAGGTAAACTCAGTTTGTGTGGAATTTACTCATGTAGAAAAAAAAAACTTGTACATTGGTGCAATGCATACAAACTGTATGAGAAAGCAGCAATAACAAAGTTGAATTTTATCAAACCTGATATTCCATGCACCTGGAGGTTTTGAACAAAATATAACTTCACTAGTAAATATACCCATCAAAATAATGACGGTGAAAGAACTAAAGCAAACGTATTAACCTTTCAGCATCTGTAGCACATTTAGAAGACTGGAGAACCCATTTTTTGATTCTGAATGAAGTTATTTTACCCATTTTTGTAAAGTTTAAAAAAAAAAAAAAAATTATATTGGCTTTTTTTTTTTTTTTTTCAAGGGATGTAATTTATCCTCTTCCCTGTCGAAGGGAAATAAAACAATTATGTTGGTTTTTTTTCAAGGGATGTAATTTATCCTCTGTCAAAGGGAAACAATCAAACGGCACCAAACAAAATTAATAACAATAAAATATATTGTATATTTTTTGACACTTTACTATATGTTTTCTATTTATTATTTAAAATATACCTAAAAATTTAGTGCGAAAAAGATGCACACTATATTAAGTGTCATGCAGTTTAGTGCAAAGTCGACTTTTATATAATTTCCTGACTGCAACAAAACGTTTGTGTGGAACAGGACGGACATTCTTAGAGAATTATATAGTATGCTTCTCAGTTTTAGTACTTCCCCCCCCAAAAAAAAACCCACACTCCACTGCCATCTCCACAAATGTTTTAAACATTCGGATTGTGACCTGTGTAATAGCAGTGTCTCAGGACCTCAGAATTGGGCTGATTTTGTTAATTTTTTTTTTTTTTTTTGTTGCATCCTGTGATTATGGCATTAGTGCATGCTCCTTTCATATGTTATTAGTAAATTATAATGTCTTTATTTTATGTTTGCTAATACACTTATTTCACTCGTTTTTAAGTTTTAACTCTTTGCTTCTGTAATTATTTTCCACCCTGTGCCGTAATTATTTTTTGAAGAATTCTAAACGATGAAGTGTACTATCTTTTAGTGTAAATATTATATCAATCTTTTCTATGAACATGTACATATTATAATATCAAACTGTAGGGAAATAGGTAGAGAATTATAATATATATAGTGTCTTTTGTAGTATTGATACAAGTACATTTGATATACTTAAAACATGTTGCATGTAAATTTAAAAAAAAAAAACACTAAAAAGTTCGCAGTAGAATTCGAGCTTACCAAAGACAACTTATTGTTACAGGCAATAAACTTTCTTTTTAGTTTTCAAACATCAAGGTAATCCATTTACAAAGAAATAAAACACTGATTATCGCAACAGTTAGTACATTTAGTGTTATTATTCACACCAATTTTTATTGTGGTACCTTAAAAGAATAAAAAAAATAATGCAATATTGCATTAGGTAATTTTCAAACAAATGAAGAATAACATCATATACAAACTTTATACTCTTGTTTAAGGTTTTAATAGTATCCCTAGCTTTATCTTCTACCTAGGACTAGTGATTAGGTATTACTGTAGGTCTAGTCCTGTTGCTTTTCGATCGGCCAGAATATGACAACGACCACTCATCAGCTAAATCTAATGTGTCTAGCCTTTCTGCACCGATTCTAATTGACAACAAACTGTGACTACCGAACAATCATCGCCAAAGTCAGCAATGTTTTTAAGTAGTTTGACACAATTATTCATTTAGGAGGCTTAGAAATTGTAAATATATAGCTTGACACATTTCTGTAGCAAAAACAACGAAATATGCAAGTAGTCACACAAATTATAATATCAAAACATGCTGCTTAACAACACTCAGATTAGTTGTTAAAATAGTAGAAGTCATTTTACACATTTTGAAATATAAACTGCATTAATCAGACAAATTTTTGGGTTTAAACTAAAAACGACACTCTGAGCGTTGTTTTGGCACAGGCGTCAATCTGACGAATGCTCTGAGCATTGTTATGGAGTCAAAGAGTTAAATATAATTATAATAATAGCAGCCCCTTCAGTCATAACTGACTATGGGAATGCACCCCTGAGGTGACAGTCCTCAGCTGCTTATTTTCCTGGTGATCCTTTTGACATTTTCTCCTCTCTTCTGCTTGCCGTGAGAGAGCCCAATCTAAAGTGGCGCCGCTGAGAGCATCAGCACTTGGTGTGATTGACAACTTCATCTTCCCAGATTGTTGGATTTATGTTCTGTGCCCTCATGTCGCTCTTACATACATCTTTGAACCTCATCTGCCAGTTGTCCATAGAAGATATCTTTCAGGATGCAACAATCTTCCATGCGGAAATATAACCAACACCTAAAGTATTGACACAATATTTGGTTTTGACACAATATTTGGTTAAATTGTACATATTTTATCAAAGAAAATAAAATTGCAGTCGTCTTCTTCTTCTTCACCTTTCAGCTCCCATAGGAGCATAGGTGTTCAATGAACTTATGCCAAGTCTTCCTGTCCTGTGCCATCCATGTCTTCCTTATTCCTTTCATGTCTGTCTCCAGTTCTCTTCTCCATGTGTTCCTCGGTCTGCCTCTCTTACCCTGGGGATTCCAGAACAAGGACTGTTTTGTAATGCTATCAACAGTGCTCCTCAGTGTGTGTCCTATCCATGTCCAGCATCTTCTTCTCATCTCTTGTCCCGCTGACACTAGTCTAGTTCTTGTCATTAGTTCCACAATTAGTGAATGTGTCGTACCATTTCTACGCTTCTATTCTACGCAAGCACCCATTTATGAACAACTGTAACCTCCTGGTTGTTGTTTTTGTTGGTCTCCATGTTTCAGAGCCATACAATAGGATTGACTTGACCACAGTCATTTTATTTATGCATAGATATGTTTATGTTATATGGCTGAGGAATGTAAACCTCCGGTTATATAAACATTCAGTAGTTGGTCAGCAAAGACGTATGCCTATTCCTGTTTAAATTATTGAAATATTATTTGGCCTTTGATCCGAGCAGTGTAACAGTAAATTAAGATATGTTCTTGGGTTGTTGATCAGATGATATACCTTTTAGTTATGTTCTTAAGTTGTCAGCCACAGTTATAACTCCATAATTAAGAGATGTTCTTGGGTTGTTAATCCGAGCATTATAACTTTTTAAATCAAGATATGTTCTTGAGTTGTTGACCACAACAATATAGCAGTTTAAATGATGGTATGTTCTGGGTTATTGATCAAACAATATAACTTTAAATAATGTTATTTGGTTGTTGATCTGTGCAGTGTAAGTCTTTAAATTAAGATTTGTTTTTGGCTTTTTGACCACAACAATACTGTTGTTGATCATAGCAGTATAACTTAAGTTAAGGTATGTTCTTGGGTCATTGATCCAGAAATAGAACTCTTTAAATTATATTCTTGGGTTGTTGATATGTGTAGTATAACTCTTTAAATTAAGATATATTCTTGGGTTGTTGATCGTGCAGTATAATTTTTTAAATTAAGATATATTCTTGGGTTATTAATCTGTATTATACTGTTAAAATTCTCATCGGTAATTTCCAGCTCATGTTAATATTTTGGCTCCCATGGTCTCATGGTCTTGCATTTGTACTGTGTCACCTTACAATTTTTTAAATTAAGATATATTCTTGTGTTGTTGATCCAAGCAATAGAACTCGTTAAATTATGTTCTTGGGTTGTTGATCAAAGCAGTAAAACTGGGTCATTGATCCAAGCAAAAGAACTCGTTAAATTATGTTCTTGTGTTTTTTATCTGTGCAGTATAACTCTAAATTAAGATATGTTCTCAGGTTGTTGATCTGTGCAGTAGAACTCTAAATTAAAATATGTTCTTGGGTTGTTGACTACAGCAGTATAATTCTTTAACTTAAGGTATGTTCTTGGGTTGTTGATCCAAGCAGTATACCTCTTTAAGATATGTTCTTGGGTTGTTGATCACGGCAGTATAACTCTTTAAATTAAAATATGTTCTTAAATTGTTGATTTAAACAGTATAATTCTTTAAGTTAAGATATATTCTTGTGTGCATGACCAGAGCAGTATAACTCTTTAAATTAAAATATGTTCTTGGGTTCTTGATCACAACAGTATAACACTTAAATTAAAATATGTTCTTGGGTTGATGACCACAGCAGTAACACTCTTTAACTGATTCCGTACGTAATTATTTTCAGCTCTGGACGGAATTATTTTTAAGCCCCAAAAATTTACACATACATAATTTACGTTTACTGACAATGTGTGTCTAATCATGAGTTAAGTATAACATATTATATATCAAATTAAAGTACATTGGATGAACAATATAAATCCATATGCCTTTCTAGCTAATTTTATGTTATGTTTATGTTATAACAGATGACATGTACACGGAAAAAAGATAACTTGAAATTTTGAACAAAAATTTTCGACTTACGTAAGGCTTGTAACATAAATTGTTATCACAATACAGTTTCACTGCTCTCTTTGTGCAGGTAATCCATTTAGAAACACAGAAAAAGTAAGAAAGTTATGGTTGATCACACAGTTTGTTCACTGTTCACATATTAGTAACATATCCTGTGTGTTTTTTGGCCATTATGGCGATACGACAAAACACGATTAAAGATGAAGATAAATGTGAAAAAATCCGTTCAAACGCAAATAAAAGACGTTGAAGCTTGTTGAAATTTGCCCAGTTTTGTGTTTACTTCCGTTCGAGATAATTTCCGGGCAGTATAAAATAGAATAGAAAGAAACAATGAAATAAATCAGCGTCTTTTAAAAGATCTTACGTCTACAGCGTTCGGCCTTTGCGTCTATTATTAGATCTTGCGTACGGAATCAGTTAAATTAAAATATGTTCTTGGATTGAAGACCACAGCCGTATAACTCTTTAAATTAATATTATATTCTTGGGTTCTTGATCACAACAGGGTAAATCTTTAAATTAAAATATGTTCTTCTGGTTCTTGATCACAACAGTATACCTCTTTAAGTTAAAATATGTTCTTGGATAGTTGATTTTAAACGGTATAATTCTTTAAGTTAAGATATATTCTGGGTTGTTTACTATGGAGGTATAACTTTTTAAATTATGTGTTTGGGTCATTGACCACAGTAATGTAACTTTTTAAATTATGTAAGCTATCAACAGGTTTATAACTGTTTTAAGTAGTAGAAATATTCTGTGGTTATTGATCCAGGTAGATTTGTATTCAGGTTGTAATATTTATGTGTAGTTGTAGCACACAATTAGGATGTTTTCCTGGAAATGTAGCACACAATTAGGATGTTTTCCTGGAAAATGTAGCACACAATTAGGATGTTTTCCTGGAAAATGTAGCACACAATTAGGATGTTTTCCTGGAAAATGCTGCTGTATTTCCTGCATGTGTACAACATTTGTTGTCAGCTGCTTCTTTCCACACTAGTTATTGTTTGTAATGATCACATTCTTACTTATTTCTTTTCACAAGTTTCAAAGTGTTGTTACCGCTATTACTAACTAAAAGCCAGCAGTACTGTGCTCAGAAAATGTTAAGTCAGTCCCATGAACTTTGTATTACTATGATCCCCAGGCACCAGCAGGAAGGGACAAGTAAGTGAGAACAAGCTGGTCAAGGATTACATCCGTAAGAGGAACATCATTCTGTGTTTAGTGGTAGGTTTTTTTTCTCATCCTTATTCAGAATATAACAGCACAGTGCCATTGCTTGTAATGATGCTAGCATAAAGAAAGAAAGACAGGCAAACCAGGCAAAGGACTACAGTAAATTCAACTTTAAGGGGAGCAGCAGCCAATCATTTTAACTCTTTCTGTTCCAGGCAGGTATTAGGTTTTACCCCAGACACCAATGCATGGAGGCACGTGTGGAGTCATGCTTATATGACCACCAGCTATGTACAATGCTAAAGTATGTAGAATTGGATGTGAACCTCAGTCTGGGAGGCTGATTAAAACCTCATTGACTCTTGAAATCATCCACACACTTTCAGGGATTCCCCCTGTTGTGAAACTTGTTGAGAACCCAGCATTGCACACAAAGCTTGGAGGAGTCACTTGGGCCCCAGACGTAAATGTGGCTTTTACGTGGTGGCCTGCATGCAGGAGGATCACACTATGGACCCCATGATAGTCAGGGGGAGCTGAGAAGTGGCTCTGTGTAGGACTTAACAATTCTTTGGGAGAGCCCGGACCTAGAGCACAGTATTTTAGCTATGAATATTTGGAGAGCTTCCTAGGATGGCAGGGAATGCACAGTATGCCGAATGCTTCTTCCTCCTAGCTTGGGACCAGATGGGATTGTCCGTTAAATGCAAGCCAAGTTATAGAATATGGAGCTTATGACTTCAACTCAACACGTTTCAGAATGGCAGAAAAGCCACAGGAAAAGCCTAGATCTACAGTGTAGATAATACCAAGGAGTCTTCAACTTCGTATTGGCTGCAAAAAAGAGAAAAGCTCAGCAGCCCTAGTTAAACAACAACAACCCAGGCAACAAAATGGATGCTAACTCCTCTCCTCTCCTCCCCCCCCCCCCCCCCCCCCCCAGATATTTTAAAATAAAAGCGATCAGCATGGATGTGTATGAGAGAATATCATGTATTAAATGTATATAAATCATTTTAAACTGGTTGAAGAATATATTCAAGTGTTATAGTCTTGTAAGCAACAAATGCTTTCGTTTTATATTGTGTAAAAAATAGTAAATATTTATAGAATATGTGATTCTTGTAAACACATAATGGGATCCTCGCAGGTGCTGCAGAGTTTGTGCACTGCGCTGGAACCATGGCACACTGTACGGCTCTCGGGGTAGATTAAAGACAAGTCAACATTTTTAAAAAGACATTGGTATTATTCTATTTTCTGATCATTTATTATCTCATGAATCTAAATTCGTCAAAATCAGTTGTCAGGCCACATGAACGCAGGTGTATTAAGCCTTTCAGAAGTGTGTTTTCTGACAAAAAGTGTGCTTTACCGAGGAAGAAAACGATTACTTTCTCACAATCTTGTTTTATGTGACTAATTTAGAAACCTACCCACAACAAAAATATTAGAATGTGTGATTCCTGTATACACACATTGGGATTCTTGCCAGTGCTAGGGAGTTCGTGCACTGTGCTGAGATCCTCCTTGTGTGATCTAACGGAGGAGATCGGAGCACTGATGGAGTACATTGTGTGCAATGAAGATAGTCCTTAAACCAAACCAGACCAAACCAATTTTCTTTTAACTTGCTTATTTATTCATCGATAAACATAAAGTATGACACAGATACTTTCCAGTAAAATATTTAAATTAAGCCTGGTCATTTTTTATTGGTTGAAACAATTTACAAATGCAGACAGCACTTTCTGGCATATCTTGTTTATGGCCTGTATGCTAAAACGGTATAAATTTCCATGGGAGGTAACTGGCATTTATTAATTCATTGACCTTGAATTTGTACTGTGTCACCTTACAATTTTAACTTTAATGTATACAGCTTTGATCAATAATGGCCAGTCATATAGCGTGTAATAAATGGTGACTAAGGAGGGTTGGACAGGGGGTCGACTGTTCCATCCTGTAGAAACTTTAAGCCACAAAAAAACTTCATCAACAGTTTACATTACAAGGCAGTCCTTGTTCTGGAATCCCAGGGTAAGAGAGGCAGAGGTAGACCATAAAAAAAATACATGGAGAAGAGAACTGGAGAGAGAAATGAAAGGGGTGAGAAGACATGGAAAGACCTTTAACTGAAAGCAATTGGGTCTGAAAATACACAGGGAAAAGACAAAAATAATGAGAATAAATGCAGGTAATGAAAACAGGGTTGAACTTGAAGAAACACCAATACAAGATGTAGAATCATACACATATCTTGGCAGTAATATAGATAAAGTTGGAGGGACAGACAGCGATATCAAAATAAGAATACAAAAGGCAAGAGGAGCTTTCATTGCATTGGGAAATATATGGAGATCAAGAGAAATAGGATCCAACACGAAAATAAGAATCTTCAACTCAAATGTGAAGTCAGTCCTATTGTATGGCTCAGAGACATGGAGAACAACAAAGACAACAACCAAAAAGCTACAGACTTTCATAAATGGGTGCTTGCGTAGAATAGAGGGATTAAAATGGTATGACAAGGTTACCAATGTGGAACTGATGACAAGAACTGGACAAGTGCCAGTGGAACAAGAGATGAGAAGAAGACGATGGCGATGGATAGGACACACACTGAGGAAGCCTGTTGATAGCATTACAAGGCAGTCCTTGTTCTGGAACCCCCAGGGCAAGAGAGGCAGAGGAAGACCAAGAAGTACATGGAGAAGAGAGTTGGAAACAGAGGTGAAAATGATGAGGAGAACATGGAAAGAACTTGAGATGATGGCACGTAACAGGAGGACTTGGCATGTGTTTGTTGAAGGCCTATGCTCCTTTGGGAGTGGAGGGTTATGAATGAATGAAAGGAGGGTTGGACAGGGGGTCGACTGTTCCATCCTGTAGAAACTTTTTGGCCACAAAAAAACTGCAGTTCATATCATCATGTGCCAGTTTTACATTCCTTCGATATTCTTCCTCAAGGAGCATAGGTGAAATTGTTCCTTGTTCTGGAATCCCAGGGTAAGAGAGGCAGAGGTAGACCATAAAAAAAATACATGGAGAAGAGAACTGGAGAGAGAAATGAAAGGGGTGAGAAGACATGGAAAGACCTTTAACTGAAAGCAATTGGGTCTGAAAATACACAGGGAAAAGACAAAAATAATGAGAATAAATGCAGGTTATGATAACAGGGTTGAACCTGAAGAAGCACCAATACAAGATGTAGAATTGTACACATATCTTAGCAGAAATATAGACAAAGTTGGAGGGACAGACAGTGATATCAAAATAAGAATACAAAAAGCAAGAGGAGTAGTAGACCAAGAAGCACATGGAGAAGAGAGCTGGAAACAGAGGTGAAAATGATGAGAACGGGGAAAAGAACTTGAGATGATGGCATGTGACAGGAGGACTTGGCATGTGTTTGTTGAAGGCCTATGCTCATTTGGGAGTGGAAGATTATGATGATGAAGAGATGGAAAATCTGGACATGAGTTTGTTGAACGTAATGTGTAAGATTTCTCATCTTCTAGGGAGTTATCTTCCAGGTGCAGCATGTCTATTTGCTATTCCTGATTGTGTGTATTTTTCTTCTTCACCTTTCATCTCCTCATGCAGCATTTTGAAGACCTTTTCAAGACTGCCTGGGACATTCCACTGCAGTTCTTTCTATATCATCTGTGCCTGTTCTTATTTTCTTCCTTTTCTCGATGTTATTCTTCCTCAGTTTTGTGTGTGTCTTAAGAGTTTCAGAGGTGGTGTGAACAGATCACCAGTATGGAGCTGATGATGCAAACAGAAGGGTGCCTATGGAGGAGGGAAAGAGAAGAGGATGTGGTATTGGGTTGTATTGACATTGAGGAAAAACCTGTTCATAACATTGCAAGGCAGTTCTAGTTCTGGAGACCAGGGATGAGAGTGAGACCAGGGAGAAGAGAACTAGAAACTGACATGAGAGTCGTAGGGAAGATATTGAAAGACCTCTCAGGAATGGCACAGGATAGGAAGGCTTGTTTCTCTGTTTAATCCTAGTTTTTTCTAGGACTTGATTATTTGTCTTCTTCTCTTTCCGTGAAATACATATCAAAGTTGCTGAATGTAGCTTTGATCATTTCCATTCTCTTTTTGATTTCTGTTTCACATCTACCATCTTTTCTTTGGTCCATGGCTGCTGACTGACAAAGTAATCAGTGACCATCACACCTGGTGGCGTTTTATAGGGCAGCAACAAACTGTCTCCACCTGGCTTGGATGGCAGCCGTCCTGCATGTGGTGTTCCAGTTTTGGTTCATGCTATTCATCTCTGCCTCCACAGTTCTCCATCAGGTAGCTCTTCTTGATTTCTGTTTCACACCTGCCATCTTCTGTTATTATGTGTCCAAGATATGAGAAACTCTTGACTTGTTCCAGTATCTTCCCATTTATTCTTAGTTGTAACATTGGCTAATTGTCTGCCTTACTAATTATCATATAGTTTTCTGTGTCTCAGTATTAATGTCCAATCCATATTCATGACTTATGCTATTTACGTAGTTCTGGAATCTCCAGGTCAGAGATGTAGACCGAAAAACACATGGAGAAGAAAATTTGAGACAGAAGTGAAAATTCTGAGGAAGACATGGAAAGACCTGGAGCTGATGGTATTCAACAGAAGGACTTGGCAGACATTGGTTCAATGCCTGTGCTCCATAGGGAGCTAACAGTAATGAGTGAATGATATCGACCTGCTTCACCAGGTCTTGTAATTCCTCTTGTACATGTGATAAATGTTTAATTTTTTGCATTCTCAATTGTCAATGTTTTCACCTGGTACTCTGTGCAGGCAAATGCAATAGATACCCTGATCACCTGGTTCAATCCCTTGGAGCTGGCCGAGCAGAAGCTGCAGGATGAAGAGCTGATCTACACCTGGACCAGGCATAACTTGACTGAGAAGCAGTGGAGGGATATAGCAAACTATTCATGGGAGCTATCAACCACTCTGGCTGTGTACTTACCATTCAGGTATATTTTAGAACTTACCTTTCAGGTATATTTTAGAACTTACCTTTCAGGTATATTTTAGAACTTACCATTCAGGTATATTTTAGAACTTACCTTTTAGGTATATTTTAGAACTTACCTTTCAGGTATATTTTAGAACTTACTTTTCAGGTATATTTTAGAACTTACCTTTCAGGTATATTTTAGAACTTCACCCGTGTGTTACCGGGGCCCGAAAGAGGAGCAAAGAATAGTAACACTGTCCCCTACCAAGCATGTCGTAAAAAGCGACTAAGGAGGGTTGGGCATGGGGCCGGTTACACCATCCTGTAAAAAATTTAAACCACAAAAAACTTCAACAAATATGGACAAGTCAAATAAAGAAAATAAAACACAGCCATCCAAGACAAGGGAAGGTCCTCTCGCGGGGAGGCGTATGATGCAACACAGAGAAAGCCGAAAGGAGTCTGTGTTGCTGACTAACCTTCTTTCTTCTAGGAGAACTTCCAGATTTGGCACCTGGAATGTTCGGACATTAAACGAACAAGGGAAAGTGGCGCAAGTAGCAGCAGAAATGAGGGAATACAAAATCGAGGTTCTGGGAATGTGTGAAACAAAGTGGAAGGGGGTAGACAGGAAGAAACTCGTCACAGGTGAATTGGTGCTGTCCTCAGGACATGAAGACGAAAGTTCACACCACAGTGAAGGGGTAGCTCTTATGTTATCTAAAGAAGCACAGGAAGCACTAATTGAATGGGAAGCTGTTGGACCCAGAATAATAACAGCTTCTTTCAAAACAGCTAAAAAGAAAATTCATGTAAATGTCATCCAATGTTATGCACCAACTAATGACAAAGAAGAGTCTGTGAAAGAAGCATTTTATACTAAACTACAGGAAATTATGGATAAAGTAAAAAGAAGAGTCATCACAATTTTGATGGGTGACATGAAAGATAGGTACAGTCAACACTGGATTCGAAGAAGTCATGGGAAAACATGGGCTAGGAGTAATGAATGAAAATGGAGAGCTATTCGCAAACTTCTGTGCTTCATATCAACTGGCTATAGGAGGAAGCATGTTTCCACATAAGAGAATACACAAGGCAACATGGATATCACCAGACCATAGAACAGAAAATCAGATAGATCATATATGCATAAACAAGAAGTTTAGATCATCATTGCAGGATGTAAAGGTATATAGAGGAGCAGATGTGGCATCAGATCACCATCTTCTGATAGCCAAAGTAAAAATGAAACTCAAGAGATATGCAACAATGCAAAATTATAGACAACAGTTTAATGTAGGACAGCTAAGAAATCAAGAAACAAGAGACAAATTTGCGGTCACAGTATCCAACAAATTCCAAGTGCTCCAACAGCTGGAAGATGTAGAGAATACAGAAGACTATTGGCAGCAGGTCAAAACAGTATGGAAGGAGACATGTGAAGAAATACTGGGGAAAAGGGAAAGACAACAAAAAGCATGGATAACAACAGAAACCATCAATAAGATAAAAGACAGAAAAAAACAAGAAAGCAGAGTTAAACACAAGCAAAACTAGAAGCTCCAAAGCCAAGGCTCAAGAAGTGTACACAGAAGCAAACAAAGAAGTAAAAAGAAGTATCAAAAGAGACAAGAGGAAGTATATTGAGGAGTTGGCAAGAGAGGCAGAAGATGCTGCAGCCAAAGGAAATATGAGAGAACTGTATAGCAGCACAAAGAAGCTAACAGGGAAATACAAGCAAACAAGTTGCCTCATAAAAGACAAGAATGGGAAACTGCTCAGCAATATACAAGAGCAAATGAAGAGGTGGACAGAATATTTTGGGGACCTTCTCAATAGACCAGCTCCACAAAACCCGCCGGACATCCAACCTCGCAGAAGAAGAGCTACAAATTAACGGTGAAAGACCAACGAAGGAAGAAATAAAGAAAGCCATAAAGCTTCTAAGAGATGGAAAAGCGTCTGGACCTGATGGCATTCCAGCAGAGGCCCATCAAAGCAGATATCGACACGGCTACAGAGATGTTATATAAATTACTTGGTAAAGTCTGGGAAAAGGAAGAGATACCAGCAGAATGGAAGGAAGGATATCTGGTTAAGTTGCCTAAGAAGGGAAATTTACAAGAGTGCACAAATTATAGAGGAATAATGTTACTATCAGTGCCAGGAAAAGTATTAAACAGGATTATCCTTGAGAGATTAAAAGAGTCCATAGACAAGAAAACTGAGAGATGAACAAGCAGGTTTTCGACAAAACAGATCATGTACAGACCAGATAGCCACTTTGAGAATAATAGTTGAACAAAGTCTGGAATGGAGTTCACCACTATACATCGGATTTGTGGACTACGAAAAGGCATTTGACAGTGTAGACAGAGAATCACTTTGGAAATTGATGAGGCATTATGGAGTTCCCCTGAAGATCATTAATTTAATAAAGAAAACATTTGAAGACATGACATGCAGAGTTCTTCACGAAGGACAGCTTACAGAACCGTTTGGGATAAGAACAGGAGTGCGACAGGGATGCCTCTTGTCTCCATTTCTTTTCTTGCTGGCAATAGATTGGGTTATGAGATCATCGACAACACACAACAGAAATGGAATCCAGTGGACTCTGACTAAGCAGTTGGATGATCTGGATTTTGCTGATGACTTGGCTCTTCTGTCCCATAACCGTAATCAGATGCAGGACAAATTGAAAACACTCGATGAGAGGTCACAGCAATTGGGTCTGAAAATACACAGGGAAAAGACAAAAATAATGAGAATAAATGCAGGTAATGATAACAGGGTTGAACTTGAAGAAAACACCAATTCAAGATGTTTGAATCATACACATATCTTGGCAGTAATATAGACAAAGTTGGAGGGACAGACAGCGATATCAAAATAAGAATACAAAAGGCAAGAGGAGCTTTCATTGCATTGGGAAATATATGGAGATCAAGAGAAATTGGATCCAACACGAAAATAAGAATCTTCAACTCAAATGTGAAGTCAGTCCTATTGTATGGCTCGGAGACATGGAGAACAACAAAGACAACAACCAAAAAGCTACAGACTTTCATAAATGGGTGCTTGCGTAGAATAGAGGGATTAAATGGTATGACAAGGTTACCAACGTGGAACTGATGACAAGAACTAGACAAGTGCCAGTGGAACAAGAGATGAGAAGAAGACGATGGCGATGGATAGGACACACACTGAGGAAACCTGTTGATAGCATTACAAGGCAGTCCTTGTTCTGGAACCCCCAGGGGAAGAGAGGCAGAGGAAGACCAAGAAGTACATGGAGAAGAGAGTTGGAAACAGAGGTGAAAATGATGAGGAGAACATGGAAAGAACTTGAGATGATGGCACGGGACAGGAGGACTTGGCATGTGTTTGTTGAAGGCCTATGCTCCTTTGGGAGTGGAGGGTTATGAATGAATGAATATTTTAGAACTTACCTTTTAGGTATATTTTAGAATTTACCTTTTAGGTTTATGTTAGAACTTACCTTTTAGGTATATTTTAGAGCTTGCCTTACTTATGTTTTTTTTTTATATATAACAAATTTGTTTGCTTAACTTCTTCATTATTCTTCTTCTTTGATCCTTAGCCGCCGAACGTCAAAGCAGTCAGTGGCCATCACGCCTGGTGGCGTCTTGTAGGGCAACAACAAATTGATTCCACTTTGCTCGGTCGGTGGCCATCCTTCGTACAGTGCCCTAACTCTGGTTCATTCTTTGCATCTCAGCCTCCACAGTCCTCTGCCAAGTTGTTTTTGGTCGGCCTCTCTTTCATTTTCCTTCAGGGGTCCATAGCATAGCTGTTCTTGTGATGGCATCGGGGTCTCTTCTGAGGACATGGCCAACCCAGCTCCAGCGTCTGCCAGCTATGATGATGTACATGTCCTCTTGCTTGCTCCGAGTAAGCAGATCTTGGTTGGTGATGGTATTCGGCCAGAAGATTCAGAGAATTTTTCTTAGGCATGTTGTGTGAAAAGAGGACAATTTCGTCCTTCTCTGTAACTCTCCAGCATTCCGCACCATAGAGAAGCACAGAAAGCACACAGCTCTGATATAATCTTAATTTTGTGCTGTACTGAGAGGACTTCCAGATGTTGTTTAGACTAAAAAAGGCTGTTCTTGCTTTGTTCATTCTGTTGTTGATGTCTTTGCTTGCTCCGCCGTCTGGTGTTACAATGCATCCTAGGTGTCTGTCTGTTCCAGTTGCTGATTCCTTACTGATATGGGCTCAGGGTAGCTCACATTGAGCGTCATGACCTCTGTCTTCTTTAGATTGATGTTCAAGCCCACCTGCTGGCTATACTTATTAACTCATTCCGTCCAAACTGGCGCGTCACGCGTCAGATAGGAGTTCTGATCCGTCCATGGCGCATGGTGCGCCAATGTGATATATGTCGAATTAGAACGGAAAGTTATAAAATACCTAGCAACTAGCCAGTTTTTAAATCATTTCATTACATCTGGCACATGTTTGTGGACGTTTGTGAGTGGAAAAAAAATCTGTGAAGCTAAAATTGTGTTTTATATCCATTTCTAATCCTTTGTTTACAAACAAAATGGATCGATGTGATTTTGAGAAAAAAATCATAAAAATTACATTCATGAAGTGATAGTGATAAAAGTTTCCAGATATGTTTCAAACTAAATGTGCACTGATATTCTTAATTAATATTTTTTTGCCATACATTAATTGGGAGCTGAAATATTTAAGTTTAAGTATACAATTTTATTTAATTTTTTAAACATTTTTTTAAATCAAGTCTACACTTCACAAGACATAACACACACCTATTCATATCAATTAATTATATGAAGCAATTCATAAGATTTTCCAGTCAATTTCCCACATTTAAATGTATAACATCAACACCTAGTTAAATAAAATGTGTATCTACTGCCTGTTTTTAAAATATAACCTGAAGAGAAAATTTGCACACATTTTGAGTGGTTGTTTTTTTTACTAACATATGTGGTTTTGATTTTAAAAAATCATAAAAATTACATCTATGAAGTGATAGTGATAAAAGTTTCTAGACACGTTTCAAACTAAATGTGCACTGACATTCTGAACATTTTATTGCCATACATTAATTGGGAGCTGAAATATTTAAGTTAAGGAATACAATTCTTAAAAAATTTTTAAACACTTTTTTAATCAAGTCTACACTTCACAAGACATAACACACATCTATTCATATCAATTAATTATATGAAGCAATTCATAAGATTCTCCAGTCAATTTCACACATTTAAATGTATAACACAAGTACCTACTGAACTTATGTATTTGTCCACTGTCAGTTTTTAAAACCTCACCTGTCTGAAAAAATTGCATCCATTTTCGGGCCTGGGTAAAACCCAAAAACAGCCTGGGAGGGAATGAGTTAAGTCTATCTGTTTTTTCCTGGATGTGTTGATGTGAATGTGCTAGTAGTGCAATGTCATCTGCATATTCCAGATCTTCCAATGTAGAAAATGTAGTCCATCTTATTCCTCTTGGACTGCCCTCTGTTGTCTGGCGCATCACCCAGTCTATGACTGTTAAAAATAGAGTGGTTGATAATGGGCATCCCTGTCGTACTCCTGTCTTCACTTCAAAGGTTAGGTTGCTCTGCCCAACGCTACACGTAAAGTTGGCATAGAGGCTTTTTATGATTGACACTATGCTGCTTGAAATTCCATAAGCCCTCAGTATTTTCCGTAAACTGTCCCTATGTATACTGTCAAAAGCCTTTTCAAAATCAACAAAATTAATGTACAGCTGTCTTTGCCATTCTGGGCACTGCTCTATAATGTTCCTGAGGGTAAATATATGATCTACACATCTTCTGTTCTTTCTAAATCCTGCTTGTTCTTTCCTCAGTTTGTGGTCTACTGCTTTTGAAATTCTCTGTATAATTATCCTGCCTAGTATTTTGCTGGGATCTGAGAGGAGAGTTATTCCTCTCCAATTATTGCAGTCTGCAAGATCTCCCTTCTTGGGCAATTTGACAATTATTCCTTTTCTCCACTCTGTTGGTGTTGTCCCTGTTTTCCAGACTTGTGCAAATAGTGGTTCTAATAGTTCTGCTGCTAACTCAGGGTCTGTCTTAAATAGCTCTGCATTTAAGTTATCATGGCCAGGAGCTTTTCCATTCTTTAACACTTTGATTGCTGTGATGATTTCTTCTTTTCGTGGAATGTCTGTATTCACATCTAGATCGTTTTCAGCCTCAGGAACATTAAATTGTGTCTCTAGTGGTTCCTTGTTCAGAGTTTCTCTGAAATGCTCTGCCCATCTTGTTTCCTATCCCTCTGCTGTCGTGATGAGATTTCCTTGCTTATCTCTTTTTAATGAAATATTGTTTGCACCTCGTTTTCCGCTGATGATTTTAGTTATTTTGTATACTGTGCTTTGTTCATTTCTCAGTGCTGCCTCTTCTGCCTGTTTTGCAAGATCGTCTAGGAAATTCCTTTTGTTGGCTCGGGTTTGGCATTTAACTTCCTTGTCCAGCTGACTGTACTGTTCGCTATATAGTTGCTTTAACCTGGGGGACTTCGCTTCTGTTTTCTTTCTTTTCATTTCCTTTCTCATCTTCCTTTCCTGGAATCCCAAGCATGATTTGCTGCTTTCCTTATATATTGTTGAAATGGTGTTGAATTTCTTGTCTATATCATCAGTCAATGTCTTTTCCTGACTTTTGGCAAATTGATATCGCTTCTTTATATCAGCTGCAAAAGCTTTTCTTGTAAGGGGGTCCTTCAATTTGCTGATGTCAAACCTTTTCTGTGTAGTTACAGTTGGTCCAGTCATTCTTAGTTTCACTTTCAGTTTTGCTACTACTAAATGGTGATCACTTTCCACATCCGCACCTCTTCTTACCTTCACATCTTGTAATGCATGTCTCCATCTACCATTAATCATAATGTGGTCTATCTGGTTTCTGTCCCGACCATTTGGTGATTCCCATGTTAATTTGTTAATTTCTTTGTGTGGGAAAAGTGTTCCTCCAATGACCAGGTTGTTAATGCTACAGAAACTTATTAATTTATCCCCATTTTCGTTTGCTGTTCCGCTGCCGCATTTCCCCATTACTCTTTCATTATATGTATTGTGTGTTCCAACTTTCGCATTGAGGTCTCCCATTACTACGATAAGATCATATCTAGGTGTGTCTTCCATTTCTTTCTGCAGTTGTTGATAGAATTCATCCTTGACCTCATCATCGCTGTCATTTGTTGGTGCGTAGCATTGTATTATTGTAGTGTTGGTGAATCTCCCTCTCAATCTTATTCTTATCAGTCTGTTGTTGATGGGTTTCCATTCCAGTAATGTCCTTTCTATTCCTTTCTGTAGAATAATGGCTACACCTTCATTGTGCTGTCCATCCTCTCTTCCAGAGTAAAGTACTGTTTCTCCTGTTTTAACTTTTCCTGCTCCTGTCCATCTGCTCTCACTTATCCCTAGATTGTGTAATCTATAGTTTTTCATTTCTGTTTTAGTTTACCCGTCCCGTTCATTGTCCTGACATTCCAAAATCCTATTCTTGTTTGACGTTTTGCGGTCAGGATGTCCGTTTTCATGTCAGTGGCTTCCTTTCGGCTTTCACCACTGACAGTCACATGAGCCTCAGACTCCGGATGTCCGTCCCGCAGCAAAGTTTGTTCATTTGTTGTCGTTTCCGTAACTTCATTTCTTTTTACATAGACAGGGATGTCAGCCCTATGCTAAAACCCCCAACCTGGAGGACCAGGGTGTCTGCTTTAGTCTGACCCCTGCCCATGCAAACCTGTCCAGCTTGGTAGAACCTTCCAGGAGTAAAACTCCAGCTGGCATAGCTCTGGGGGTAATCAGGGTACGCAAGCCGCCATACCTCGACAAGGTATTGACACCGGTGATGGCAGAACTTCTTCATTACTCTCAGATAATCACTTCTGCCTCTCCTATAAAGCTGGCATTCCATCTCAGGCTTCTGTCGTCACCATACATTTTCTTCCTCACATGGGTTGGAGATGACCATGTTGCCACTCCGCTTCTCTCATGGAGCTGACAGTCTTAGAGGACATGATCTACTGTTTGTTTGTCCTCACTACATGGGCACACATCTGACTGCTTGATTCTCAATTTACATGTACGAAGGATGGCCACCGACTGAGCAAAGTGGAATCAATTTGTTGTTGCCCTACAAGATGCCACCAGGCATGATGGCTACTGACTGCTTTGACGGTCGACGGCTAAGGATCAAAGAAGAAGATTCTCAATTTGTTGAGTGGGTTTGCTTAACTGAAACAAAATATGTGTGCTAAAACTATCAGACCTTTTTTATATTTAGACTTGTACCCTAATATAACTGACGGACCCTGTGTCTAGTTTGAATGGGCCACGCCTCACTGAAATGAAGCAATATTTGATTTAAAAAAGAAAAAAGTATGCTGAAACTGTACAAATCATGTATTACTTTAAAAACTGGAATATATCGTCATACCTTTAGCATGTATATCAACAAGTGTATCCATGTTAATCTTTCTTGATGCAAAGATCTTCATCGTCATTATCATTACCCTTCAGCTTCCCAAGGAGCATAGGCCTTCAGCAAACTTATTCCAGGTCCTGCTGTCACATGGCATCAGCTCAAGGTCTTTCTGTGTCTTCCTTGTCATTTTCATTACTGATATGACCATTCTGAAATCTGAAAGACTCCTAATTCTGAGACACATCTGGGTTTTACATAAAAGGCTGTAAGATCAGTTGACCATTGCAGACCTACAAAAGATAATGATACATTGTACAGATGGAAGAATTCAAATATGCTTCAAATGCATATTATGAAGTTTTAAACTAATTAAAACAAAATGAGCAGGAGATCATGTCTCTATACAACTTCCTGTCTCCAGTACAATTTATCAATTCTGTTGTTGACTTCTTTCCATGCCACGATGTCAGACTGTCCAGTATTTGCTCTCTTTGTCTTCCCCTATCTCTTTTTCCTTCAGTCTTACCTGTTGTTATGATATATTCCAGCTTTCCTCTTCTCATAACGTGCCCAAAAAAAGTGGATTGCTTCTTTCTAACTTGTGAAATAAGTTTCCTTTGTGCATTGGCCTCTTTCAGGACATCCTCATTACTCTTTTTGGCTGTCCTTGGTATTTTTTTACATTCTTCTGTACAACCACGCCTCTGTGGCCTCTAGTGCCTTCCTTACTTGTTTACTAATTGTCCATGACTCTCTCCCATATGTCAGGATTGGTTCTATATAACACTGAAGAACTCTCTTTCTTAGTTTCATTGACAAAGAATTGTTGCATAAAATACTCTTCATTTTATGGATTGCTGTTTCTGCCTGAGCTATTCTGCATTTCACTTCTGAGATGCATCTTCCATCCATTGTTATTAATGTGCCCAGCTATATGAAATAATCATGCATCAAAACAATTTCTATAATATTTGCTAAAAAATGTTAATAACTTTTTAATTCTTCTTCTTTTTCTGCATTCGTCCTGAAAAGGATGTTGGTTGCGTTGTGTCGCCGTGAACAGCAAAGCTGCGATATCTGAGCCTTTCGGCCCAACACATCCGACTTCGGCACGGCATTTTTGGGACCGGGTTTGCCTTCCCACTTCGATCCCTACTCTCTCAGCCAGACTGCAGTGATGCAGCCTGTTTCCAGGACCATCATGTGGAGGTGGAGTAGGGTCTTGGTCAGCTCTGGTTCGCTGACCCTGACGTAAGCAGTCTAGCTATGGGTCGCTGACTGCATTTATCTCTGTTGATGCGTCTTGGGGTCCCACTTTTTAATTAAACAATTGTATTTTAAATCACATCATTCAGTTGAAACACTGACAAAACTTATTTGTATGTATGCCAATTTAACTCTCAACACTTTAACAACAGGTTCAGGAACTGTG
Source organism: Oreohelix idahoensis (assembly GCA_024509875.1). Lineage (NCBI taxonomy): Eukaryota > Metazoa > Mollusca > Gastropoda > Stylommatophora > Oreohelicidae > Oreohelix > Oreohelix idahoensis. The sequence goes on along the minus strand of JAMPIV010001016.1, from coordinate 201,931 downwards.
AAACTCTGAAAAAGGAAGTGACGCGGCTGGTATCGATTAGTCCACAGAGTGTCTCCCACATCCCAGAAGCCGTTAGTTTTCTTGTCACAGCCTCTAGTGTTGAGAATGATGTTCCCGAGGTTTGTTGCAAATTTTTTGTCTTGTTTGGTGTGGTGGAGACAGCCATCTTTGTTGCTGTTAACGTCAGTTATTTATAATTATGAATTAGAGGACTGGAATCAGATAAGAGGGCTGAGTAGTTAGAATGCTTACTTCTCGAGGCAGAGTTACTGAGTTCAGAACTAGGTAGCGATATACTGTAATCTCATTGTCATTATCAGCTGCTATCTCCACATCCAAGGTCGACTGCAATGGATCTCTAACATCTTCTGTCTCTAGTCTTGATGGTGCACTCTGATAGACTCTTTTCCATCCATCTCTTGATGTTATCTCCCCATTTATAACCAGTCTACCCAGCTGTAAATGGGTGCCTGATTCTGCTTGAATTTGGAAAGGTGAAGGCAGCAAGAAAAGAAACAGGCCTCCCCACATCATAAAACTGGACATAGTATTGCGAAGTCTCTAACACTTTACTCCTATGATAGTATCTACTATGGGACTCCGTGCACCGCTGACTTGTCCTGGAATCAGCAAAATAAGGAATGTAGATGGGGGCCCAAAAACACATTATAAAAAAAAAAGAATTACAGACAGATATGAAAATAGGATGAAGAAGACATGGATAGAACATGGGTGTTTGGCGCAAGACAGAAAGTCTTAGCGTGAACTGGTTGATGGCCTATGCTCCTAAGGAGCTGCAGGGAAATTTATGAATGAAAAAGAGAACCTGTCCATTCTTTTGTATTTTAATTCATTAGCATAACAAGCCATGTTATTTTCTAAACGTGAGTGTGTGATGATTTCTTACATTTAAACATCTGTATTGTTTGTTGAAGTTTTTCTGGTAAAAAAATTTTTACAGAATGAAGTAACCAGCCCCATGCCCAACCCTCCCTAGTCGCTTTTTATGACATGCCTGGTAGGGTACGGAGCCACGATAGAGCAGTGATTAGTGCACTGGCTTCCTAGCTCAGTGGTTCATGGTTTGATCCCCAGTTGAGGTGGGATTTTTTAGACAGCAAACGGCTCTAGGGTCGACCCAGCCTCATGAATTGGGTACCACAGCAACTCTGGGAGGTTAAGGTGGCTGGCGTGATGCTGACCACATCACCCCTAGTGTGCCTATGGTCAAGAAAATATGGGCCTAACACCATATTCCCAATAAGCCTCAATGGGCGTGTAACGGGATCCTTTACCTTTTTTTTTTAACCTGGTAGGGTACAGTGTTACTATTCTTTGCTTCCCTTTCAGGTCTCGGTACCACATGGGTGAAAGCTAAATTGACTGAGCATAAATAGGCAAAGAAGTTAAAGTATTTCCTTCTTGAGGCAAAGTTAAGTGTTTGAAACAAGTTAGTATCGCGCTCTAGTCTGTCCAGCTTTAAATGGGTACCTGAATCTGCTCTTGAGTTAGGAAAGGCATAGGAATGGAACTGGCCACCCCACCTCTTAAAGCTTGACCTAGTATAGTGAATTCTTTGCTATGGAACTCTGTTTACCTTTTACTTGTTCTGGAATCCTCAAAGTGAAGAGTGTACAGGGAGCCCCAAAAACAAATTTAAAAAGAGAAAGAGAATAAGAGACAGATATGAAAATAGGATAAGGAAGACATCAATAGAATATGGGTGTTTTGCAGAAGACAGAAAGGCTTGGCCTGAACTGGTTAAAGTCTTATGTTCCTCAGGAGCTGTATGGAAATGTACGAACGAAAAAGGAAACCTGTTCATTCTTTTGTGTTGTAATTTGAAATTTACGTTAACTGTCTCTTGTGCCCTCGTAACAGCTGTCCCATATTATGACCTGGGAGAAAGTGTCCCCTGTGCTAGCGCTGTCATACTTTTCAAGACAGTACCCTCCGCATCCACTCACAGCTCAGTATGCCATCAGAGTTCTGAGGATGCAACCATCAGTGAGTACTCGCTCAAATGTTGTTTTTCAGGGTTTTTTTCATTCATTCATTCATTCAGGTTCTTTTTCCTTGGACCACCACTGCATATGGTTCCTCTTGCAGGAGGCATGTACCGAGCAGTTACATTGTTTTACAGCTGTGCTTTTGTTACATTGTTTTACAGCTGTGGCTTTTGTTACATTATTTTACAGGTGTGCTTTTGTTACATTGTTTTACAGCTGTGCTTTTGTTACATTGTTTTACATCTGTGGCTTTTGTTACATTGTTTTACAGCTGTGGCTTTTGTTACATTGTTTTACAGCTGTGGCTTCCAATACATTGTTTTACAGCTGTGGCTTTTGTTACATTGTTTTACAGCTGTGGCTTTTGTTACATTTGACTTGATGAGGTTGCCAACCCCAAGAACAACCACATTTTAGCCACCTTGTATGACATGCTCGAGAGTATGGTAGTCTTATTCTTTCTTTGTGTTTTCCGAGGCCCCTTGAGAACACGGGGCAGTTTTTATTTCATCATTGAATAATTGTATTGTTCATTTAAAACTTCATTAACAAAGGCAGTCATTGTGTCAGACTCTCAGTCCATGCTGCGAAAGGTTCAAAATGGTTGGCTTCGGCATGAATGGAAAATATTCAAAGAAGCTTCGATTTTGCAGGAGCTGGTGTGGATCCACTGTGCTGGTCATGCAGGGGTATGCGGTAATGAGAGAGCTGACAGGCTAGCGTCAAGAGCACCCACAGTGGGGACACTGGATATGGATATGGGAGAAATACTGAGAACAATTAATGATCGCAGGGATAAGGTAGAGATACTGAGAATAATTAATGATCGCAGGGATAAGGTAGAGATACTGAGAACAATTAATGATCACAGGGATAAGGGAGAGATACTGAGAACAATTAATGATTGCATGGATAAGGTAGAGATACCGAGAACAATTAATGATTGCATGGATAAGGTAGAGATACTGAGAACAATTAATGATCGCATGGATAAGGTAGAGATACTGAGAACAATTAATGATTGCATGGATAAGGTAGAGATACCGAGAACAATTAATGATTGCATGGATAAGGTAGAGATACTGAGAACAATTAATGATCGCAGGGATAAGGTAGAGATACTGAGAACAATTAATGATCGCAGTGATAAGGTAGAGATACTGAGAACAATTAATGATCGCCTGTTAGAGAACGACACTGCAATAGATGAATCATCAAGGTTAAAACTGTTGGAATTTTCATCAAACAAAAGGCTAGCAGAGACGGACGTGTGAGAGGATGCATCCGTTGTGTATACAACCAGAGAGCTACAGGAACAGTTAGCATTCATACTCTTCGACATATACTGAGGGAGACTGAGCACCTATGGGTTTGCCCAGAGTGCAATGATGTTGATTCTGTTCAACAATAACAACAATTATTCTTTTGTTTGTTTTTTTGTCTTTCCTATGTTGGTGCCATGGGCCACGACAAGACTCAGTGATTGACGGTGTTTTTTTTTTTTTCTGCAAATGTCATGGTAACATTTAGTAGTTACATTTTAATTAAAATTCCTGCTAATGTCACAGTAAGATTCAGTGGTTGAAATTTTTGTTATCTCTTGCAATTGTCATGAAAACTACTGAAAACAGTTCAACAGTTGAAATTTTTAAATTTTGTTTCTTTATTGCAAGTGGCATGGAAAGATTCAGTGGTTGAGGGCCTTTATAATGAACAGTGTCATGATTAACTCATTTCTTTTATATAGCCATTCTTTTGATTAACAGCCAACCCATTGGTTGATTTTCTCATAGGCGTCCTCATGCCGAAGGTCCTGTTGTTCTAGAGTAGAAGTTTTCTGTCTATAACAGTTATCTTCGTCTTCTTTTCTCATGCTCCGAGTAGCCCTTCTCATGGCATTAGCAATCCTTCTCATACTTAGTCTCTTTGCAGTCCTCTACTTGCCCCGAGCAGTCCTCTTATTTCTCAATGCAGTGCTCTTCTTACTCTGAGCAGTGCTCTTTGTACTCTGAGCAGTCCTCTTCTTACTCTGAGCAATGCTCTTCTTACTCTGAGCAATGCTCTTCTTACTCTGAGCAGTCCTCTTTTTACTCTGAGCAGTGCTCTTCTTCTCATCTCATAATCGGAACCTCTTCTACCCCGTGAAACGAGGTGTAGAGGGTACCCAAGTGCACAAGGCCCATGGGCGGACATGTAATCAAAGTGATTTGGCAAACAGGTGATTAGCCCATTGTGCCCGGACTTGCCCTCATGTGTACTCATATTCGCTATAAAACCTCCGAACTATCGAGACGTCATTCCAGCCAAAATGGACAGAGCCTCATATACCCGAAGGTTTCGAGGGATGTCCTTCCTCATCTGCACAAAGGCATTTATAGAGGAACTCTCAAGACCCATAGGTCTGAGGAAAGGAGCAAATCTGAAGACAGGCACAGCAGTCTTTGGTACTGGGAGGTCTCCACTCAGAGTGGTGTACCACACACAGTCAGTAAAGACAAAGGTCGCCTGCGGCCTCGTGCTCTTCTTACTCTGAGCAATGCTCTTCTTACTCTGAGCAGTGCTCTTCTTAATCTGAGCAGTGCTCTTCTTACTCTGAGCAGTTCTACTCGTATTCAGAGGCACTTAAGGCAGAGACGAAACCTCTTCCATTCAACCTGGTTGGGAGTTTTTCTTCTAAGGAAGTTTATCACAGAAGTCAGAAATTCATTTCCATTTGCAGCAGAGCCCACTGTATGCCTCTGTAAGGTCCAGTTCATCTCTCTGTCTATCTGTCTGGTTGTCTGTCTGTTTTGTCTGTCTGTCCATTCATCCCTTCATCCATCTGTCTAATCTGTTTTGCGTATCTGTCTGTTCATCCATCCATCCATTCATCTTTATGTCTAATCTGTCTGTTTTGTCTATCTGTCTGACTTATGTTCTGCCTTTCTACCTACTTTCTTGTCTTCTGTTTGCCCATACATATATACAATGATTAATTCAAAAGATATGTTCATGTATTAATTGTTTGCCAAATTCGTCATGAATTATTTCACCCGTGTTCATCTGATTGCTGATAAATAAACTTGAGCTAATACTGCCATCACAATAATTCTTGCATATTTTCTAGAATATATTTTATATATCTTGAAACAATTGTAAAGTTTAATTCTGTTTTTTTTTCCACACAGGAAGTTCTTCTTTTCTATATTCCTCAAATTGTTCAAGCCCTGAGATATGATCCGGTAAGTGCAGCAATATCTTGCCTTGACTTTATGTGTTGTTTGGTCATGTAAGTGTACAGTGTCCGTAAGGTCCATACTTGCCAAGCACTATGGGTTACCCGTAATCTGTACAAGTAATTCTCATTTTCAGATTTATACGCCCCATACATAATTTCTTTACAGGTTTTTCACCTAATTATTAAATATACTGGTAAATATAAATAGATCGTTTTACGCCACACCTTAGCCGATATTTGTGTCATTAGATTCAGCAAGATGATAGGCCACGCAAATAAAAAAAATCAACCAATGAAATCAAGCTGCCTATTTTGATGCAGGATTTGTGAGAGTCCATGTAGTGTGTCGTTCATTCATTACTTAACGCTAATGCTGATGGCAACCGGCAGGTTACTAATTATTTTAAAGATTACTTCGCACTGAGCATAATTTATTATTTATGGATGCTTATAAGCAAAAAAAAAAGTGGATACCACTACATATTACTTGCTTTCAGTAAAACTTGTAGAATCGGCATAAGAAATGTACATTTGAATAATAATATAATATGGAACTTTAACAACAAAAAAAAAAAAAAAAAAGCTAGACCAATTTGCATCTTAATCCGATCAGAGCACCGGGAAAAGTTTTTTTTAAGTTACTTCTCTTCAAAGTTTTAACTTCGTTTCTTTAAAAACATTGTGTGTGATTTTCCATTGGTGGATGTATCATTATTACTATCTTCCAGTGAGTTATTTTTATTAAATAATTAATTACTGTCAATGTTTGTTGTATTGACGTCATATGCGTATTTAAAACTGCCAATTGGGCTAAAACTGCTATTTACATTTTTGAAGAGCAGTAGAGAATAAATTAAGCTAGGCCAGTTTATATTGTCGTTGCAAATTATGAGCTTTTTACTTTTAAAAAAATTAATATGATTACGTTTTATTAGGTTTAAAATTACATCAGATATTTATTGAAATAATTCGATATCGCCTTAGAAACCTCCCCATTCCGTATCATATAACAGGATAGTATAGTTTTCACTGACACCTGTCTGGTTCTTGTCATCAGTTCCACATTGGTGCTCTTATCATACCATTTCGATCCATCCATTCTATTCAAGCATCCAGTTATTTTCTTCTTCTTCTAACACTTCAGATGCCAACGTGAATAAGTTTAAGGAAAGCAATGGTCAGCCTGAGGTTGTTGTTATCTCCGTAGAGTTTGTCCGGGTATGGTACTGGTGACAGCCATTGATGCTTTCTCTCTTCCTTATATGTTGGGCACTTTTGCAGCAGGTGTTCAGCACCCAGTTATGAGAGTCTGTTGCTTGTTTTTTGTTGTTTTTGTTATTATCCACGTGTTAAAGCTAAACGTTAGGACTGACTTATGTGAAACAGAGAAAGCATATATGGCCGACACCAGTACCATTCGTGGAAAAGCTCTACGGAGATTCAAATGGCCTCATGCTGACTACAGCTTTCTTTGAAAACATTCAAGTAGACGTCTGAGAGTGGACGAAGAAGAAGAAGAAGGAGGACTGACTTGACATTTCAGTTGAAGATTCTAAATTTTATGTTGGACTTCATTACACGTAGTCTTCCATGTTGCTGTGATAATGTATTATGACAGAAGTAAAATTTCACTGCAAAGCAAAAGCAGTACAAAGTAACACGCATTGTAACAAGTCAGAACTCAGTGTAAACTATGGAAATTGTTTAACGCTTTGCCTCACAAAGTTTCTAGGTGTCTCTGATGAGACAAAGATAGAATGGGTCTGCTGCTTCCTCAGGCATGTCATACAAGACGACTAATATGAGTAGTTGCGGCTGGCAACCTCATCATGTAAAACAAATTACTACAGAAACCACTGGTTGTTGTTGTTGTTTAACTATGGCTGCTGAGCTTCTCACTCTTTAGTAGCCAATACTAAGTTGAAGACTCCTTGGTATTATCTACACTGTAGATCTAGGCTTTTCTTGTGGCTTTTCTGCCGTTCCGAAACTTGTTGAGTTGAAGTCATGAGCTCAAGTTTCTCCAGCTTGGCTTGCATTTAAAGGATCATCATATCTGGTCCCAAGCTAGGAGTAAGAAGTGCGTGGCATACTCTGCATTCCCTGCCATCCAAGGGGGCTCTCCAACTATGCAGAGCTAAAATACTCTACTCTGGTTCTGGGCTGTCCCAAGGAATTGTCACATCCTGTACAGAGCCACCTCTCAGCTTCCCCTGCCTATCATTGGGTCCACATTGAGATCCTTCTGCATGCAGTCAACCAAGTGAAAGCCAAAGAATTATGCCTGGGGCTCAAGTGACTTCTCCAAGCTTAGTGTGCAGTGCTGGACTCTCAACAAGTTTCACCACAGGGGGCATCCTTGGAAGTGTGTGGATGATTTCAAGAGTCAGCGAGGATGTAATTAGCCTCACAGACATAGGTTCACTTCCCCGTACATATATTGCAGCATTGTGCATAGCTGGTGTTCATATCAGGATGACTCCAGATATGCCTTTATGCATAGAAACCACTGGTGCAAGAGTAAATAAATGCTTGGTGCAGGCCCCCTGCCAGGGGGCCAGCTGCAGTGGTGACCCAGTGCTCCATATGGAGCGAGAACGAAAAATGATTGTGATGATGATGATATAACGCTTTGTGGTTTGTCAAACTACTTTCAGATGGGCTACGTGAGTGAGAACGAAAAATGATTGTGATGATGATGATGATATAACGCTTTGTGGTTTGTCAAACTACTTTCAGATGGGCTACGTGAGTGAGAACGAAAAATGATTGCGATGATGATGATATAACGCTTTGTGGTTTGTCAAACTACTTTCAGATGGGCTACGTGAGTGAGTTCATCTTGTGGGCTGCCAAGAAGTCCCAGCTGTTGGCTCATCAGTTTTTGTGGAACATGAAGACAAACATCTACCATGACGAAGAGGGAACTATGAAAGATGGTACTTTTGATGAATGTTTAGGCCGTTAAAACAACTTTGACCAGTATGTGAAAACAACTTTGACCAGTATGTTAAAACAACTTTGACCAGTATGTTAAAACAACTTTGACCAGTATGTTAAAACAACTTTGACCAGTATATCCCAATCAAAAGTACATATAGTAGGTGTAGTCTGTAGACCATTTCTTATTACCCATTCATTCTAAAGAGTCAGAGGAAGAAGTGAAAAAGTGTATATGATTGGCTGTCATTTTATTGGGTTTGCCTTGTGATATTAGTGTAAAGGAAATGGAGACATATACCTTTTACTACAGATGGTGATTGAGCTTGCTGATAGTTGTGTCTTCTTCAGATTTTTGTAAAATGCCGAAGCAAAATCATGAAACAGGAGATGAATAGATAAATGTTGACAAGCAAAGAAAAATAAGCATTCCAACATGAGATGTTTACCTAAGTAGCACCAAAATTCATATGAATGTGTTTGAACACCTTGCCATTCCCTAACCCTAACCTCTACACCTCACGGTAGAAGGGGAACAACTAAGTAAGTAAGTAAGCCATTCCAGTGAATTGATTTGAACACCTTGTCATTCATTTATTTGAACACTGTCATTCAAATGAATTGAATTGAACATCTTGTCATTCAGATGAACTGGTTTAACACTGTGTTATTTAAGTGAATTGATTTGAACACCTTGTCACTCAAATAAATTGATTTTAACACTGTTATTCAAGTGTCGGCGTCTGTGGCCTAATGGATATGAACGCAGTTTCATAATCCAGATATACCAGGTTCGAAACCTGCTGCAGGCGGTTTGGTAGCAGATCGCTTTGTGTGGATTTTTAACAATGGTATAAGCGCCGTACCGTTCAGAAAGCAATGGCAAACTACTGAATGAAAAAATTGCCTAGAAAAATCACAAACAGCCAATTAAAGCTGGGGTTGATTGCCACGTCCTGTAAAGGATAAGCAAATAAATAACTATTCAAGTGAGTTGATTTGAACACCTTGTCATTCAAATGAATTGATTTTAATGCCTTTTCATTCAAATGAATTGATTTTAACACTGTGCTATTCAAATGAATTGATTTGAACACATTGTTATTCAAAGGAATTTATTTAACCCTGTGTCATTCAAATGAACTGATTTGAACACTGTGTCATTACAATGAATTGATTTGAACACCATGATATTTGAACCCCGTGTCATTTAAATGAATTGATTTAAACACTATGTCATTCAAATGAATTGATTTAAACACCTTGACAGAATGACCTGTGTAAATGACTAATGTTCTGTTATTTTTAACCTTAGAGTCTATTGGAGACAAACTGGAGGAGATGATGACCAAAATAAGCCAGAATCTGTCAGGTAGTGCCCAAAAGTTCTATGAGAGGGAATTTAACTTCTTTGAACAAATCACCAAAATCTCTGGGCATATTAGGTGAGCCATTCTTGTTAGTTCTTAAATGGATGCTTGCGTAGAATAGAAGGATTGAAATAGTATAACAAGATCACCAGTGTGGAACTGGTGACAAGATCACCAGTGTGGAACTGATGACAAGATCACTAATGTGGAACTGATGACAAGATCACTAATGTGGAACTGATGACAAGGGACCCAAAGATGCAGCAATAGAGAATGCAGTCAGCGACCCATAGCTTGACTGCTTGCGTCAGGGTCAGCGAACTAGAGCTGACCAAGACTCTACTCCACCTCCACGTGGTGGTCCTGGAAACAGGTTGCATCACTGCAGTCTGGCTGAGAGAGTAGGGATCGAAGAGGGAAGGCAAACCCGGTCCCAAAAAATGCCATGCTGAAGTCGGATGTGTCGGCCGAAAGGCGCAGATATCACAGCTCCGGTGTAAACAAACACAACGCAACCAACGTCCTTTTCAGGACGAACGAGGAAGAAGAAGAAGAAGAACTGATGACAAGATCACTAATGTGGAACTGATGAAAAGATCAGCAATGTAGAGCTGATAACTAGATCACCAATGTGGAACTGATGACAAGATCACTAATGTGGAGCTGATGACTAGATCACCAATATGGAACTGATGACAAGATCACCAGTGCAGAACTGATGACAAGATCACCAATGTGGAACTGATGACAAGATCACCAATGTGGAGCTGATGACAAGATCACCAATGTGGAGCTGATGACAAGATCACCAATGTGGAGCTGATGACAAGATCACCAATGTGGAACTGATGACAAGATCACCAATGTGGAACTGATGACAAGATCACCAATGTGGAACCAGGGTTGGATAGAACACATGTTGAGGAAACTTGTTGATAGTGTTATGAAGCAGTCATTGTTCTGGAATCCCCTGAGGTGGGGGAAGACCAAAAAACACACGGAGAAGAGGAAACTGGCGACAGACATAAAAGTGATATAGAAAATGTGGAAAGACCTGAAATGGACGGCACAGGACATGACGGCTTAGCTTAAAGTAGTTGAAGGCCTATGCTGCTTAAGGAGCTGAAAGGCATTATGATGATGATGATGTTGATATTGCTAAATTCATTTCAATATAATTTTCACTTAGTTTTTCCACCCATCTTGAAAGCTAAATTGAACACCAATTAAAATATCGTGCTTTCCATGGTGCGTTATTCGGTGTTTTAGAAATATTCACACCATCTTGTAGGGAAAATACACAACCAGCATTTATTGTACTGTGGTTTCAGTAAACATTATATCTTGATTACCGATTATAATCATCCCATATAGAGGCCAAAGGTTGTTATTGCCGGGAGTTGTAGTGAGGATAAGCTCTCACTGCAGATAAAATACTTCTATGGCACGCGCCTCAAACAGCCTCTGACAACCAAGTCCAGCTCCCGGCCTTCACGTGTGGCTCAATTTGAGCCCGGCGGAACTGTTTCCACTGACGGGAGAAGGGGCAAAGGCGAGCGACTGGCGCCTTAAAACCAGCAGCTTCGGGCAGATAGGGCTCGTGATCCTTGGTTGGTAGCTTATCTAAGAGAAGGAACTCTGAATTCAAACCACCGCTGCCTTGCGGGAATATCCATTTATGGAATTGGCTTCGGGAGTAAACCCTGAGGATAAATCCGGAGTCGGAGTCCCTAAGGCAGTCTAATGTCGATTCGACATTATTCTGGCAACTCCTGCGACATGGCTGGTACCAAACTGTATCGGCTACTGCCGTTCCTTTGAATCTACCGGCTGTGTGGAGAGGGGGAACATGCTGCATGGGCAACAGCTTGATCTCCATATAACTGTGCCCAAGCTCGCGCCCTGGAGAGGACACTCCAGCTTCACCCTATAGGTGTCGGCAAAACACGGGAAGTAGCAGTCACCGGTTATAAGCATTTTGCCCAATTGGCAATGACTGGTTCGATACTTCATCAGATGTGATGGCACCTGTCATTGAAGCTAAGCGCAGTGCTATGAATGAATACAAACGTTCACCGAGTGCCAGAACCCTACAGATCCTGAGGGCTACGAGAAGCAAAGTTCAACAAACTGCTCGACGCTGTGCAAATGACTACTGGCTCCAGCTCAGTGAGAGCATCCAGATCGCAGCGCAAACAGGCAACATTAGACAAATGTATGACGGTATAAAGAAAGCACTTGGCCCCCATAAAAGTAAGACAGCACCGCTAAAAACCATCAGCGGAGAGAAGCTAACCGATAAGGGTAAGCAGATGGAGAGGTGGGTCGAGCACTACTCTGAGCTTTACGCTAGAGACAATACCGTTACGCCCGCAGCCCTTGATGGTGTCAACAGTCTGCCAACTATGGAGGAGCTGGATGCCGAACCAACATTAGAGGAACTCAGCAAGGCCATTGATAGCTTGGCCTCTGGCAAAGCACCAGGCAGTGATGGGATTCCTCCTGATTTAATCAAATGCTGTAAGAGCACGCTATTACATCCCCTGCATAGGATGCTGTGCCAGTGCTGGGAAGAGACAACTATTCCTCAAGACATGCGAGATGCCAAGATTGTAACACTGTATAAAAATAAAGGAGACAGAAGTGATTGCAATAACTACAGAGGCATCTCTCTTCTTAGTATTGTTGGTAAGGTTTTTGCCAAAGTCATCTTAATGCGACTACACAAGTTAGCTGAGCGCATATATCCAGAGTCACAGTGTGGATTCCGAGCTGGCAGATCAACAACAGACATGATCTTCTCTCTCCGCCAGCTTCAGGAAAAATTAAGAGAGCAGAAAAGACCATTATATATCGCCTTTATAGACCTCACAAAAGCATTCGACCTGGTTAGTAGGGATGGACTCTTTAAAATCCTCCTGAAAATAGGCTGCCCTTCTAAAATGCTGGAAATGATAAAGTCATTCCATGACGGCATGAAGGGAACAGTCCAATATGCTGGAAGCACGTCACAGCCCTTTGATATACGAAGTGGCGTTAAACAAGGCTGTGTTCTGGCTCCGACCCTCTTCGGAATCTTCTTTGCCTTACTCTTGAAACATGCATTCAGAGATGCAACTGAAGGAATATGCCTTCACACTAGGTCAGATGGCCGTCTGTTTAATCTTTCAAGGCTGAAGGCAAAAACAAAAATCAGAAGGGTCACGATAAGAGACTTGTTGTTCGCTGATGATGCTGCAGTCGTCACTCAAAGCCAACAGGAGCTTCAGAGCTTGATGAATCGCTTCACTAAAGCATGCAAGGACTTTGGCCTCACAATAAGTCTAAAGAAAACGAATGTGCTGAGACAGGATGTGGGTGCTGCACCAGTTATCACTATCGATAACTATGAATTGGCAGTGGTGCACCACTTCACATACCTAGGGTCTACCATCAATGACAAACTCTCACTGGATACAGAAATCGACAGCCGCATTGGCAAAGCTGCAGCTACCTTTGCCCGCCTCACATCGCATGTTTGGGGAAACTCTAAACTCACAATGAAGACCAAAGCTGCGGTATATAATGCCTGCGTCACCAGCACACTCCTATATGGCAGCGAGACCTGGACGACCTATGCAAGCAAGAAAGAAGGCTCAATACCTTCCATTTGCGGTGTCTACGCCGCATCCTCGGCATCTCGTGGAAAGATAAAGTGACAAATGTCGAGGTGTTGTCACGTGCTGGCCTTCAAAGTATGTATACGCTTCTTAGACAGCGCAGGCTTCACTGGCTTGGCCATGTTCGCCGCATGGATGATGGTCGCATCCCAAAAGATATCTTCTACGGACAATTAGCAGATGGCAAGAGAACAGTTGGGCGACCACAGCTGAGGTTCAAAGATGTGTGCAAGAGAGATATGAGGGCACTGGACATGGATCCAGCAACATGGGAGGATAAAGCTGCCGATCGCACTAAGTGGCGATGCTATTTACGGCGCCACCTCAGATTGGGCGAAGAGAGGCTTACACAAGAAGCAGAGGTGAGGAGAAAACGTCGAAAGGAGCACCAGGAAAATAAGCAGCTGAGGGCTGTCACCTCAGGGGCGCATTCCCATAGTCAGTTATGACTGAAGGGGCTATTATTATAGAGGCCAATAATCTACTTTATTCAGATGTCACAAATCTCTTGGTAAGCTACCAGTCAAGAAATGATGAAGTTTAATAATTTAGTTTCTTAATAAAAGAGCCACCCAGTAGCTTTTCATGTCTTGTTTTCAACTTTAATGTTCTGTTTAAACAAGAGGACTGAATGTTTGTTAAATACGTTCAATAATTCAGGTGGACAAGTTTTCATTCCACGCATCAGTTTAGAGCCAAATGATACCAGCCTTCCTGTCATCTTGAGGTATCGCTTATTTCATGTGATTTTAGCTTTTGCCGTGACAATCAAAAGAGCACAGAGACGATCCTTTGATTGTGTAGGTGTATACCCACCAGAAGCAGTCATTGCTTATGGTCAGCTTTATGTAGCACTCATGCGAGGAAGGAACCCAGACAATCTCAAAGTACATATTCAGGACACAGGCTAGCAAGGCAGATAACCAGTATATGTGGCGTCACATATCCACAAGTAACATTGTAACCGTGCATTTATTAAGCTCATTTTCGTGTAGGGTTAATATCGAAGTTTGTCCCAGTAATAACGCCTGTGAACGTTAATCATAAAGGCTCTTCAACCAGCCAACATCAATCATTGTGACGACGCATGTCCAACATTCAATTATATTTATTCCACAATTTTCACAAGACAACAGCACGGCATTTTATGTCAGTATTTTCCAAGATAAGCATTCTAGCAATCCAATAATAGTATCACAAGATCCACTTTCCTCCATATACTTAAAATCTGAACACATTGAGTTATCATAGAACATTTCCCATTGAACATGTTCAAAAGAACTACCAGCTAGGAAGCATACACATATGAAACCAACAGGGTAATCAACTCTGTTCAGTTTCTATCCCAAACATGTTCACGTCATATACGAAGTACACATAGTGACAATTCTTAATCATGCCGCGCTTACCAGCACCATACTCTTGGTCATTCTCTGACATGTGGCGCGCAATAGCCAACGCCACAGTATATTAATTTTTTTAATGTGATTAAAGAGCTGTTAAGTAATTAGTCAAATTACACTGTATTTACCGATTCCAGCTTCTCAGTCTTCTAAATGTGCAGCCGGTGCTGAAAGTTTAGGGTATTGGCATTAATTCTTCTCTCATCATTGTTTTGATGAGTTAACATACTCGTAATATAATATTATCTTATGCTGCTTCTGAACAGTAAATCATCCACTGCATATATTACCCACACACACAAAAATGAATTGAGATATATCTGCACACCATACAATAGTCATCTGTTAACTTGAAATTGCAGACAGTTTCCAAAAGGCAGAGAACGTAAGCACGCTTGCTTAGAGGCATTGTCCAAAATTGAGCTTCAGGAAGGTTGCTACATCCCCTCAAACCCAGAAGCTGTTGTCATAGAGATAGACTACCACTCAGGGACTCCCATGCAAAGGTATGTTTGATACGCATGTAAATTTTGACATGTTGGATAAATATTTTGTGTTGTGAATTTTCACAAGTTGGATGAATGTTTTGTGTGTAGTGAATTTTCACAAGTTTGATGAATGTTTTTTATGTTGTGAATTTGCATGTGTTGGATGAATGTTTTGTGAATGTTCACATGTTGAATGAATGTTTTGTGTGTTGTGAATTTTCACATGTTGAATGAATGTTTTGTGTGTTGTGAATTTTCACATGTTGGATGAATGTTTTGTGTGTTGTGAATTTTCACATGTTGGATGAATGTTTTGTAAGTTGTGAATTTTCACATGTTGGATGAATGTTTTGTGTTGTGAATCTTCACGTATTGGATTAATGTTTTGTGTGTTGTGAATTTTCATGTGTTGGATGAATGTTTTGTATGTTGTGAATTTTCACAAGTCGGATGAATGTTTTGTGTGTTGTGAATTTTCACAAGTTGGATGAATGTTTTGTGTGTTGTGAATTTTCACATGTTGGATGAATGTTTAGTGCATACATGCCACACGCTATGGTTTACCCATAATCTATACAAGGTGTTTGCGTTTTCAGATGTTTACGGCCTGTACATAACATCTGTACGGGTTTTTTCACCTAATTATTATATATATACCTTGTATATAAATCGATCGTCTTGCGCCACTGCCAAAGCTGTAATTTGCGTCATGAGATTCAGCGAGATGTTAGGCCAAGTGAATAAAAAAATCAACCAATGAAAATCAAGCAGCCTATTTTTCAATTGCTGCGGGATTTGCAGTAGTCTCCATGGCGTGTTGTTCATTCACCATTTTTCACTAATGCTAGCGGCAGGTTACTGATTATTTGAACGATTACGCAGCACTGATTTCTTTTTGGAGTCGAGGTTGTTGTTTAGTATTGATTTCCAGTTTAGTATTGGTAAGTAATTCATTTTATTTTTTTAAAATATTACAATAACATTGTTTAG
Organism: Oreohelix idahoensis; assembly: GCA_024509875.1. Lineage (NCBI taxonomy): Eukaryota > Metazoa > Mollusca > Gastropoda > Stylommatophora > Oreohelicidae > Oreohelix > Oreohelix idahoensis. The sequence goes on along the minus strand of JAMPIV010001016.1, from coordinate 185,855 downwards.
ATGAAGTTAGATTTAACTGTCAGATAACTTAGGCCTATGCTTTCTTTTCCCCTAAGGTTTAACATAATTTATTATTTACAGCTGCTTAAAACGCGAATGTCTTTCACTGGAAGGTGAACTCCTGTAACTTCAATAACAATCGGACACACCAACAAGTGCCAATACTGGTATGGACGAACTCGTTATGTCGACTTGCAACAACATTTTTATTGACGAAATACGTAGACGAGCAAAGACAGGAACACAGTACTTGCATCAATGGTTTCATAGTTCAAAACATATGGTTCATATTTATAAATTATATTACTTGTAGTATCCAAGTTCATTCACTGATCTAACGGTTTGACCTTGCGTCGCCGAACAAAACTTCTAAGGTCATCCATTCAACAAATCTTCGTATATTTACTTCCACCCTGTCCTGTAACAATTCCCTGGTACATATTGATTCTGGTACCTTCCAACATTATAGATCACTGCATACATTCTGTCTAAGAAGACAACATAAAGTTAATTACAATACTTGATTCATCTCTCTATTGATCGCCATGTCACGTATGACGGCGCTGCACTAATTCATATCAATCAGCCGAACTGACGGAGTATTCAAAATCCTTTAAAACATTAGGATGGCTTCAGTGTAGCATCGGGTTGATCCATTTTAACCCCTTTACGAGAAGGGACTAGCTAGATGCCAACGCCGGATACAGTCACTAAAAATCATTTAAAATATATTCAATTATAACAACGTCTGGTTCTAACTTACGTAGGGAGTAAGCCGACAATGGCTTCTATTCAGAAGTCATGTCCCAGAAATACACTAGCCCAAATGATGGGTACACAATAAAGAAATCAACAGACTGCATGTCTGGATAATGAGATGCGGCTTGTTACATTCACGCACTGACGTCATCTGGCTTGTTTGGATACAAGCGCGCCCGAATTACCATACACCAAATTGTGCATATGCGTGCGTGACAGATGACATTTACTAACACTAACACCGCCATAAGTTGGTGCATAAAGTAGGACCACATATTATAAAATATGAGACTACCCTCATCTGTAAATGACTGTAAAGGCCTACGAAAAGGGCTCTACAGATTCCTTACCAATCCCCCCAAAAAAAATTAATTATATTAATTTTTTTCTTTACTACTCGAGGATAGAGGTGAGTCAAGTTTACATAATCATATTTTACCAATACATCATGATAAAAAATTATAAAATATGAAATTGAAGTTAACTCAAATCAACAAAAGGTATGCATAAAAGCATACATCCACAATTGCACGCCTTTGGTACAATGAGGTAAATGAAATAAACTATCATATTAGAAATATTGAATTAAAACAAATGTAAACGCAAATAAAAAGAAATGATAAAAACCAATGAATAAACAGAAAAGTGATGGATATGTCTTAAAAATGACAAGTGAAAAAATGAAAGAATACAATTTAAACACATGTATCAATCAACACACTTAACCGTATCTCTAAATTCCTTTTGTGGTACTAATTAAAGTACTAAAGTTAAATTAATGTGCTTAAATACAAATATTGATCAATCCAATTAAATATTGTATAGTTAAATAAATTAATTATTATTTTAACTAACTAAGTATCTAAGTGTAATAATCTAATTAGTTCATTTATTTCCCTCTAATAATGTTATTAATTCCTTAAATAACGGAAGTTCCATTTTCCTGTTAGTGACCAGTTAATAATTATCTAACAAGTTCAGTTCCATGAAAAAATCAAAGTGCTCGAAATGTTATTTCGGTGAGAAAATATAATCCCTTTCCAACGTTATTCTCTCTTCAATGTCATAATTAAGTGAATGTTATTTTCACAAATATAGTAGTATAATACAATGTTCCATGTTCTTTTAATACATAATCATTGTAGATTTCACTTGACTGAATGTTAATGACTCATATAATCGAGGTAGCACACGTAAAAAGTTACAAGCGAAGAACTGTCAGTGTCGAAGTTCAGTTGTCTGTAGTGCGTAGATGCTAACTTGATTCATTCGGACATCTCGACAAAATGTCAGCGAGAACATTCTGCATACCAGGAATGGATCTTTTTGTAAAACTATATGGCTGGAGTGCGATCGCATACCTAGTAGATTTTGCTGATTTCACGTCTTTAGTGTTGAGAGCAGTAAGCGCTTTTTTGGTCTGATTCCACAATAAAGTGTGATCCAAGCAGATATCTCTGGAGTTTTGTTATTGACCAGACAAGTCCAAGAAGTTCCTTATCGAGGACTGAGTAATTTTGTTCAGTCGGAGTTAACTTCCGTGACACATAGAGAACTGGATGCAAGGTGCCATTATATTCTTGTAGTAACACGCTTCCCATGCCATAATTAGAAGCATCGCTGCGTAAGACAAATGGTAAATTCGCATTAGGCAACCTTAACACAGGAGGATCCGAAAAAAATTTCTTTATGATATCCAACGCGATATGATGTTCGTTAGACCACCGAATCACGTTAGCTGCACCTTTCCTAAGTAATGAAGAGAAAGGAGCAGTAATGGACGAAAGACGTGGTATGAATTTCCCATAATATTGTATTAGACCTAACAGAGATCGCACTTGTTTCTTTGTTTTAGGTGTAGAGATATTAAGGATTTTAGAGACATTACTGTCCTCTGTATATAACATACCGCGACCAATACGGTGACCCAAATAAGAAATATCGTGGAAACCCACAAATGCCTTTGATGGCTTAGCAGTTAAGTTATGATATTGTAACGTGGACAGTAATGAGTTTAATCCTTCCATATGTTCTTCCCACGAGTCACTGAAAAGACAAATGTCATCTATGTACGCAATGACATTGGGATGATGAGATAGAATTCGACGCATCATGCGCACGAACGTGGCAGGAGCGTTAACTAACCCAAATGGCATAAAATTCCATTGGAATATTTCATGAGAACTAGAAAAAGAACAAATGACCAATACAAGAAAGAAATGATGACTGCATAGGCTGAGTCATCAAAGAATGTGGAATCAAAATCCAATATCAGTAGGTTACTATCTGCGTGACGCAGAATCGGGAACCAATTGTAATCGGAGAGAATGGTGGTGGAAATACACACCATTGTCCCGCTCGATAGCCATGCGAGCATCTCTATTGGTTCTAAAAGTAACCACGGCGTCACCATACCTGTTATTGGTATGTGGCAATATACGTACAAACTTAACGTCCGCCTTGTGGTTGAGAAAATCTCCTAATGCTTGCCAACTAGTTCGCTGTGGCAGATTTTGCACAAGGATGGTGCAAGAAGATGCACCTCTACCAATATATGTGGTACCATAGTCACCAGAATGTAAATAAGGTTTATGGTTAACCTTAGTCCTTTGATGTAAATTATAATATTTATTATTTCTACTTGTAGAATTATTGTTCTTAAATGTACCATACTGTTGTACTTGAGTATGACTACTTACGCCAGACAAAGGTGTAGGTGTACGGCATGTCGTAGACACCTGCTTGCTGGGCAAAGTTAAAACCTTACTGACAACCTTATTGGTATTAATTTTCCCATCTGAGTTACAACTCTTATTTTTATTAGGAACATCCTTTCCCTTTTTCTCAAACGTAACCTTTTTCTTACGATCAGTTGCCTGCTGATCAAGTCGAGGGAAGGTATATGTCCCCCGGAATGACTTACTAGTCTTCACAGGTTGTGTTGAAACCTTAATATCCTTCTTAAGAATGGACGCATGTCGTAAAGGTTGTAATGCATTAGCAACAGTGGCGTAATGAACAATGGAGTCATTTTCGATGCTAGATTCCAAGATCTTATCATTACATAACAGTTTAGCAGTATGTGCATGTGAAACAAATCTAGGAATAGTAGTAAATACACGGGCATCATGTATATTTTGCTCTTCCCAATCAGCAATCTGCTGTGGGGTACACTCTTTAACCTCATGTATACAACCAATTATCACATCGCTAACTGGATTTGGAAGGAGACAGGCGTGGATCTTTCCTGAAAAAAATGGTGTTTTTACATCAATAATGGCTGTAGGAAATGTTTCCACTGTCCCACCAAAAGTAACACATTGGATGGTCTCTCCAGTTGCACAGGCGGGGTCGACCAAAGAGTTCCGCACTCCTACGGTACTGCAGCCTGAATCAAACAAAATAGAGCAAGGAATAGAGTTGACGTATCCTCTATTAAATTTTAAACACCCCTTTCCATGGTGAACTGATGCAGAAGTAGCTGTACAAACTGCTGGTAGACTTGGTAAAATGTGCCCGCATCGCAGCGTCGTGATCGCCTTGGGCTGGAATAGCGTTGAGCTTTCTTGACATGTTTTTACCTGCTCGAGATCGATGACGTCAGTGCGTGAATGTAACAAGCCGCATCTCATATCCAGACATGGAGTCTGTTGATTTCTTTATTTGTGTACCCATCATTTGGGGCTAGTGTATTTCTGGGACATGACTTCTGAATAGAAGCCATTGTCGGCTTACTCCCTACTTAAGTCAGAACCAGGCGTTGTTATAATTGAATATATTTTCGTGATTTTTAGTGACTGTATCCGGCGTTGGCATCTAGCTAGTCCCTTCTCGTTAAGGGGTTAAAATGGATCAACCCGATGCTACACTGAAGCCATCCTAATGTTTTAAAGGATTTTTAATGCTCCGTCAGTTCGGCTAATTGATATGAATTAGTGGAGCGCCGTCATACGTGACACGGCGATCAAGAGAGAGATGAATCAAGTATTGTAACTAACTTTATGTTGTCTTCTCAGACAGAATGTATGCAGTGATTTATAATGTTGGAAGGTACCAGAATCAATATGTACCAGGGAAATGTTACAGGACAGGGAGGAAGTAGATATACGAAGATTTGTTGTACGGATGACCTTAGAAGTTTTGTTCGGCGACGCAAGGTCAAACCGTTAGATCATTGAATGAACTTGGATACTACAAATAATGTAATTTATAAATATGAGCCATATGCCTTTTGAACTGTGAAACCATTTATGCAAGTACTGTTTTCCTGTTTTTGTTCGTCCACGTATTTAGTCAAAATAAAAATGTTGTTGCAAGTCGACATAACGAGTTCGTCCATACCAGTATTGGCACTTGTTGGTGTGCCCGATTGTTATTGAAGTTACAGGAGTTCACCTTCCTGTGGAAAGACATTCGCGTTTTAATTTCAAGTTAGTAGAATCGCCCGTGTTAGATCGTTGAAATTTCGACACCAGCGACATCCTCTGGTCAGCGGTGTCCACCCAAGCAAAAACGACTCTAACAGAAAGGGTTAACCCGATCAGAGAAAAGTTTATTTGGCGTTACTTCTCTTCTTAGTTTTAATTTCGTTTCTTTAAAAAACAATGCAATTTTGCCTTGGGTGATCATCATTACGGTCATCCAATGATTTATATTTATTAAATAATTAATTACTATCAATGTTTGATTGACACTAAAAGTCATATGGGTAGGTCTATTTAAAGCTGCCAGTTGGGCTATAACGGCTATTCCAATTTTTGAAGTTCGGTAGAGAATATATAATATTACGCCAGCGCCAGTTTATATTTTCATTGCTAGCTTTAAAAAAAATATATATTAGATTTAAGATTTCTAAACCTAACCCATAACACTTATTACTGGTCTCTTAGACCTATACTTTTATAAGGCACTGTAGAACACACAGCAAACTGTTCTTCATTTCAACCATAAATTGTATTAAATTTTTTCCAAGATTCTATTTTATTATATAATATTAAAGTTACAAATTATAATTTTCAAATTGATTATTTGTATTTACTTTTTTCACATTAATAATTTGTTTTGTTTTTTTCTGCTTAGCAGGAAATATTGCATCCATCCAACAGAATGGCTGAGCCCTAACTTTAAAAAAAGGAGGTTAGAAGAAGATCAAGATCGTGGGAAGTTTCATGCTGACTGGACAACTACATTCCCTGGGATTATTGAGACATCCAAATTAGGCTCTTCACATGCATACTGTAGAATATGCAATAGAGATATTAAAGTGGTGGCGTCTGGCTTACACAATGTGAAGGAGCATTTCAAAACAAAACTGCATGAAAGGAACTATCAGCTGAAGAAAGGAAGTTCTATCAAGGCCTTCTTTACTCAGCCTCAACAAGAAGATGATAAAATAACGAGGGCTGAAGTTTTATTTGCAAATTTTATTGCTCAACACAACATAGCTGCTTCTATAGCTGACCATTTTTTAGACTTATCAGCTGAGATGTTTCCGGACAGTGCTATTGCCAAACGTTTCAGATGCAAGCGAACCAAAACAACAGCCATTATTAAAAAATGCTTGGCTCTACCTGCAACGGAGCCAGTCATCAAATTATGCATGGAGACACCATTCTCCTTGATGATCGATAAGGCGAATGATAGAAAAACTGACAAGCGTTTAGCTATAATGGTGAGAGTATTTGAAGATTGCATAGAACCAGGTTGCTGGGCATGCCAGTTGGTACTGGTGGAACCAGTGAAGCTATTTTCAGTGATATTAATGCTGTGTAGGTAAGGGAAGGATCCCGTTACACGCCCATTGAGGCATATTGGGAATATAGTGTTAGGCCCATATTTTCTTGACCATCGGCACACTAGGGGTGATGTGGTCAGCATCACGCCGGCCGCCTTAACCTTCCCAGAAATTGCTTTGGTACCCAGTTGGGGCTGGGTCAACCCAGGAGCCGTTTGCGGCCTAAAAAAATCCCACATCATCTGGGGATCAAACCATAGACCACTGAGCTAGGAAGCCAGTGCACTAACCACTATGCTACCGCGGCTCCCGCTGTGTTCAGCGACTTACAAATCCCATGGATTAACTGTATAGGTTTTGCAAGTGACAATTGCAATGTAATGATTGGCAAATCAAACTCTGTACTAACGCGAATCAAGAGCAAGAACCCTGATGTGTTTAGTATAGGGTGTATTTGCCACCTTGCAAATCTTTGTGCCAAGGAGGGTATAAAGCAGCTGATTGTTCCTGTTGATGACCTTTTGATACATATCTACTATCATTTTGAGCATAGCTCAAAATGGAAAACATCATACAGAGAGTTTCAACTCTTTACAGGAGTGGATGCACTAGATATTCTAAAGCACTGCCAGACTCGCTGGCTTTCTTTGCAGAAAGTAGTGGGACAGAATTTTAAATCAATATTCTGCTCCATCTTCATACTTTGAGAGCCACGACGATATGGAAAAACCATGCCATGTCGTCAAAAACATTCATCAGTTACTGAAATCACCACTGACCCATATGACTCTACGTTTTCTCCAATTTGTGCTACCTCTGTTGACTGAATTTAACAAATTGTTTCAGACAGATGAGGCACAAATAGGTGGTATGATGGATGAAATGGACCGTCTGCTACGAAAATTTATTGTCAAATTTGTAGAGATGAAATATGTAAAAGAGGTGAAAGATCTAAGATTGTTAAAGTATGCTGAACGTGATCTACAGCATGATGACCATACACTTGCTGTTGGTCTGTCCAACAGGACATTACTGGAAGAGTTAGATATAAGTTCTCAAGTGAGAAATTTATTTTTCAGAGATGTGAGGAACTTTTATGCTGCTGTTGTGAAAAAGATGTTGGATAAATTTCCATTTCAGAATGAAGTTCTTAAGGATATCAAATTCTTGATCCAGCCTTTTAAAGACACAGTTCAATATACAGCAATCTGTAAGCTGGCCAACACTTTTGCACTACGTTTAGACCAAGAGGTGTTAAAGGATGAATTTGAAGATTACTGTTTGCTGCCTGATGAATGTATTTCAAGATTGGATGCTGAACAAAAAAGAAGCTTTTCTGGCTACTGGCTTGACGTAATCAGCCTGAAAACTAGCACTGGTCGTACAAGATTTCCCAGTCTGGCAGTCATAGTGAAACACTTATTGACATTGCCTCAAAGCAATGCTGACTGTGAGAGGTCTTTCTCTATGATGAAAAAGATACACATGGACTGCAGAAATGGACTAAATGATGATACAGTCACAGCATTTCTACAATGCAAAATAAATTCTAACTCTTGTTGTTTAGGTTTTAAAGCAAGTGAAGACATGCTTAAAAAGACAAAGGGCGCATGTCACTATGATGGTGTAGAACCATCTAATTGAATATATTTTTACATGAATTAACTCTTTTGTTACGTTTTTCAGTCTTTGTACAGGTTTTGAGGGTCTGTGTACAGGGTATTTGGATTTTTTGTACAGGTTTTTCATCTCTGAGGTGTGGCATGTATGTTAGTGTTTTGTGAATTTTCACATGTTGGATGAATGTTTTGTATGTTGTGAATTTTCACATGTTGGATGAATGTTTTGTGTGGTGAATTTTCACTTGTTGGATTAATGTTTTGTGTGTTGTGAATTTTCACATGTCCGATTAATGTTTTGTGTGTTGTGAATTTTCACGTGTTGGATGAATGTTTTCTGGTGTGAATTTTCACATGTTGGATGAATGTTTTGTGTGTTGTGAATTTTCATGTGTTGAATGAATGTTTTGTGTGTTGTGAATTTTCACATGCTGGATTAATGTTTTTTGTGTCATGAATTTTCACATGTTGGATGAATGTTTTGTGAGTTGTGAATTTTCACATGTTGGATAAATCACTTTCTGTGAGTTTTGTGCATGTTGGATAAATGGGTTGTGCAAGTTTTTACATAACAGAGGTATAGTTTTCATTGTTTGCGGGAATTTTCACATCTTAAATTCTTTTTTTAATTTGTTTGTTGTAAATGTGAATCTTTCACATGTTGGTAAACGGATTATTTGTTGTGTTTTGTAAATGTTTATATATACGGGTTACATATGTTTTACTTTCACATGTGTTGTGCATAAGGCTGGCACAAGGCGACTAATTTGAGGTTGTGGATGGAGCCTGATAGTCTCATCGTGTACAACAAATTGCGACAGAATCCTCCGTGGCAAGAGCAAGTGAATGCTTTGTGCAGGCATTCTGCAAAGTGGGTCAGCTGCACTCGTGGCAGCATGTTTCAGAAGGGTGATGATGATGATGATGGATACACTAGTGTGCAGATGCTCTGCATATGAAAAGCTGGTGTTTCATAATCGGCTGTAAAAGTGTCCAAGAGCTGATTATTGTCCTATTTTTTCCCCACCAGCGCTGCCAAGGCACCATTCCTGGCGAGGTTCAAAGTGCGACACTGTGGCATCAACGGTTTGGAGAGACTTGCGGCGTCAAGCATGGAGATAGAGGACGGCAAGAGTGGTACAAACAACCAAAAGGAAGACAGTGAGCAGAGGGAAGGGAATGATGTTTACTGGCAGGCGTGCATCTTTAAAGTTGGAGATGATGTCAGACAGGTATTAACTCTGATCATTGCTGTTGTGATTGTTACTTAGAATTGAAGGTTTTGGCTTTATGGACTATCTTCATTGCACACGGACAACTCCATCAGTGCTCTGATCTTCTCACTTAGATCACATGAGGAGGATCTCAGCACAGTGCATGAACTCCGTAGCAATGGCAAGAATCCCAATGTGTGTATATAGGAATCACACATTCTATAAATATTTTTGTGGTGGATAGGTTTCTAATTTTTTAAAAGTTTGCCAGGGCAGCTGCGTTATGGCCTTTTGTTTACGATTTCCAACTTCTGTTGGATTTTTAATGTGCGCAACTTGTACACAGGACCTACTATTTTTTTAGCCCTTATCCGAGAAGGCTAAGCATCTGATCTGACTACCCAGGAGACCATGGGGGGGGGGGTGGTATGACATCATTAGGACCACTGGTTCTGAAACAAATTTCCATAAATTATATTCCCTCTACTGGGAATCAAACCCGTACCTTTAGAATTCAAGGCGGACGCCATACCTCTTAGCCACTCCGACCCCCAGAATTGAAGGGTATGAAAGCTGATTGTATTCTTTGACATTAGCTGATGGAGACTTGAGTACCTATGGGTTTGCCTGAAGTCATAAATCAGAAGTGACATCATTGCGCTCTTGATCATAAATGTGAATAGGTTCTGGAGGTCTCTCAAGGGAGACAAGGAAAGAACAGGATTACTGTGGTACTTGTCTGCATTCCTAAGAGGTAACTAATATGGGGTTATGCAAGGATTTGGCAGTCAACCTTAGCGTGTGAAACAAGTTGCTTCATGAAAAGCCATCGCTGCAAGAGCACGTGAGTGCTTTGATGGCAAGCATCCTTCACAGGGGGTCAGCTGCGGTGTTGGCTTTCTGCGTTATAGGGAGTGGAAACAGACAATATTTATTTTGAATTTTTTATTTTTATATAACATGGTATTAATTGTGTTGTCAACAGCCAAAAAGGGACTGCTATTGTGTCTGGTCACCCGTGTGTTACCGGGGCCCGAAAGTGAGCAAAGAATAGTAACACTGTCCCCTGCCAAGCATGTCGTAGAAGGCGACTAAGGAGGGTTGGGCATGGAGCCGGTTACCCCATCCTGTAAAAAAAATTTAAACCACAAAAAACTTCAACAAATATGGACAAGTCAAATAAAGAAAATAAAACACAGCCATCCAAGACAGGGGAAGGTCCTCTCGCGGGGAGGCGTATGATGCAACACAGAGAAAGCCGAAAGGAATCTGTGTTGCTGACTAACCTTCTTTCTTCTAGGAGAACTTCCAGATTTGGCACCTGGAATGTTCGGACATTGAACGAACAAGGGAAAGTGGCACAAGTAGCAGCAGAAATGAGGGAATACAAAATCGAGGTTCTGGGAATGTGTGAAACAAAGTGGAAGGGGGTAGACAGGAAGAAACTCATCACAGGTGAATTGGTGCTGTCCTCAGGACACGAAGACGAAAGTTCACACCACAGTGAAGGGGTAGCTCTTATGTTATCTAAAGAAGCACAGAAAGCACTCATTGAATGGGAAGCTGTGGGACCCAGAATAATAACAGCTATTTTCAAAACAGCTAAAAAGAAAATTCATGTCAATGTCATCCAATGTTATGCACCAACTAATGACAAAGAAGAGTCTGTGAAAGAAGCATTTTATACTAAACTACAGGAAATTATGGATAAAGTAAAAAGAAGAGACATCATAATTTTGATGGGTGACATGAATGCAAAGATAGGTACAGTCAATACCGGATTTGAAGAAGTCATGGGAAAACATGGGCTAGGAGTAATGAATGAAAATGGAGAACTATTCGCAAACTTCTGTGCTTCAAATCAACTGGCTATAGGAGGAAGCATGTTTCCACATAAGAGAATACACAAGGCAACATGGATATCACCAGACCATAGAACAGAAAATCAGATCGATCATATATGCATAAAGAAGAAGTTTAGATCATCATTGCAGGATGTAAAGGTATATAGAGGAGCAGATGTGGCATCAGATCACCATCTTCTGATAGCCAAAGTAAAAATGAAACTCAAGAGATATGCAACAATGCAAAATTATAGACAACAGTTTAATGTAGGACAGCTAAGAAATCAAGAAACAAGAGACAAATTTGCGGTCACAGTATCCAATAAATTCCAAGTGCTCCAACAGTTGGAAGATGTAGAGAGTAGAGAATACAGAAGACTATTGGCAGCAGGTCAAAACGGTATGGAAGGAGACATGTGAAGAAATACTGGGGAAAAGGGAAAGACAACAAAAAGCATGGATAACAACAGAAACCATCAATAAGATAAAAGATAGAAAAAACAAGAAAGCAGAGTTAAACACAAGCAAAACCAGAAGTTCCAAAGCCAAGGCTCAAGAAGTGTACACAGAAGCAAACAAAGAAGTAAAAAGAAGTATCAAAAGAGACAAGAGAAAGTATATTGAGGAGTTGGCAAGAGAGGCAGAAGATGCTGCAGCCAAAGGAAATATGAGAGAACTGTATAGCAGCACAAAGAAGCTAACAGGGAAATACAAGCAAACAAGTTGCCTCATAAAAGATAAGAATGGGAAAAACTGCTCAGCAATATACAAGAGCAAATGAAGAGGTGGACGGAATATTTTGGGGACCTTCTCAATAGACCAGCTCCACAAAACCCGCCGGACATCCAGCCAGCAGAAGAAGAGCTACAAATTAACGGTGAAAGACCAACGAAGGAAGAAATAAAGAAAGCCATAAAGCTTCTAAGAGATGGAAAAAGCGTCTGGACCTGATGGCATTCCAGCAGAGGCCATCAAAGCAGATATCGACACGGCTACAGAGATGTTATATAAATTACTTGGTAAAGTCTGGGAAAAAGAAGAGATACCAGCAGAATGGAAGGAAGGATATCTGGTTAAGTTGCCTAAGAAGGGAAATCTACAAGAGTGCACAAATTATAGAGGAATAATGTTACTATCAGTGCCAGGAAAGGTATTGAACAGGATTATCCTTGAGAGATTAAAGGAGTCCATAGACAAGAAATTGAGAGATGAACAAGCAGGTTTTCGACAAAACAGATCATGTACAGACCAGATAGCCACTTTGAGAATAATAGTTGAACAAAGTCTGGAATGGAATTCACCACTATACATCGGATTTGTGGACTACGAAAAAGCATTTGACAGTGTGGACAGAGAATCACTTTGGAAATTGATGAGGCATTATGGAGTTCCCCTGAAGATCATTAATTTAATAAAGAAAACCTATGAAGACATGACGTGCAGAGTTCTTCATGAAGGACAGCTTACAGAACCATTTGGGATAAGAACAGGAGTGCGACAGGGATGCCTCTTGTCTCCATTTCTTTTCTTGCTGGCAATAGATTGGGTTATGAGATCATCGACAACACACAACAGAAATGGAATCCAGTGGACTCTGACTAAGCAGTTGGATGATCTGGATTTTGCTGATGACTTGGCTCTCCTGTCCCATAACCGTAATCAGATGCAGGACAAATTGAAAACACTCGATGAGAGGTCACAGCAATTGGGTCTGAAAATACACAGGGAAAAGACAAAAATAATGCGAATAAATGCAGGTAATGAAAACAGGGTTGAACTTGAAGAAACACCAATACAAGATGTAGAATCATACACATATCTTGGCAGTAATATAGACAAAGTTGGAGGGACAGACAGCGATATCAAAATAAGAATACAAAAGGCAAGAGGAGCTTTCATTGCATTGGGAAATATATGGAGATCAAGAGAAATAGGATCCAACACGAAAATAAGAATCTTCAACTCAAATGTGAAGTCAGTCCTATTGTATGGCTCTGAGACATGGAGAACAACAAAGACAACAACCAAAAAGCTACAGACTTTCATAAATGGGTGCTTGCATAGAATAGAGGGATTAAAATGGTATGACAAGGTTACCAATGTGGAACTGATGACAAGAACTGGACAAGTGCCAGTGGAACAAGAGATGAGAAGAAGACGATGGCGATGGATAGGACACACACTGAGGAAACCTGTTGATAGCATTACAAGGCAGTCCTTGTTCTGGAACCCCCAGGGCAAGAGAGGCAGAGGAAGACCAAGAAGTACGTGGAGAAGAGAGTTGGAAACAGAGGTGAAAATGATGAGGAGAACATGGAAAGAACTTGAGATGATGGCACGTGACAGGAGGACTTGGCATGTGTTTGTTGAAGGCCTATGCTCCTTTGGGAGTGGAGGGTTATGAATGAATATGAATGAATTGTGTCTGGTAGTTTTGGTATAACAGGGTATTAATTGTGTTGTCAACAGCTGAAAATGGTCTGTTATTGTTTCTGATAGTTTTGGTATAACATGGTATTAATTGTGTTGTCAACAGCTGAAAATGGTCTGTTATTGTTTCTGATAGTTTTGATATAACATGGTATTAATTGTGTTGTCAACAGCTGAAAATGGTCTGTTATTGTTTCTGATAGTTTTGGTATGACATGGTATTAATTGTGTTGTCAACAGCCAAAAATGGACTGCTATTGTATCTGGTAGTTTTGGTATAACATGGTATTAATTGTGTTGTCAACAGCTGAAAATGGTCTGTTATTGTTTCTGATAGTTTTGGTGTAACATGGTATTAATTGTGTTGTCAACAGCTGAAAATGATCTGTTATTGTTTCTGATAGTTTTGATATAACATGGTATTAATTGTGTTGTCAACAGCTGAAAATGGACTGCTATTGTGTCTGGTAGTTTTGGTATAACATGGTATTAATTGTGTTGTCAACAGCTGAAAATGGACTGCCATTGTGTCTGGTAGTTTTAGTATAACATGGTATTAATTGTGTTGTCAACAGCCAAAAATGGACTGCCATTGTTTCTGGTAGTTTTAGTATAACATGGTATTAATTGTGTTGTCAACAGCCAAAAATGGACTGCTATTGTATCTGATAGTTTTGGTATAACATGGTATTGTGTTGTCAACAGCTGAAAATGGTCTGTTATTGTTTCTGATAGTTTTGGTATGACATGGTATTAATTGTGTTGTCAACAGCCAAAAATGGACTGCTATTGTATCTGGTAGTTTTGGTATAACATGGTATTAATTGTGTTGTCAACAGCTAAAAATGGTCTGTTATTGTTTCTGATAGTTTTGGTATAACATGGTATTAATTGTGTTGTCAACAGCTGAAAATGGTCTGTTATTGTTTCTGATAGTTTTGGTATAACATGGTATTAATTGTGTTGTCAACAGCTGAAAATGGACTGCTATTGTGTCTGGTAGTTTTGGTATAACATGGTATTAATTGTGTTGTCAACAGCCAAAAATGGACTGCTATTGTATCTGATAGTTTTGGTATAACATGGTATTGTGTTGTCAACAGCTGAAAATGTTCTGTTATTGTTTCTGATAGTTTTGGTATAACATGGTATTAATTGTGTTGTCAACAGCCAAAAATGGACTGCTATTGTGTCTGATAGTTTTGATATAACATTGTATTAATTGTGTTGTCAACAGCCAAAAATGGACTGCTATTGTATCTGATAGTTTTGGTATAACATGGTATTGTATTGTCAACAGCTGAAAATGGTCTGTTATTGTTTCTGATAGTTTTGGTATAACATGGTATTATAGCACGTTTCACTAGCTTTGCCCTCAAACAAATGTAATTATCTGATTAACCGTCTAACGTATTAATGCCATTTTTTGCATACGATGTTATATTGGGTTAGACCCAACAAATATTTACTTTATATCTGTGCATCTTGTCCAGTTCCCATAAACGGATGAAATCCTTTGATCTTTGTCGGCATACTAATTATTGTGTATCGAGAAAAGAAATTTTACCACTTCATGCACAGATTCTGTGAATTGATTAGGCATAGGCGTGTCTACTATTACAATAATGTGGCCATCACGTTTGCAATTGAATACGTGTTGAAGATGATTTCTTCAATGATCTGCATGCGAAATACTCGTGACATTGTTTGTCATTGACATTTAATGCGCTACCAAACTGGACCTTCCTTGATCTAATTATTTCAATGGGTATCATCTCTTTGCGGTTCATAAATATCATAATGGAACGTTGCTCCTCTAATGTGCTTGTAAATAACGGTAAGGTCATCTTTAAAGAAATTAAACTTCATCCGAATCATAATCAGATGTCTCTGAGAAATTGAAAATCAATCTCGGCTGAATGAAGGACAAACCATCATTCTTCCAATATTCCTCTTCCTCTTGTAACACATGGTTCTCACTTTTTTTCCAATAATCCCTGGCTATATTGGAGATGGCGGCTTTTATAAGTATTTCAACATCTTTTAATTTGAACTTTCTATTTTCTGTTGCTACCTGTTCCTTAATTTTAGCCCATACTAATTCTATTGGGTTTAAGTGAGAATGGTAAGGAGGTAATCTTAAACATCTGTGACCATGTTCATGGATTGCCTTGTCTATGTGAAATATCTTTGTATGCTGTGTCTTTTTTTACAATTCCAAGTAATTCAGGTTCATGGACATTTCGTTGAATGGAATGTTGTTTATGGTCTTATATCGGTCATGTCCTACGAATGCAAAACAACAGAATACCACTACAGGCGCTCACTTGGGTTCCTGAGGGTAAGAGGAAAAAAGGAAGACCAAAAGAAACACTCAGAAGAACAATAATAAGAGAAGGAAGAACGTTGGGATTAAACAATGTGCAAGAGCTAAGAGGAGTGGCGTCACAACGAACAACCTGGAGAGCACTGGTTTCTGCCTTATGCGCCGTGTTTGGTGCTTAAAGAATTTATTATTATTATTATTATTAAATCTTTATTACATCTTTAATACTTGGTGAATTAGAAACTTTATCTTCTGGTGCCACAGCGTTGTGATATGAGGCATTGTCCATTATCAAACACCACGGTCTATCCAAGGAAGGAAGTACATGATTCACAATCCAATCTTGAAATATCTTGCCATTCATCTCTGCATGGTAATCCCTATTATCTGTGGATTTTGAAACAAATATGAGTTCAGTATTATTTAGAAGCCCATGATGGCTGCTTCCTGGATGTGCAATTATTAGGCGCTGTCCTTTGCTGCTTGGTACTAGTCTCTTAGTTGTTCCATCAGATGATTGCCATTCTCGTTCATTACTGTGGTGTACATTGATCCAAGTTTCATCTAAATACACAAAATCATAACAATCTCTTCTCATTTCTCTGACCTCGCGTAAATATTTGCTTCTCATTGCAACTATATGAGGCTTCTCACAAATAAAGTTTCTACCACCAACATATTTTCTAAAAGTGAATCCCAAACTCCTAATAGTCCTCCATAGCGTAGATTTGGAAATATCAATGTCATTATTCTTTCTTAACCAAATTTTCAATTTCCTTAAAGTCACTGCCTCATTATTGTGAAACATATTGCAAATTTCTCTGCGGATCAATTCTCTGTCAAAATTATCCACCACTCTTGGCCTAATTTTTGTGTGTAAAACACTGGAATTAGACATTTCAGATGTCGCTATCCAGCGGTGCAATGACCGTTTGCTTATCCCCAAGGCGTGAATAGTCCTCTTTTGTGGGTTTGAAATAGAATGATATAGTTTTCCTCGAGTAGCTTCATTGCAGAAATACTTAAAAATCCTATTTGTGATTTGCTGTAATGTCATAAAATGTACTCGCAGACTCATTTTTTCCTTCTTAACCACACAATAATTTTTGTAGACACACCTCTGATTGACAATGTGTGCGTTGCACCGGATATAAACTGTTTTATGTTCAAGAAGTGCGATTTCACGCAATTTCACTCAAAAATCATGCCAATTGCTTGATAAACCAAAAATGTGCAAGTGAGGTCGTATAATTTACTGTAGACATTTCAATATGTGTGTGTGTGATGTGTGTTGGCAAGTAGGATTTTATATTATATCGCAAAGAAACGAAAATTGAAACCAATGGCCGCATTTTAATGAAAAATTTAATTCATAGGGTCTATACCATTTCAAATTCACACACAAAATTTCACTTATATGCGTTATATATTCGCTGAGATATAGCATTTTGAAGTTGGGCAAAGCTAGTGAAACGTGCTATAATTGTGTTGTCAACAGCCAAAAATGGACTGCTATTGTATCTGATAGTTTTGGTATAACATGGTATTGTGTTGTCAACAGCTGAAAATAGATTACTATTGTGTCTGGTAGTTTGTACATCTTATTATTGATATGTATCATCCCCATTCCCACCTCCCATCCTCAAGTAACTTTGTCATTTATCATCATCATCATCCCTAAGTTGCATTGCACTTCATCACACTTACAACAAGTTCTGTACCATCAGCTCTAGGTCTTTCCATTCTTCTTCATCTCATTCATGTCAGTCTCCAGCTCTCTTCTCCATGGGATCCTTGGTCTCCCTCCACCTCTCTTACTCTGGAGATTCCAGAACAATGACTGCCTTGTAATGCTATCAACGGGTCTCCTCAATGTGTGTCCTGTTCATCGCCAGCATCTTCTTCTCATCTCTTGTTCCACATTGGTAACCTTGTCATGTTCTTGTCATCAGTTCCACATTGGTGACCTTGTCATGTTCTTGTCATCAGTTCCACATTGGTGACCTTGTCATGTTCTTGTCATCAGTTCCACATCAATGACCTTGTCATACCACTTCAGTTCTTCTATTTTGTGCAAGAGTTTTGAAAGTCCGCAGCATTTTGGTTGATGTTTTGTTGCTCTCCATATTTCAGAGCTGTCCAGTAGCACTGACATGACATTTGAGTTGACATTTCATTGCAAATGAAGAAAAGAGACTCCAACACTAAATAAATGCCCTATTTAGCTTTTTGTTTTTGTTTCTCTCCATGTTTAAGAACCATACATTAGGCCTGACTTGACATTTGAATTGAAAATTCTGATTTTTGTGAACTTTTGATCTCCATATATTTCCCAGTGCAATAAAAGTTCCTTTAGCGTTTAGTATTCCTATTTTGTTGTTATTGTATGTCCCTCCAACTGTGTCCAGTGCTGTCGAGTTGTTCTTTTTCATTTATACAGTCATTAAATTGTGACGTAGTTAATTTCATCATATAGTAATAGTAGTAGGTGCCCCCTTCAGTCATGACTGACTGGGGGAAAGCTACAGTGTCCTCTCCAGGGCATGAACTTGGGCACAGTTATATGGAGATCAAGCTGTTTCCAGCGCAGCATGTTCCCCATCTCCAAGTAGCTGGTAGGTCCAAAGGAATGGCAGTAGCTGATACAGTTTGGCACCAGACACGTCACAGGAGTTGTCAGAATAATGTTGAATCAACATTAGACTGCCTTAGAGACTCCGACTGTGGATTTGTCCTCAGGGTTTACTCCCAAAGCCTTTCCCGTAAACGGATATTCCCGCAAGGCAGCGGGGGTTTTGAAGTCAGAGTTTTACCTTCTCCTAGATAGGTTACCAACCAAGGATCACAAGCCCTATCTGCTGAAATACTTCTTTTTGTCCATGGCTGTTTATTCAGTATTCACAGCTAACCCCTATATCCAGAGGATCTTCAACCATCTGCAACCCGGTTGGCATGCCTAGTAGGAGGGCAGGTTCTGCCCCTATATAATCATTAAATATTAATAAATTGCCAGTCATAACAAGTGACTGAGTTGAGCCAGTGCTGGATATCTGTAATGGTAGACTTTTTGTATTTTGACAGGACATGTTAGCTCTTCAGGTGATTGAAATGTTCAAGAACATATTCCAGCAGGCAGGGCTGAAGCTATATCTGGCACCATACAGGGTTGTTGCTACAGCTCCTGGGGTAGGTAGAATGTAATGTTTTGTTACATTATCTAATAGTAACAAACAAACAAGCTCTTTGTTTCTTAAGGGTAAAGAGATAGGCATTATTACCTGTTTACATTACTGCCCAGCAAACTGTACAATTCTCTAAGTGTTTTCAAATTAAAGTATTCTTAACTTTGATAGAAAGTAGTTAATATTAACATGCATTCTTAACTTCAATAGAAAGTAGTTAATATTAACATTCATTCACTAGTGTAACATTAACACTCACACATACACACACACACTAATGTAACATTTACACTCACTCATACACACACACTAGTGTAACATTTACATTCATGCATATATACATACACACATACACACACTAGAGTAACATTTACACTCATGCATATACACACACACTAGTGTAACATTTACACTCAAGCATACACACACACTAGTGTAACATTTACACTCATGCATACACACTCACACACTAGTGTAACATTTACACTCATGCATACACACACTGGGAGCCACGGTAGCATAGTGGTTAGTGCACTGGCTTCCTAGCTCAGTGGTCTATGGTTCGATCCCCAGATGAGGTGGGATTTTTTTAGGCCGCAAACGGCTCCTGGGTCGACCCAGCCCCAATTGGGTACCAGAGCAATTCTGGGAAGGTTAAGGCGGCCGGCGTGATGCTGACCACATCACCCCTAGTGTGCCGATGGTCAAGAAAATATGGGCCTAACACCATATTCCCAATATGCCTCAGTGGGCGTGTAACGGGATCCTTTACCTTTATACACACATACTAGTGTAACATTTACACTCATGCATACACACACACTAGTGTAACATTTACACTCATGCATTCACTTATACTAGTGTAACATTTACACTCATGCATACACACACACTAGTGTAACATTTACACTCATGCATATACACACACACACACGTGTAACAGTACACTCACGCATACGCACAGAGAGAGATAGAGAGAGGAGTAATAAAACAATTACTTATTGACTGTTGAAGTGTGCAGAGTGTGTTCCATGGTTTCATTCTGATAAACTCTATTGTGGAGTAATAGAGCATACTCTATACCATCTTTTTATAAACTCTTTTCCAGTGTGTGGAGATAGTGTGTGTTCTATGACATCATTGTAATAAACTTTGTTCCAGTGTGGAGTAATAGAGTGTGTTCTATGGCATAATTCTGATAAACTCTATTGTGGAGTAATAGAGCATACTCTATACCATCTTTTTATAAACTCTTTTCCAGTGTGTGGAGATAGTGTGTGTTCTATGACATCATTGTAATAAACTTTGTTCCAGTGTGGAGTAATAGAGTGTGTTCTGTGGCATAATTCTGATAAACTCTAGTCCAGTGTGGAATGATAGTGTGTTCCATGACATCATTGTAATAAACTCTTTCCAGCCTGTGGAGATAGTTTGTATTTTATGACATCGTTGTAATAAACTCTGTTCCAGTGTGTTTAGACAGTGTGTGTTCTATGACATCATTGTAATAAACTCTGTTCCAGTGTGTTTAGACAGTGTGTGTTCTATGACATCATTGTAATAAACTCTGTTCCAGTGTGTTTAGACAGTGTGTGTTCTATGACATCACTGTAATAAACTCTGTTCCAGTGCATGGAGAAAGTGTGTGTTCTTTGACATCATTGTAATAAACTCTATTGAGTATGTGGAGTTTGTGTGTTCTATGACATCATTGTAATAAACTCTGTTCCAGTGTGGAGCGATAGAGTGTGTTCTATGACATCATTGTAATAAACTCTGTGTTCCAGTGTGGAGTGATAGAGTGTGTTCTATGACATCATTGTAATAAACTCTGTTCCAGCATATGGAGTTAGTGTGTGTTCCATGACACCATTGTAATAAACTCTGTTCCAGTGTGTGGAGATAGAGTGTGTTCTATGACATCATTGTAATAAACTCTGTTCCAGTGTAGGGTGATAGAATGTGTTCCATGACATCATTGTAATAAACTCTGTTCCAGTGTGGAGTGATAGAGTGTGTTCCAAACAGCAAGTCTCGTGATCAAATTGGCCGCCAGACGGATATCACTCTGTTTGAATACTTCCTGGCCACATTTGGTGATGAGCAGTCGCCTGGTTTTCAGGAGGTAATAACGGTGCTGTCTGCTGCTTCACAAATACATTGTCATCATCATCTTCATCATGATTTTCATCATTGCCATCATCTTTATGACCATCTCTATCATTATTATAACCATCATCATTATTTTTATCAAGATTTCATCTTAGTCATGATTTTCCTCTTCTTCTTTATCATCATCGTTATTATTAGGACCATCATCATCTGAATGATAAGTCTTTGACAAGTTAATGGACACTTAAGGCAAAGGTTAAAGCTTTCTCATTCAACCTGGCCTCAGATAGCCCCTCTGTCTTCCATTGTGTCTCTTGTTTCACATCAGAGTTTTGTCTCAAAGACTCATCTCCCATCTCCTTTTGCTCCAGGTTTTATATGTAGTCTTCAGTGTTCCTGTAGAATCTTCTTCCTCTTACTTTGCTCTCATATAACCACATCTGTGTCTCTCATAAAGTTGGCAGTATGTCTCAGACTTCTCTCACCACTATCATATAACCACATCTGTGTCTCTCATAAAGTTGGCAGTATGTCTCCGACTTCTCTCACCACTCTCATATAACAACATCTGTGTCTCTCATAAAGTTAGGGGTATGTCTCAGGTTTCTCTCACCACTCTCATATCACCACATCTGTGTCTCTCATAAAGTTAGGGGTATGTGTCAGACTTCTCTCACCACTCTCATATAACCACATCTGTGTCTCTCATAAAGTTAGGGATATGTGTCAGACTTCTCTCACCACTCTCATATAACCACATCTGTGTCTCTCATAAAGTTAGGGGTATGTCTCAGACTTCTCTCACCACTCTCATATAACCACATCTGTGTGTCTCATAAAGTTGGGGGTATGTCTCAAGACTTCTCTCACCACTCTCATATAACCACATCTGTGTCTCTCATAAAGTTGGGGGTATGTCTCAGACTTCTCTCACCACTCTCATATAACCACATCTGTGTCTCTCATAAAGTTAGGGGTATGTTTCAGACTTCTCTCACCACTCTCATATAACACATCTATTTCTCTCATAAAGTTAGGGGTATGTCTCAGACTTCTCTCACCACTCTCATATAACCACATCTGTGTCTCTCATAAAGTTGGGGGTATGTCTCAGACTTCTCTCACCACTCTCATATAACCACATCTGTGTCTCTCATAAAGTTAGGGGTATGTTTCAGACTTCTCTCACCACTCTCATATAACACATCTATTTCTCTCATAAAGTTAGGGGTATGTCTCAGACTTCTCTCACCACTCTCATATCACCACATCTGTTCATCTCATAAAGTTGTGGGTATGTCTGAGGCTTCTCTCACCACTCTCATATTACCACATCTGTTTCTCTCATAAAGTTGGCAGTATGTCTCACACTTCTCTCCTTGCCATACAATTTTTTCCTCATATGGGTTTGTGAAGATTTACTGTCACTCTGCTCCTCTTGTGGAGGTGATAGTGTTGGAGGATTTGTTCTAATGTTTGTCTCCCTTGTATAGTTGATGAGAAGATACCTTGTCTTTGCTGTTTTTTAATGTTAATTTACATATTTATTTATTTTTTTTGGTTCTTTTTTATATCATTTCAAGGTTGTCTTTTATTTTTCTCTTTTCTTAACATATCTCTGTGTCTTACTGTTGTGTCTTCCCATGTTATTCCTATTATTCATCTTAAAGTTTGGAAAGCTATAAAGTTCTTTGCGATTTCTGTGACGGAGTACTGCTGCTTTCTTTCATAGATTCTTTGGATTGAGCTGAGATAACTTTTATTAGTTCATCAGTTTTGTTTATTCTCTTTTTTTCGTTTCGTTGATTATTTACTTTCTTGTTTCGGTATTTCTGTCAGGTTTTACTGTTTTCTTGTATTAATATTGTTCTTTTTCTCTCATCACTGTGGTTGTTTACTTTTTCCATCTGCTTGTATCGCCCATTTGTTGTATATTTCTCATCACCATATAGTTTTTTAGTACCTGTATGTATTCTTGTCTTTGTCACCTGTTTGTGGCTGACGAAGGGTAAAACCCGAAACGTCCCTTGTTTCTTGTGAACTGTTATTTGTAAAACTGATCAAATACCGTTTTATTGGTTTTAATACTTATAAAGCTATAAAGAGGCTGACAGATTGACAAAGGAAGGGGGAAAGCTACCTCAACTTGACACAAACATAACTTATGAAGAGGCCAAGAGTTTCATCAAGAGTAGATACAGGAGCAAGTGGGAAGCAGAGTATCCAGACCACCAAACAAATGATGCCTATTACCAGCTCAGCAGAAGGGAACAAATGATAATCTTCAGACTTCGCACAGGCTAAAACAGATTAAGATACCATCTTGTCAACAAGCTGAAGATAGGAACTACCAATGAGTGTAAATGTGGCACCCATAAAATGACTGCTGAACATCCACTTCACAGGTGCCCAACATATGAGGAGCAGAGAAAGCACATATGACCATCACTAGTATCATTCCTGAAAAAAACTCTGTGGAGATACCAACAGCCTCAAGCTCACTGCTGCTTTCTTTGAATGTATTCAAGTTGACGTCTGCAAGTGAACACAGAAGAAGAAGAAAGCTATTCTGTTAGAATCTTTAAATTTTGTTTCCTAAACTGAAGACTGACAGTGATATCAGAATAAGAATACAAAAAGCAAGAGACAGCTTTCTCTGCGTTGAGAAATATATGGAGATCAAGAGACATCAGGTCCAACACAAAAATAAGAATCTTCAACTTAAATGTCATGTCAGTCCTATTGTATGGCTCTGAAACATGGAGAACAACAAAAACAACAACCAAAAAGCTACAGACTTTTATAAACGAGTGCTTGTGTAGAATAGAAGGACTGAAATGGTATGACAAAGTCACAAATGTGGAATTGATGACAAGAACCAGTGGAACAAGAGATGAGAAGAAGACGCTGGCGATGGATAGGACACACACTGAGGAAACTTGTTGATAGCATTACAAGGCAGTCCTTGTTCTGGAATCCCCAGGGCAAGAGAGGCAGAGGTAGACCAAGAAGCACATGGAGAAGAGAGCTGGATACAGAGGTGAAAATGATGAGGAGAACGCACGTGAAAAGAACCTGAGATGATGGCACGTGACAGGAGGACTTGGCATTTGTTTGTTGAAGGCCTGTGCTCCTTGGGAGCAGAAGGTAATGAATGAATGAAACTGAAGGCAAACTAAAAAACTTCCTGTAATTTTACCTACCAAGTCATTTATAATAACTACACAAGCAAGTTGTTTTTCTATAAATTTGTTTCTGAGTGCTTGTATGTTGTTGCTAAATTGTCTTTGTGTTTGAATTCATTAACAGGCCCGTCATAATTTTGTTGTGTCCATGGCTGCATACAGCATTCTCAGCTATCTGCTGCAGATCAAAGATCGGCATAATGGCAATATTATGATCAACAACACAGGACATATCATACACATTGGTTGGTAGTACTTTATGCTTTTTCTTCCCTTGCCCCCCCCCCCCCCCCCCCCCCCCCCCCCCCCCCCCCTCCCCCTCCCTCCCCCTGGGGTGTTTTTTTTAACCCCCACCCCCAGGGTGTGTTTTTATTAACCTTCATAGTACGAGTATTTCTGTGATAATTTGTTGTTATCTTCAGGGGTGTTTTTATTAACCTTCATAGTACGAGTATTTCTGTGATAATTTGTTGTTATCTTCAGGGGTGTTTTTATTAACCTTCATAGTACGAGTATTTCTGTGATAATTTGTTGTTATCTTACAAGGGTGTTACAGTATTTTTTAATTTGTTTTTTTCTTCTGGGGTGTTTTTATTAACCTTCATAGTACGAGTATTTCTGTGATAATTTGTTGTTATCTCCAGGGGTGTTTTTATTAACCTTCATAGTACGAGTATTTCTGTGATCTTCTTCTTCTTGCGATCGCATCTTTGATGATTACACCGTCAGACGAGTTCTCATGATGAATTCGACTGTTGTTTGAAGTTCCTCTTTAACTCCATATAGCTTTGAGTTTAGTGTTGAGTCATTGGGCCAGTATATCTTTCTTAACTGGTCATACAGAGGACAGTCCTGTGGAACATGCTCAGCAGTTTGTTCGTTTAATCCACATGTGCACAGTGGTGAAGCAGACAATCGTAGCTTGTGCATGTGTTTATTCAGTTTGTTATGCCCTGTCCTGAGTCGAAAAATAGTTGTCTGTCCCTGCCGGTCGAGAGTGTGATAGTCGTCTTTGGGTTGGTTCTGTTCTCTTCTGATAGTCTGGATAGCTCTCTTTTTCTCAAAGTATGTGACTTCATTATCTTCTTGTTCACATTCTCCTCCCTTTTTTGCAAGTTTATCTGCCTTTTCATTTCCGGGTACACCACAATGAGATGGTACCCACTGAAGTATGGTTCTCTTTTTGGCAGCTACCTTGTTTAGTTCATTTCTCAGATGCGGGAGTTTACCACCCTTGAGAGCTTGCAGGACAGACAGTGCATCTGTGAGGATGACTACCTGGTGGCAGTCAGAGTTGGTGTTATAAATCATATTTGCAGCTTGCTCTAGAGCTTGAACCTCAGCTGTATAGTTGGAACAGAATTTACCAGTGGGAATGTGCCTAGTCTCATAGTGGTTGTCAGGATATGAGATAAAGATACCGGCACCTCCATTCCTAACAGCATTAGTTGCTGATCCATCTGTATAGGCATGTATCCATGATTGATCGGGATAGCTTTCTTGGATCATACTCAATGTAGCAGTTCGTTTTTGCAGATCATTATACTCACATCCACTTGTGAGACCACTGACTGTTGTATTAATTTGGAGGGCACTGCTGGCCTGCTCCCATGGTACAGGGTATAGGGTGGGCTTCAGTGGTGTTGTCTTCATGGATAGGTCTTCTTGATGCTGTCTTATAAGTCTTTTCCCCGATGCACAAAGCTGCTACGCTTTAGACGTCCCAATGCCAGATCATCTAGTCTTGCCTTCATTGGGTGCATTGGCATACTGTTGTACTTTTCCATCTGGATCATGGTTTTTGTGTCTCTTCTATGGGACAATGTCTGTAATCCAGCAACCTTCTGCATCTCTGTTATTGGTGTAGTTTTCATGGCTCCTGTAATGAGCCTGAGAGCTTGATTTTGCACCTTGTCCAAAGACTGCAGATGTGAGTTAGCAGCTGATGACCATGCTGCTGAGCTAAAACTCTAAGTGTGGTCTTATTACTCCATTATAAATCTTCTTTAGATTTCGTTCATTTGCTCCCCAGTTGGTACCTGCTAATTTTCTGAGTATGCCTAGTCGTCTTCGGGCCTTTCCTTCTGCATTTTCAATATGCTTATTCCATGTAAGCCTTTGGTCAAATGTCACCCCAAGATAGGTGGGGTAGCTTTCTTCCTTGATCACGGTTGTCCCTAGGTGTATGTTAGCTGATTTGTCCTTGGGGGCGAGGGAGAACAGTGTTGTGGAGGTTTTGTCTGTGTTTATTGTGATAAGCCATTTCTCTGCCCATGACACTAGCATGTCTGCTGCCCGCTGCATTCTATAATTTGCTGTGGTGACATTTTCATCAGCGCACCAGAGTACTAGGTCATCTGCATATAAGGCAGCTTTAACTCCTGCAGGGAGATCTTTCACCAGGTCATTGATGTAAACAAGGAAGAGTGTTGGGGAAATTACTCCTCCTTGAGGTACCCCCTGATGGAGCAACACTTTTCTGCTCTGCAGACCGTCAAGAGTGACTCTAGTTCTCCTGTTATGCAAGTATGACTGGATCCATTTCATCATGTTGCCTTGGATTCCACTTCTCCTAAGTTTTGCAATGAGGCCATCTTTCCACACCTTGTCAAAGGCCTGCTTGAAGTCGACCCAGATCGTTAGGACCTTTTTCTTCTCCTGGAAGGCATCTTCTATTGCTTGAGACAAGTAAGTAACTTGGTCTTCTATACTGTAGCATTCTCTAAATCCAGCTTGTTCCGGCACCAGGATCTGCTCAGACTCTAAATACCATTTCAATCTGTGGTTGACTATTCGCTCCATAGTCTTCCCAACACAGCTTGTGAGACTGATTGGCCGGTAACTTGCAGCCTCGGTCTTACATTTCCCTTTCTTTAGTATGGGTATTGTGATGGCTTCTCTCCATACTTGGGGTACCGTTCCTTTCAACCAGCTGTGGTTGAATATCTCAAGCAGTTTTGTCTTTGCTGCTGAGCTCAGATTTACTAGCATTTCGTTGCTGATTTTGTCTGGGCCGGGTGACTTTTGAAACTTAAGCTTGGAAATAGCCTTCTGTAGTTCTCCTAGTGTGATGGGTTCCCTCATTGGGGCAGGAGTATCTGTCTGTCCCATGGTTGCCAGTATTTCTTTTTTTATCTCTCTCTGATGGTCTATGTTAATGGGTAAGTTGCTTTCTGAACTGTATCTTCTAGCAAACAAGTCTGCAGCTTGTTTTCCTCTGAAAAGTTTGCCACCTTCATCCAATGTGATAGTCTGCCTTGGTGAGGAATGCTCTTCATTTAGAGACTTGACTAATCTCCAAAGTTTCCTGCCGTCTTTCTCAAGGTTCAGCGATGCCGTTTTAGTTCTCCAGCTTTTCCGCTTTTCTTCTAGCTTTGTTCTCTGAAACTCTGCTACAGCCTTTTTCCATTTGTTGTGAGTTTCAAGTGAAGGCTGAGACTCTGCGTCCTTTCTAGCCTTGTCCATAGCTTCCTGACGTTCTTGGAGTGTGCTGGACCAGTATGGTATGTAGTTACGCCGGCATCCTTTGGGAATGGTTTCTTTTGCAGCTTGTAGTATGCATCTGTTGAAGTCTTTTACCACTTCATTAATGTCTCTGTTCTGTACCTTGAGGGTAGACAGCAGCGTGTTCACCTGATGCCTGAATAAACCCCAGTTGGCTTTTTTGTAGTTCCATCTTGTAATGGCTGGGCCTGTACTGAGAGTTGCACTCTGGACAGTAAGAAAGATTGGGCGATGGTCGCTTCCCCCTAGTTGGTCTCCTACTTCTCTACTAATAGATCCAGCTATATCTGGTGTGGAGAAGGCAAGATCTGGTGTTGAGGTTGTGTGCCATCCTCTGGAGTAGAAGGTAGGAGTATCTGTGGCATTATTGACTAGGATTAGGGAGTGATCATCTTGCCAAGTTTCAACCTCTTCACCTCTGTGATCCAGATGGTTATAGCCCCAGCTCTGGGAGTGGCTATTAAAGTCTCCAACTGCTATAAAGTTGGTGGCTGGTACCTGTATAGAGCTGAGACTCAGGGGTTTGTTGTTCGGACAGTAATAGTTCAGGAGTTCTATTTCCATCTTGTCTACCTTTATCTGCAGCAGCTGATATTCTGCTCCATCCATGAAGGTTTTCCTTTCGTGTGCAGGAATGTTATTCCTTACAAGAGTAAGTACTCCTCCTTTTCGTCTATCTTGTCTGTCGGATCTGAAGCATTGATATCCCCTTATTTTAAAGGTTTGATCTGCTTTCAAGTGAGTCTCTTGGATACAGCAAACACTGACTTGCTTCTCATACAAGATGTTTTCCAGCTCTGTCTTTTTGCTGTATCCAGCCTGCTTGCTGTTCACTCCCTCTGCATTCCAGTGCATCATGACAAGTGGCACTCTGGGTTTCTCTTTTTCTGTTTTGTTTTGGTCAGTAGTTCTCCTCCGCCGTCTGTTGACTCCACAAGACGGTCTAGAGGGTCCTCCAGTAGCTGAGGGTGGGCTCTGTCGAGGCTCAGAGCCCGGCACTGCACCTGCCTGGTGGAGCTCCACAGGGCGAGCACCAGAACGAGATTTATTTGACGGTGTACTCTCCATAGAAAAAAAAAAAGCGAGTTGCATGATACTGTGGTTTCCGGTGCGCCTTCTGGCCCAGTATCTACGACTTTAGCACCTGTTCAACGGGAGAGTGGGCTCATCCCTAATCTGTTTATGTTCCCAGTAGTAGACTATTCGCAAGCAGCCTGGGGGTGTCACTGCTCTGCGCGGACCTTGTTTACCGAGGCGGCGTCCGAGCTCGTATGGTGAAAATATGGTTGCGTTATCTTCAAAATAGCCCTGTCTTTCCCGTGGCTTTTCTGCCATCCTGCAACTTTGAGTTAGGGAGTTCTGAGCTCCAGTCTCTTTCCCAGGCATTTTATCCTGGCCTGGCACGCATACAGAGGACCCCACTTCTGGTTCTAAGTTAGCAGTTGGGGATAGGTGGGGTAGCACACTGTGCATTCCCCGTCATCCAGGGGGCTCTCCAACTATGCAGAGCTTGCACAATGCTGTGCTCTGGTTCTGGGCTCTCCCAAGGAATCCTCACGTCCTGCACAGAGCCACTTCCCGATACCCACCACCTGCCAACCCTCCATTGTAGAAATCTCCTGCATGCGGCCATCCAGTCAAGAGCCAGTATTAAGTCTGGTGCCCAAGTGATCCCCCCAAGCTCAGTGTGCAATGCTGGGTTCTCATCATGCTGCAACACAGGAGGGATTGTGATGCTCAGCCATCTCTCTCAATTCTGCACCGATAAGTGACATCGGGGACTTAACTTTGCCTCAGTACTGGGAGGCCCCGTTCCGGGTACACCACACACAGCCAATTGAGGCAACGGTCGCCATGGGCGTGATAGACGACAAACAGTGAAGAATGAGGCAAGAAAGCATTTAACCCATGAAGTGGGGGTGGATTGGTGCAGACCAGAGCATGTACCACTCGCCGGTGGGTTCTGCATCTACACCTATAGGGTTCCACCCACTCCTCAGCCCATTTAGTCTGGCCCCTCACCCAGGACCTGTCCGGCTTGGGTGACCCTGCCAGGAGTAAAACTCCCGCCGGCATAGCTCCCGGGATCATTGAGGCGCTCAAGCTCTCCAACCACGGCAAGGTAGGCTTACATGTGGAGAGTATTTCTGTGATAATTTGTTGTTATCTTCAGGGGTGTTTTTATTAACCTTCATAGTACGAGTATTTCTGTGATAATTTGTTGTTATCTTCAGGGGTGTTTTTATTAACCTTCATAGTACGAGTATTTCTGTGATAATTTGTTGTTATCTTCAGGGGTGTTTTTATTAACCTTCATAGTACATAGTGACGAGTATTTCTGTGATAATTTGTTGTTATCTTCAGGGGTGTTTTTTATTAACCTTCATAGTACGAGTATTTCTGTGATAATTTGTTGTTATCTTCAGGGGTGTTTTTATTAACCTTCATAGTACGAGTATTTCTGTTTATTAACCTTCATAGTACGAGTATTTCTGTGATAATTTGTTGTTATCTTCAGGGGTGTTTTTATTAACCTTCATAGTATGAGTATTTCTGTGATAATTTGTTGTTATCTTCAGGGGTGTTTTTATTAACCTTCATAGTACGAGTATTTCGGTGATAATTTATTGTTATCTTCAGGGGTGTTTTTATTAACCTTCATAGTATGAGTATTTCTGTGATAATTTGTTGTTATCTTCAGGGGTGTTTTTATTAACCTTCATAGTATGAGTATTTCTGTGATAATTTGTTGTTATCTTCAGGGGTGTTTTTATTAACCTTCATAGTACGAGTATTTCTGTGATAATTTGTTGTTATCTATCAGGGGTGTTTTTATTTAACCTTCATAGTACGAGTATTTCTGTGATTATTTGTTGTTATCCATCAGTAAAAGGGACAAGTCATGCCATAGCAGATACTGCTGTAGGGGAGTGAAGTGTTAGAGACTTTACTATACTAGGTCCAGTACTGAGAGGTGAGGGGTGACCAGTTCCCTTCCTCGCTGCCTGTTCCTTCCCTAATTCACAGTCAGGTACCAATTTACAGCTGGGTAGACTGGATTGTGTCGGAACCGTGGATCAAAACCGGTCCCTTTGTCGCAAGAGACCAGCGCTGTAACCACTCTGTCAATCGGGCGCTCTATCTATCAGTATAAACAAATATTCCTTTTTCTATTTTTTTAATGATAGCATTACAGGACGATAGCATTACAACAAGATAGGATTACAACAAGATAGCAGTCCTTGTTCTGGAATCCCCTGGGTAAGGGGGTAGAGGAAGAACAAAGAACATGTGGAGAAGAGAACAAGAGACAGACTTGAAAAGACCTTGAGAGGATGGCACGGGACAAGAAGACTTGGCATAAGTTGGTTGAAGGCCTTTGTTCCTTGGGGAGCTGAAAGAAGGTGGTGACAGCTGCTGCAGCTGTTGTTGTTGTTAAGTCAGTCCTATTGCATGGCTGTGAAGCATTTTTGTCTTCCCGTATTTCTCCTCTGGGCATGGGAGTCGGAGTGACTAAGAGGTATGGCGTCCGCTTCAAATTCTAAAGGTACCGGGTTCAATTACCAGTAGAGGGAATATAGTTTATGGAAATTTATTTTTCAGAACCAGAGGTCCTAATGATGTCATACTCCCCCCCTGATCTCCTGGGTAGTGAGATCATCAGATGCCTAGCCTTCTCGTATAATGGCGAAAAAAATAGGAGGTCCCTTGTGGAAGTTGCGCACATTAAAAATCCCACGGCGGTTTGAAATTGTAAAGAGTAGGCCATAAGGCCGCTGCCCTGGCAAAATTTTAAAACACCACAAACATATTTATAGAATGTGTGATTCCTATATACACCCATTGGGATTCTCTCTGGTGCTACAGACTTCATGCACTATGCTGAGATCCTCCTGGTGTGATCTAAGGGAGGAGATTGCAGCACTGATGGAGTTATCCATGTGCAATGAAGATGGTCCTTGGCATCAAACCTAACCAAACCAATCATGTGGACATTCCACAATAAGGATTGTCTTATAATGCTATCAACTGATTTAACACATTGAATTAAACTTATTCACAGATTTTGGTTTTATGTTTGAGAGCTCTCCTGGTGGGAACCTTGGCTGGGAACCAGACATCAAACTTACAGACGAAATGTTTAGGGTGATGGGAGGGTCCATGGAAGCTCCACCCTTCCAGTGGTTTATGGAATTATGTGTCCAGGGCTATTTGGCTGTCAGGTCAGTGATTGGTTTACTTTTGTGGGGTTGTAGAAATATAAGCATAGTCAATACATGTTCTTGCAGCTAGTAATAGGTACCACAAAGTGATTTTTGTTTGCACAGAAGCACCAGAGAAAACAATGCAGTTTGGAAGCTCTAGGAAAACCATGAAATTGGGTACTTAATTTGTTTAAATCGGACAAAAAATAAAAATGTTACGGCATTTTAAAAAGTGTATGTACTTTCACAAAGTTCTAAAAGTTACATCACACCAACTTCAGAGTGCTCCCGTTTTCTTAAATATAATCTTAGAACCTTCTCTGATAAACAGCATACAGTCTGCAATACACTGATCACATACAGAAAACTATAGGGCTATATCATGAATAATTATCAATATATTTTAGACCAAATATAGCAAATCATTACCAAAAAATGTAGTATTTTGCATGATCATCAATTTTCACATCATATTTCAAAAAATATAAAAGGTACAAGCTTTAAATTTGTACATATCAATCTGCATACTACACACATATATCTCAATTTTTTTCACAGGATTTAAACATCTATTTGTTCTTGTATAATTTTTTTTAAATGTGTCCAGATGCCAATTTGTCCCATGGGAAGAAAAAAATGTGAAAATGAAGAAAAAAATTTTTTTTTAAGATACTGTCCATATTTCATTTTAAAAAATGTGTAGGCAATAATTAACAACATCTAAACAATAATTAGCAACATCTAAACGCTATATTTTTTTTAAACAACTGGTTATTAGCATTTAAAAAGACATTTTTAAACTGGAGGAGAATGATCGCGGTGCACTCCTTCCCTGCGAGAGGGCAATGACGCCTCAAAACATAAATGCTTCAGAAGTCCAAAATACAATTCTTTGATATTTCCTAAAAAGTTTAATGTCCTTATCATTCAATATTAATTTTCTGTATCTTAACTGAGCCTTAAGATTTCTATTCTAAGGGCATTTCGTCCTTTACAAATTGTATCCACATCCTCCTTTGTGGTGCACAGACCCCTATGGCTAATGATTGTGTTATATAACTCTAACTTCTTCTCTGCATTCTTAACATCTTTCTCTTTTTTCCTCCTATTGTTGTCAGTTATTCGCTGTTTGATTTTTTTCTTTAACTGCCCTCTCTGATACTTTACTTCGTTTCTTCCATTCCAGTCTATTATAGTATTACATTACTCGTGTTTAGGGTTAACACTAACTTTAGGGTTAACACTAACCCTAATCCTAAACCTAACTGCTACGAAAGAACACATAACTACACATATTCACTATGGAGCAAAAAGGTACGAGTAATAGGAAATTACAATATTATATTATAATATATTATATATAGCTACCGCGGCTCCTATTTTATGAAAGCTGTTTATATATATTTCTTCTTTTCGGGGAATTTTAAGACTATCAACTATTGGCTGCGAGTCCGGACATTTCAGTACAGCATCAGCAGCTTTAATTATGGCATTGTCCGGTCTCCTAGCCTTGACTCGATATGTCGGCAAATGGCTTTGGCCTTGCGATATCCTTCGCTTTTGAGATATAATTCACCCTATTATGTTGCAAAATAAACCTTCATTCAATTACACATTAATCAAAACATGCATTTTTTATTCAGATTGGTAACTTTCTTAGCTTTTCAAGCTCGTGAAATAATTAGATTGATGCGTGAATGTCTGAAGTGTTGATAACACATTCATTTCACGCTGTTACAACAACTATGTGATCGTGTTAAATTGCTAAATAATATTAAAACTATTGTAAAGTTTACATTTAAAGTTCAAAACATTCTTAATAAGTGATATACTTACGTATAGTCATCTTCAAATCAGAAGATGTGATGAAGTTTGATCACGAACCAACATAAGTGGCAAGCCGAGTTTGATCGACATAGGGACTTATCACGGTCGATGTAACAGCCTCGCTCTGCATTTTTCGTTAAAATTCTTGACCGAGAGCGCGTTACTAAAAGTCAAATCGCTTCACCAGCAAACATCAAAAGTCTTTGATATTTTACAGGAATAAATAAAAATGGCTCCCGAATCTTCTCATACCATGCAAGGAATTATAACACAACTTAAAATGTCAAATCTTGTAAAATTGCGACTTCACTTCGATAAATCGATGTCTTCCACTTTGTTTTCTCCAGCTTGCATTATACGAAATTAATGCTATGGGTCTGACCCGCCTAATGGTGAAAACCGTATGCAAATCAGACGTTTGCTGGTCAAGCGATCCTCATTTGAATGAAGCGGGGTGAGACGAAAACGTTCGGAGCCGTTGCAAACTACGCGTAACGCTGCTGTTTGTTTTTATTAGTAAAAAAATACTTCAATAGCTTTTATTTTTTTTTAATTAATACATTTCAAAAGAGAAGAAGATAAAGAGTATGGTGATATAAATTTTATTACAATCCGCTTAATAGCAAAGGGACAGTGACGACTTAAACTTGACGCATTTCCCTAAGTTTTCTCCACTGGCAACAGCTCAAAGCGGTCACTTTGTGGTACCTACTAGTAATGTGTAGTGTTTGCTCTCCCTCCTTAAAATGGAATCATAAATATAAATTTTCTTTTTGACAGCAAAAAAAATAAAAACCGTGAGGAGAAATAATCTTTAGTCCTTTTTTTTTTTTTTGTAAGAAATATTATTTTACATATTTTGCCCCAGTTTGATTTTTATTGTACAGTGACGTTAAAATAAGAATACAGAGAGCAGGAGGAGCCTTCATTGCATTGGGAAATATACGGTAAATTTCCAAAAGTCTGGATGCCAGACATTCAGACCACCCATGCATCTGAACATTTTGAAAACTCAAAACTTTTTAAAATTTCCAGGCAGAAAAATGCATGGAAACAGTTAGGTCTATTAAATTTGTGGAACAGAACCATAGCTTTAGTCTTTAAGACGTCATGCATGTGCACATGGTGCAGAATAATTTTATCACAAAGACATTACAAAGTTGTAAACAAGGCGATATGCACAAATATTTAAAGGAAACAACAGAAGTGTCTGCCGATCAAACTAGTGTTCCATTGACAAGCAGTACAGCAGACGCAGTAGAAGCTGTAAGTGTTCCATCCACAAGCAGTGCAGCAGATGCAACAGAAGTCGTGGAAATGAACGAATAAATATACTCATTTTGAATAAATGAAGCATTCTGTATTTGTTAATGAATAAACCAACAAAATTTGCATGTTCATCTTTTCTTTGCTCTTCCTTAAATTTGAATTTTAAAAGTACTGTACAAGAATCCAGAAAATCTGGACCGACCAAATCCCCAAGCAGTCCGGATTTTCAGACTTTTACTGTATGGAAATCAAAAAAAAGTTGTTTTTTTTTTTTAAATCATATGCCAGCTATTACTCGAGGCAAATTGTCTGGGTAATATGTCTAACCTGAGACTGATTTTACGTGAGTATCCCTTTTATCCCTGTACAACGACAGGTGTCCTCTTGCCATTCAGGCAGATACTCGCCGATTTCTGGGTCAGCTCAGGAGCCCTTCAGGTTATTCCAGTCCCTTGTCGACAACACTCCTTCAGATATCTTCACCAGGGCTCGAATTATTCCAGTCCAAGTCCCGGTCGATGACACTTCTTCAAATGTTCTCGCCAGGGCTCAAACCTGGATCACCCGATCGCCAGCGCAGTGTGGTGACCATTTCACCAGCGCGGCTCCCTAAGAGAAGTGAAGTTCAACACAAAAATGAGAATCAATTTACTCTTTTGTGTGGCTCTCAAACATGGCGAACTAAAAAAAAAATGTCATAAATGGGTGGTTGTGCTGAATGGAAGGATTGAAACGATATGACAAGATCACCAATGTGGAATTGATGAAAAGTACCAGACAAATATCAGAAGAAGAAGAGGTGAAGAAAAGACGGATGGGACACACAGAGGAAACCAGTTGATAGCTTGACAAGGCAGTCTTTGTTTTGAAATCCCCCAGGGTAAAAGAAGAAGAGGGAGAACCAAAAAAAACACATTGAGAAGTGAAATGGAGACAGACTTAAAAACAAGGACAACAAAGACAAACCTATAGCTCTGCACGGAGTTAAGGAGTCGTCATCAATACCCTTTAGCTGCCAGAGGAGTATAGGCCTTCAACAAACACATGCCAAGTCTGCCTGTCCTGTGCCATCCACTCAAGTTCTTTCCATGTTTTCCTCATCATTTTCACCTCTGTTTCCAGTTCTCTTCTCCATGTGTTTTTGGGTCTACCTCTGCCTCTCTTTCCCTGTGGATTCCAGAACAAGGAATGCCTTGCAATGCTATCAACAGGTTTCCTCATTGTGTGTCCTATCCATCGCCAGTGTCTTCTTCTCAACTCTTGTTCCACTGGAACTTGTCTGGTTCTTGTCATCAATTCCACATTTCTGACTTTGTCATATCATTTCAGTCCTTCTGTTCTACGCACCTGTGTGTTACCGGGGCCCGAAAGGGGAGCAAAGAATAGTAACACTGTACCCTAACAGGCATGTCATAAAAAGCGACTAAGGAGGGTTGGGCATGGGGCCTGGTTACCCCATCCCGTAAAAAACTTTTTACCAAAAAACTTCTACAAACATAGACAAGTCAAATACAGTTAAGGAGTAGTTAATGAAAAAAATGACTTCTGTGTGAAACTTAGTCCATGCTCATATTCTTGTTTTTTTTTTTCCCCAGACCCTTCCAAGATGCAGTCATCTCACTGGTATCATTGATGCTGGACACAAGACTGCCTTGCTTCAGAGGTCAGACAATCAAACTGCTCCGTGCTCGTTTTGCTCCTCAAGCCAGTGAAAGGGAAGCGGCTAACTTCATGCTGAAGGTGGTCAGAGACAGCTGCCTGAACTGGCGGGGCAAGACCTATGACATGCTGCAGTATTATCAGAATCAGATTCCGTATTAAAGAAATGACCGATTAGTAGGAACTGATAAATTTGTACAAACGTTTCTGACAGAGCAGCTGTACTTCCAAATCCTGGCAATTGTTCAGGTTTGCAGTGTATGTCAGTCATTCGGTGCCCTTCAGCTATGTCGAGCATAGGCCATCAGTAAACTCATGCCATCCCCTCCTGTGCTGGTGCCATAAGTTTCCAGGTCTCTCTATGCCTTCTTCATGTCTAATTTCTATCTACAGTTCTTTTCTCCGTGGTTATTTTGTTTTATCTCTCTGGGGATTTCTGTAACAAGGACTAATTTGTTTTCAGCAGGTTTCCTCAAAGTGCGTCCCGTCCGTATCATCTTCTCATCCCTTATTCCTCTGCCTCATCATTTCCACATTGATGATCTTGTTGTACCTATTCAATCCTCCTTGTCTACACAAGCACCCATTTATGACATTCTGTAGCTTCTCGGTTCTTTGTTTTATTGTTCTCCATGTTTTGTAGCTATACAATAGGACTGACTTGACATTTAAGTTGAAGATTCTGATTTTTTTGTGTTGAACTTGTTTGCTTTTGATTTCCATATATTTCCCACTTCTTTGTATTCTTAGTTTTAAATTACTGTTTGTACCTCCAGTTTTGTCTCTATTGCTGCCAAGATATGTGTCTGGTAACAATTTTTAGTAGGAACTGGTAAATTTATAGAAATGTTTGTCACAGTCAATCAGGACTTCCAAATGCTTGCATATTGTCAGGATTTGCAGTGTGTGTTTTTGTGCCAGTGAATTATTTTGATACCTGAGAAAATTGATGAATGGCATCATTTATTTATATGCGTCGGCCGAAAGATGAAGACCATTATATAAAAATGAGAGCAGTAAAAACATAGAGAGATAGACCTATACCAAATAGGAGTATGGATGCATTGATTTATTTATTTAATAAGATTTGTAGTTCAAATTTAGCAGTCTATATTATCTTCATAACTAACACACAAATTAAAACTGAAAATCATTGTGATATATATATAAAGTCTTCATTACTCTCCTGGTGTAGAACGAACGAACGAACTTTATTTTCAAAGGGTTGAGAATTGGGCACGCAGGCCCGTCTGACATTCTGCCCTTCCTTTCTCTCACCTTTCATACTGAATTCATTTATTCCCATATGCATTTTACATATCAATGTCAAGGAATTCAACGTTGCAAAGTAAAATAAAATAGCACACTCATATTAACATTAACTACTTATAAACATGACATAAAATATGTAGAAAAGTACAAACATCGTCATTAGAACCTACAATTGATATTATAAGAAAAGATAATCTGATTAGGGGGGCATGTAATCAAAACTAATAAAGTATTCGAAAAGTCTACGATTGTATGAATAGGGACTGAAAGAGAGCGAACGAACTTTATTTTCAAAGTGTTGAGAGAAAGGAACTTAGGCCCATCTAAGAGAGAGAGAGAGCGAGAGAGAGAGAGATAGCCAGCGAGAGAGCGAACAAACTTTGTTTTCAAAGTGTTGAGAAATAGGAACATAGGTTCGTCTAAGAGAGAACGAACGAACGAACTTTATTTTCAAAGGGTTGAGAATTGGGCTCACAGGCCCGTCTGACATTCTGCCCTTCCTTTCTCTCGTCTTTTATACTGATTTCATTTATTCTCACATATATTTTACCCATCAATTCAAGGAATTCAACGTTGTAAAGGTAAAATAATAGCATACTCACATTCACAGTATCTGTAGAAACATGGCCAGTGAGCAAGCAATTGGAAGAAAGAATTGAGGCCTTTGAGATGTTGACATATAGAATGGGGTGTTCTCATGGGAAGAGAAGAAAACAAATAAAGAGGTGCTAGAAAAGCTAGGAATGAAAAGAGAATTACAATCTTTTGGCCATATAAAAAAGACATCACACCTTGCTGAAGACCATAATGGAAGGCAGAGTTGAAGACAAACATGCAAGAGGAAGACACCGCTATAAGTGGGAAGATTACGTGAAGAGATAGACAGGAAAGAGTCTATCAGAATGCACCATCAAGACAAGAGACAGAAGACGTTGGAGATCCATTATAGCTGACTATTGATGTAGAGGTGGCAGTTGATGATGATTATCTTCGTAGTTACAGTCATTCTTGCCATCATTAAAATTCTGTTTACTCACATTTAGAAGGAAGCAGTGTACTTTCTTTTGGGCATGTTATGAGACGAAGAAAGACTGAATATGTCATGAGACCAGCAAAGACTGAATATGTCATGAGACCAGCAAAGATTGGATGAAAAAAAGAGGTGGAGGAAGACAGATAAGACACTGGACAGTTTGACATCACGACATGGAAAGCAGTCAACAACAGTACAAGTACTGGAGAATGGAAGTAGTGGCGTGACATGGTCATCTATGTGACCAGGCATGGTACTTGAAATTAAGTAAGTTTAGACATGAATATAATGTTAACTAGTCTCTAAATGAAGCAGTCTGACGCTTTAGTTGTTAACAGAAGATAAAAGAAAAAACTGTAGTCATTACAGCCTTGTGTAGCTACTGATGGTCTCTGAAGAGACAAAGAAAGACTTGGACTATATCTCTCTCTCAGACATGTCATATGGGGCAACTAACAGGGGGTTGTGCTTGAGGCTGACAACCTCATTATGCAAAATAAATAGCTACAGAAACAACTGCTGTGAGAGCATGTGAATCCTTGGTTCAGGCTTCCTGCTAGTGGGCCAGCTAAAGTGAAATGAAAGGCTCAACAAGGAGCGAACAAGAAAATGACTATGATGATGATGGCTGTCATTAGTTTTTTTTTTTAAACAAAAGGTCAAAGGTTATAGTTGCTACATAGAATTATCAGATGATGAATGTCATCAGAGTTTTTGAACAAAAGGTCAAATGTTATATTTGCTACATAGAATTATCAGATGATGAATGTCATCAGAGTTTTTGAACAAAAGGTCAAAGGTTATAGTTGCTACATAGAATTATCAGGTACAATTGTATCCTTCTTCTTCTTCTTCCGTCCTTAGCCACCGACCGTCAAAGCAGTCAGTGGCCATTACGCCTAGTGGCGTCTTAGGGCAACAGCAGATAGGTTTTCTTTGCCATTGTTTCCCATCACGCCTATTGGCGTCTTTAGGGCAATGGCAAATCAATCCATTTGCTGTTGTTTCCGTAATCGAAGTGACTGGCAAACGGGTGATCAGCCCGTTGGTACAATTGTATCCATTGTTCTTTAATTATACTACTTTTTACATTGTCAAATATTGTGTTCTAGTTACATCTACAAAGGGTAATATTGTTTGTATTTCTTACATTAATAACCATGCTTCTTATTTCATGAGATATCAGACACTCATATTGTTATGTTTAGTTCTGAAATGATAGATTGAGTAACATTTTGTTATATTAATTCTTCAACGACATTAAGTGCATACATTTATTTTGTGTTTTCCTTACATTGGTTCTTAAACAGCATTAAGTTCATACATTTCTCTTGTGTTTATTCCATTGCATGATTATATCTACCTGTATTATAATATTCTTGTGGATAAGCACTTCGTAACTCTGTTTAATATTATGAACTAGCACTTTGTAACTTTACTTAAAACTGTTATCTAGCTCTTTGTAACTTTGTTTAAAACTATGATCTAGCTGTTTGTAACTTTGTATAATACTGTTATCTAGCTCTTTTGTAACTTTGCTTAAAACTATGATATAGCACAGTGGTTGTCAACCTTTTTATGAGCCCTACTCAAATTTC
Organism: Oreohelix idahoensis; assembly: GCA_024509875.1. Taxonomy (NCBI): domain Eukaryota; kingdom Metazoa; phylum Mollusca; class Gastropoda; order Stylommatophora; family Oreohelicidae; genus Oreohelix; species Oreohelix idahoensis. The sequence continues at coordinate 145,083 of JAMPIV010001016.1, read as the reverse complement.
ACAGTTGGTGAAGCTGGCGACTCATCTACCAAAAATTGACAATTAACCCTTTCGCCACGACGGGTTTTTCATTCCAAATGACAACACCATTTTCAGCTTAGTTCGTTCCCCTGAACGACAGGATAATTGTAATTTTAGATGTCATATTTTTAATTTGACTGTAAACAGTTTATCGTAAAAGGAAACCCATTAAAAGTATATTCTGAACCAGACTACACATACTCTGACCCTGCATCTGGGTAATCTTTACCTTTAGTCCCGTCGGGTGTGTATAATATGTGTATTAAGTTAGAATTAGAATTAGGGTAACCCTAAACCTAACCTCAACCTTAACTCTAAATGGTACGAAAATACACATATTAAACATACTCGACGGCACAAAATGTAAAGATTACCAGAATCTCAGTAAAAAGAGTTGTCAGAATCATTCAAGTTGAATAAATTCAACTCAAACAAGAATTTTCGTGCTCTTTTTCCACAAAATGTTTATAGTTCGGCGGTACGGCAGCGTCCATGTTTGTACTTTCGCTTTTGTAAAAGCACTATTATCAGTTCTACCGTATTCACTAGCAGTAAAATATTTTGTTCGTTTCAAGCTTAGTGGCCAGATTTTTCAATGCTGAATCCGATTATGCCCAGCAATTGCCGATATGGTTGTAATCAGAAGAGTTCTGGTGCTTTTAAAATAGGACGTACGCCGTACGTCTTATAGGTGTATGGGAACGAGGTATTGCGCTACTTCCGTGATGTACTCTGTACAGCACAGCGACAAAAATTGTCAAGATTTATGCCGTACGGCGTACGTCATAATGGTGCTGAAAGGGTTAAAGATTAATTATAAGAATTGAGCCAAAGGCATGCCATTTAAAACTTCTGTTGAGGGAAACGTAAGGATTGTGACCTACTGCACGGTTTCCATTCATGGCTCATAGGTTGAGAATCACTGATCTAGCACCTTGTAGCTTTGTTTAAAAACTGTGATCCAGCACTTTGTAATTTAAAAACTGTGATGCATGCTGTGCAATGTGTATTATGTAAATCATTGACTTTGTAAGATATTTCTTGTATGTAGTTGTTTTCATTTGACCTCAGAAATGTTTTTCCACTAACATTGCACCTTGTGTAAAAGTGTTTTCATGGTTTTGAAAGTTATTTTTCTGATTTCCATTTGGTTTCATTGTCACTTCACATAAAATTTCTTCCTCACTTCGCAGAACTACTCAGAATAGAACTGCACAAGAGTTGGGTTTTTTTGTTTTTTTTTGTTTGAATGGTAATTGCAATCTGATATAATTGTAGAATTTCTGTCTGTGGTTGAAAGTGGAGTTTGCCTCACCACAAGAAGGCAAACACTTTGAGAGAAAGAAAAAAAAAAGACAAACAAAAGTTGAATAAGAAGTAAGTTAGTTTATATATAATTTGTTCTGATATCTTGTTCATAAATGATGTGACAGAATGGGGGTTATTAACTCTTTCAGTCCCAAACAAAAAAAGTGGGTTTGATCGGGCCTTAAAGAGTTAACTATAGTAAAGCTATAATCATCATTGTCATGTGTGTTCCTGACAGAGCATGTGATCATCACAGTAGTTGCCTCAAGCATTCACTCAAGCATTCACTCAAGCATTCACTCAAACATTCACTCAAGCATTCACTCAAACATTCACTCAAACATTCACTCAAGCATTCACATGCTGCTCTTGTAGCAAATGGATTTTTGTAGCGATTTTTTTTTTCATGATTAGGTTGCCAGCCTCACATTAGTGGCCTTGTATGACATGCTTGAGAACAACAAAAACAACAACCAAAAAGCTACAGACTTTTATAAACGGGTGCTTGCGTAGAATAGAAGGACTGAAATGGTATGACAAAGTCACAAATGTGGAACTGATGACAAGAACCAAACAAGTGCCAGTGGAACAAGAGTTGAGAAGAAGACACTGGCAATGGATAGGACACACATTGAGGAAACCTGTTGATAGTATTACAAGGCAGTCCTTGTTCTGGAATCCACAGGGAAAGAGAGGCAGGGGTAGACCCAAAAAAAAAACATGGAGAAGAGAACTGGATGCAGAGGTGAAAATGATGAGGAAAACATGGAAAGAACTTGAGCGGATGGCACAGGACAGGAAGAGTTGGCATGTGTTTGTTGAAGGCCTATGCTCCTCGGGGAGCTAAAGGGTATTGATTGATTGTATGACGTGCTTGAGGGTGTAGTAGTCCTATTCTGTCTTTGTCTCTTCAGAGATGCCCTGGAGCACGGGCTGTAATAGTTGTCAACAAATACAATGCACATTAGATGTTATTAATATAAGTGTTAAACACATCTGAACTTAGTAGGAACAGATGTAAGCAAACACAATATAAATGAGACACAAATAATAATAATAAGCATTTTTTTTTTTTTTCAAATAGTTATGTGTGGGTAAGATGAGAAGACGACGCTGGTGATGGATAGGATACACCTTGAGAAGAACCTGGTTCTGGAACTCCCAGGGTGTGAGAGGTGGAGGGACATTAAATACACATCTGGAAGCATCATGAGGGGATGGCATAGGACAAGAACTTCGCATGAGTTTGCTTCTAGGGAATACACCTTGAAAAAAACCTGTTGATAGCACTACAAGACAATCCTGGTTCTGGAATTCCCAGGGTGTGAGAGGTGGAGGGACATTAAATACACATCTGGAAGCATTATGAGGGGATGGCATAGGACAAGAACTTGGCATGAGTTTGCTTCTAGGGAATACACCTTGAAAAAAACCTGTTGATAGCACTACAAGACAATTCTGGTTCTGGAATTCCCAGGGTGTGAGAGGTGGAGGGACATTAAATACACATCTGGAAGCATCATGAGGGGATGGCATAGGACAAGAACTTGGCATGAGTTTGCTTCTAGGGAATACACCTTGAAAAAAACCTGTTGATAGCACTACAAGACAATTCTGGTTCTGGAATTCCCAGGGTGTGAGAGGTGGAGGGACATTAAATACACATCTGGAAGCATCATGAGGGGATGGCATAGGACAAGAACTTCGCATGAGTTTGCTTCTAGGGAATACACCTTGAAAAAAACCTGTTGATAGCACTACAAGACAATCCTGGTTCTGGAATTCCCAGGGTGTGAGAGGTGGAGGGACATTAAATACACATCTGGAAGCATCATGAGGGGATGGCATAGGACAAGAACTTGGCATGAGTTTGCTTCTAGGGAATACACCTTGAAAAAAACCTGTTGATAGCACTACAAGACAATCCTGGTTCTGGAATTCCCAGGGTGTGAGAGGTGGAGGGAGATTAGAAAACACATGGAGAAGACAGCTGGAGACAGGCATGAAAAGAGTAAAGAGAATGTGGAAACATCCAGAGTGGATGGCACAGGACAGAACTTGGCATGAGTTTGTTGAAGTTCTTTACTCCTTCGGAAGTTGAAGGTGAATGCTGATGTGTGGATGAGTGAGTTGGCAGTTTGTGGCTACGTTGTGTTTAGGCTATTCTATACAAATGCAAGATCATGATTAAAAGTATACAAACATAATTTCAGTGAATTATAGAATACACGCTAAACTAGTGGGATGAGAAAAATATAATATCCTCATCAGAGCTAGAGTACATTCCAAGCCAATTCATGAAGTAATGATAGGAATTCTGTAGATGTGAGGTGGCAAGAATAAAAAAATATGCAAGCCTAAGAAGTAATATACGACACTTTTTTTTTTTCACTCAAAATATTTATTGACTACATTAAAAAAAATGTAATACTGATACTTAATTTAACTGTTTCTGTGCCAGAAGTTTTTAGATTTTTCCTCATGCACTGAAATGGATGCCAATTTTTCCCACAGGTTTTCAAACAGTAAATATATATATATATATATATATATATATATATATATATTATGAGGTAATATCTTATACATAAAATCATTGTAAATAGGCTAAAAAATATTATCACATACTGGAAGTCCTGCTGTAGGCCACAGATAAGTTTGTTTTACATAGCATGTAAAGTGCATGAATAAATTTGATTGTGGCTCTTGGCAGAATAATTTTCTCTGCCGTGGCACATGGAAAGAAAGAGTTAATGTGTGGTATTCTTTATTCCTTAGCCGCCGACTGTCAAAGCAGTCATTATTACTGATGCATACATGTCTGGAGAGTGATGGAAACAGTTACAGAGACATGATATGAATGAGAGCATAGAGAATTATTTTGCTTGTCTGTATATCAGTGTTGAAAATGAACATCATTTCTTCATCAGTCAGTTAAAATCATTTAGCTTCACAAGGAGCATAGGCCCTTCAACAAACACATGCCAAGTCCTTCTGTTGTAACCATCAGCTCAGTATCTTACCATGTATTCCTTGTCATTTTCATTTCTTTTCTCAGTGTGTTTGTTGTACTCTTACATCTCTTGTACCCTGGAGGATATCAGAACAAGGACTGTCTGGTAATGCTGTCAACAGGTTGCTCCATGTGTTTCCAGTTTTGTCTGTATGGTTTTTTTTGCTGTCTCCAGCAGTTATATATATTTTTTAATTACATTATTCATACTAGTTTGTATTTCTTGTTGTTATGATTACCAACAGATTGAGAAATAAATCCATTCCATTTATTGACATGCATTAGTGTATGGGTTTATTGTGTAATCAACTTTTACATCTATTTATTTGATGTGAATTAAAATGAAAAAGACTTAACAGGAAATGACTGAGACATTAGTGACAGAAATGAAAATTAAGGCCTTAAACTGAACAGTGAAGTTAAAGAAATAATGGGCATCTCGAAGAAAACGACTTCTCCAGAATGCGCTATCAAAGTAAATGGAACAGTTTTAAAACAAGTCATCAGATTCAAATACCCAGGACCTTGGGACCTAAGACACGTCAACAGTGAGGAATGCAGTTAGCGACCCATAGCTAGACTGCTTGCATCAGGGTCAGCGAACCAGAGCTGACCAAGACCCTACTCCACCTCCAAGTGGTGGTCCTGGAAACAGGCTGCATCACTGCAGTCTGGCTGAGTGAGTAGTAGGGATCGAAGAGGGAAGGCTAACCCAGTCCCAAATATGCTGTGCTGAATCGGATATGTCGGCCGAAAGGCGCAAATAGCGCAACTTTGCTGTAAATGGACACAACGCAACCAACGTCCTTTTCAGGACAAACAAAGAAGAAGAAGATACCTAGGGATGTTAATAATATCAGACGGCAGATGCATCTCAAGTGAAGAGCAGACAAGCCCAGGTAAAAGCAAAATAAAAACTAATTTATGCAACCATTTTTTGTCAATGGAAGTAAGAAAGATTTCTTCATTTCATCCTGACATATGGCAGTGAGTCATAGACAATTAGTAATGAAGTCTGAAAAACATTGGAGATGACAGAGATGTGGTTTTACAGAAGAATGTTACGAATATCATAGACAGCGTATAATGTAACGAGGATGTCCTGAGAGAAGTCAGTGTGCAAATGAAACTTATCTCTCATATTAGAAGGAAACAATCCACTTTGTTCAGACATGTTTATGTGAAGAAGAAATCTGTAATATATTCATTTCAACAGAAAAGATGAAGAAAAACGAAATAGAAGACAACAAAGAGAAGATAGTGGAAAGTTCAACATCATGGCATGAAATTCAACATTACTGGAGGTAGGAAGTTGTGGAGAAACATGATCTCCTATGCCACCAGGCATGGCATTTTAAGAAGAAAGAAAATGTGTACATAAATGTTTGTATAAGCATTTAAAAAACTTAATATCATGCATAAACATATGCCATAATAATAATAACAAATGTATTTTATGTACATGAATATCACAAGAAGGGATTTGCTCATGGCCACTGTTGACACACACTAGTGTTACCATTTTCCTTTGGGCCAAGCTCACATTTCTGTTGTCTGGGCCAAGCTCACATTTCTTTTGTCTGGGACAAGCTCACATTTCTGTTGTCTGGGTCAAGCTCACATTTCTTTTGTCTGGGTCAAACTCATGGATTAACAATACACAGTTTAGACTCTTCTTCAGATTCATCCATACTTGTATGTCTACATGGACTAACATTAAACTGTCTAGACTCTAGATCTATCCATACTTATGTCTACATGGACTACCATTAGACTGTTAAGACTGTTCTCTAGAACTATCCATATGTGTATTTCTACATGAACTAACATTAGACTGTTCTCAAGATCTACACATATGTGAATGTCTACATGGACTACATTAGACTGTTTAAACTCTTCTCTAAACATAAATAACACATAAGGAAGGGAAACCCGAGGCCTGTAAACAGTAAATTAATATTAGACAAACATAAAGGTATGTTTTCAGGCACTCGTAAGAAATAAAGAAGTAGAACACTTGGACAACAGAAAAACAACAGACGTGAGTGGCTTACCCAGGATTCGAACCCCGTACCTTCCGTACGACAACTCCGCCTAGCTATCAAGCGAATCACACTGACCCCACGGCCAGCTAGGCATCCCCAAAAAAAGATGCTTTGCTGGCTATTTATCAGTACGAAACACACAAGATAACACCGGAAGTATACAGTGGGCAACTCAGCCCTTAAATGACGCAATCACTTCTGTTGTTCTCCTATTAACAGTATGTGTCAGTCCAAACAAGACAAAGACCTTGATACTGGGTCCAGTAAATAGTAGAAGACTTAAGGACATTAGTATAGAACAGAGGGTAGGTTTCTGGTATTGTATAAACATAAATAACACATAAGGAAGGGAAACACGAGGCCTGTAAACAGTAAATTAATATTAGACAAACATAAAGGTATGTTTTCAGGCACTCGTAAGAAATAAAGAAGTAGAACACTTGGACAACAGAAAAACAACAGACGTGAGTGGCTTACCCAGGGTTCGAACCCCGTTTTTATGTTTGTCTAATATTAATTTACTGTTTACAGGCCTCGGGTTTCCCTTCCTTATGTGTTATTTATGTTTATACAATACCAGTTTTTTGGGGATGCCTAGCTAGCCGTGGGGTCAGTGTGATTCGCTTGATAGCTAGGCGGAGTTGTCGTACGGAAGGTACGGGGTTCGAACCCTGGGTAAGCCACTCACGTCTGTTGTTTTTCTGTTGTCCAAGTGTTCTACTTCTTTATTTCTTACGAGTGCCTGAAAACATACCTTTATGTTTGTCTAATATTAATTTACTGTTTACAGGCCTCGGGTTTCCCTTCCTTATGTGTTATTTATGTTTATACAATACCAGAAACCTACCCTCTGTTCTATACTAATGTCCTTAAGTCTTCTACTATTTACTGGACCCAGTATCAAGGTCTTTGTCTTGTTTGGACTGACACATACTGTTAATAGGAGAACAACAGAAGTGATTGCGTCATTTAAGGGCTGAGTTGCCCACTGTATACTTCCGGTGTTATCTTGTGTGTTTCGTACTGATAAATAGCCAGCAAAGCATCTTTTTTTGGGGATGCCTAGCTGGCCGTGGGGTCAGTGTGATTCGCTTGATAGCTAGGCGGAGTTGTCGTACGGAAGGTATGGGGTTCGAACCCTGGGTAAGCCACTCACGTCTGTTGTTTTTCTGTTGTCCAAGTGTTCTACTTCTTTATTTCTTACGAGTGCCTGAAAACATACCTTTATGTTTGTCTAATATTTAAAAACTCTTCTCTATATCTATCCATACACGTATGTTTCCATGGACTAACATTAGACTGTCTAAACTCTTCTCTAGATCTATCCATACTTGCATGTCTACATGGACTAACATTAGGCTGTCTAGACTCTAGTTTTATCCTTACTTGTATGTCTGCATGAACTAACACTAGACTTTCTAGACTCTAGATCTATCCATACTTGTATGTCTACATGAACTAACACTAGACTGTCTAGACTCTAGATCTATCTATACTTGTAATTCTACATGGACTAACATTAGGCTGTCTAGACTCTAGTTATTTTTCTGGAAGTCGAACAGGCAGCTTCATCGAAGAGTGACAGGCATTTCCCTCGTACAGCCCTTGCTGCTCTTTCATTACCTGCAAAAAGATGTGATTTGAGAGTATCTTTAGGCTTACTGAACTTTAGATGTGATTTGAGAGTATCTTTAGGCTTACTGAACTTTAGATGTGATTTGAGAGTATCTTTAGGCTTACTGAACTTTAGATGTGATTTGAGAGTATCTTTAGGCTTACTGAACTTTAATTGTGTGTGTGTGCTAAAGAACCAGTTTTGTCGTCTATTTTTTCCATGTCACCATCATCACTGTATCATAGTTATATTGTGATGCCCTCTCAATAATATCAGCGCTGAAGAGCCACCAAACTAAAGGATTGAAAGATCTGATAATCTCCCTTGAAAGACTGGCCGAATGCTTCAAGAAGTGCACTATCCAGTAGATACCAGCCCATTGCAACATACCAGGAAATGAAGAGGCAGATAGACTTGCTAAAGAAGGAGGTGCCTTACAGCAAAATGATATAGAGACAACTTACGCAACGGCAAAGACCACTATAAAGGCTACATTCAAGTCCAAATGGGAAAGAGAGCACCCGGGACATTTGAAAAATGACGCATATCATCAACTATCCAGAAAAGAACAGGTCATCATTTTTCGACTACGCACTGGACACAACAGATTGAGATACCATCTGTACCACAAATACAAAATTGGTGCAACAGATCTCTGCACCTGCGGTACCAGCCCGATGACAGTCGAACACCTGCTGCAGTACTGCCCAACCTACAGTAATGAACGGGGTAGCATATGGCAACAACCCACTTCTGTCAACGAAAAACTGTTTGGAGATGTCGGAAACCTTGAGTTGACTGCTGCCTTTATTAGAGTCATAAATGTGGAGGTCTGAGGGCGAACGAGGAAGAAGAAGAAGAATATTGTGATAATAATTCAGGTTATCGCAAACTTTAGCATCATAACAAGCGTCGTCACCAACACAGCATCGTAACAGTTTTAATTTGCATCATCAGAAATGCAGCTTATTAGCAATTACTATATGTAAAATCACCTTAGTTATGCAGATGATACAGTTTTGTTAGCTGAACGTGAACTGGAGTGCAAGAGCTTGTGAAGCAAGTAAACAACATAAGTCATGAATATGGATTAGACATTAACAATGAGAAATGAAAACTATGATAATTAGCAAAATAGACAATAAGCCAACCTTAAAGATAAACAAGTCAAAGAGTTTCTCATTTTTGTCATATAATAACAGAAGATGGCAGACGTGAAACAGTAATCTAGAAGAGAATAGGAGTGGCTAAAGCTACATTCAACAACATGAGACAGATACAACCAAAGCTACATTCAACAACATGAGACAGATACAACTAAAGCTACATTCAACAACATGAGACAGATACAACCAAAGCTACATTCAACAACATGAGACAGATACAACCAAAGCTACATTCAACAACATGAGACAGATACAACCAAAGCTACATTCAACAACATGAGACAGATACAACCAAAGCTACATTCAACAACATGAGACAGATACAACCAAAGCTACATTCAACAACATGAGACAGATAACAACCAAAGCTACATTCAACAACATGAGACAGATACAACCAAAGCTACATTCAACAACATGAGACAGATACAACCAAAGCTACATTCAACAACATGAGACAAATACTAATATTTAAGCAATTAATCCACAAATTCAAACTGAGAATCATCAAGTGTTACATATATTCTTCATTACTGTATGGTGTAGAAACATGGACAATGAACAAACAATTGGAAGAAAGAATTGAGGCTCTTGAGATGTGGATATATAGAAGAATGGGGCGCATCTCATGGAAATGGAATAAAACAAAAAGAGGTCCTAGAAAACCTAGGTATGAATAGAGAATTAAGGGCTTGTATTGTTTTTCTTTTTGCATGTCTACATGGACTAACATTAGACTGTCTCTAATGGAAATCTTTTTCATAGCCAATGGTTCCTAATAATGCCAGACTCCCCCTGATCTCATTGGTAGTGAGATCAGATGCCTAGCCTTCTCAGATAAGGGCCAAAAAGTAGGTGGTCCTGTGTGCAACTTGCGCACTTTAAAAATCCCACGGCAGTTGGAAATCGTAAAGAGTAGGCCATACGGCCGCTGCCCTAGGAAAATTTAAAAATTAGGAAACCAACCCACCACAAAAATATTTATAGAATGTGTGATTCCTGTACACTGTACACACATTGAGATCCTCACTGGTGCTACGGAGTTCGTGCACTGTGCTGAGATCCTCCTCATGTGATCTAAGGGAAAAGATCTGAGCACTGATGGAGTTGGACAACTCCATCAGTTCTCAGATCTTCTCCCTTAGATCACACAAGGAGGATCTCAGCACAGTGCACAAACTCCGTGCAATGAAGATGGTTCTTGAAATCCAAACCAATCCAAG
>JAMPIV010001016.1:0-123897 GCA_024509875.1 Oreohelix idahoensis | reverse complement strand
CTGGCATTTCTAACTACGATACTTTTGATAAGGACAAATGCACTAACTAATGGCAACATTTTATCAGAGATAAGGTATTTATACACAAAGGGGATGTAATCATAGGTAGGATTGCATCATCAACTTCTAGTAACATTTTTATTGGTCATTAGAAAAAATTATGCAATCGCCCACAACAGTTGCGTCATATATATATATAAATTTACCGTAATTAAATAAACTAGTAGCATATATCTTGAAAACTAGAGCCAATCAACATTTTTTAATGTCATTTTCGTTTTCAGCACACCAAAATTAGTTAAGATCAGCTATTTTCATTTCTGGTACATTTTGGTTGTTGACTAGTGTAATAATAATAAACTCTATAATACACTGAACTAACACTGGCTGTTAAAGTTTAAATTTAAAATTTTTTAAATTTATTAGTCCTGAACCAATTGTTTCTTTTGGTCAGAACATATGAAATGATAGGTATTTATAAATGAAATGCATATATATATATTGCATAATCAAATATAACTTTTGTACATAGGTATATTATTACAATGGTTAATATTAATAATATCTACACTGTCTTGGGAAAACTAGTACTGGATGGTTAGTTGGGGTGGCGTCATCATGCTCAATCTATGGTTACACAGTTCCTAGTCCTTGACATATGGACTGATGTTAATATTTATATAACAAGATTTATTTCTTTATTGAGGGTGGAAATAGTTTATGAATCTCCAGCAGGCCAGGTTGCACTTTACTGGCCTGTAATGATGTAGTACAGAATTCTTGTGGCCCACTCCTCTCAGTAGCTGGAGTAAAATGTTAGGCTGCACAGACACCCGCTCTTGTACTTCTACAAGAGTATCTGGCACAATCGTAGTGCCAGATCAGAAACTCTGAAACAAAATTTGTGCTATGTGTCAGTACTCTATTTACTGCGCCACTCTTACACACAACACCACAAAACATTACACAGATTGAGTCAGATCTCTCTGACCAACGTAACACATCTCACCCAGTTGTTATCAATTAGTATCAGTTTCCCAAGACTGCATTGCATCCGAAATATGTTCAATAGTTTCCTCTTCTATTCAATAAGGTGGGTGATATGTTCCCACTGATGTCAATAATAGATCCGCCTTCCATAGTCTTAGATAGGTTTTCATATATTATTAGTTTGTCTCTAGGCCCTGGACTGCGGCTGGGGACCTAGAGCAAGCACTCACTTGTCGTAATCATGTTTCATGATATGGCAGTATCAATCACTCAAAATATTAAAATAAACAAGATAAATGCTTTTTTTCCTTACCACAATTCAGAATTGAGAACACAGTTACTTAGGACTAGCAAAACTCAGCTGAGCTGCTGGCTAGATTAGGGCGTCCCACTGATATTTATTTATTTATTCCGGGAAATCACCTCTAGCAGTCAAGAACTGTGTTAATGGACAGTCTTTTATCAAATGGTGCAAGCGTGCGTCTCTCATTCAATAATATGAATGTTTCTGTCCAATCAACGAACTTCCCCTCTAACTTTTTCCAAATATTCAAACCAAAAGTCAAATTTCAGTCAGATCTCAGTCAAGTGTGTATTATTTTCTGTTGGTCCGTCTGTCTCTACTTGGCTTTTCACAAAAATACACTTGTTTCTTGGACCAACTACATGCAAAAACTGCACAAACCTGCCCCCCTAAGTTATTTTTAGCTACTATCCTCCGACTTTCCCCTCTAGTTCACTGCAGTTTGATTTTTGCATTTTTAGGGCTCAAGGACGCCAAAATGTAACTTTAGTGAAAGTATGCACAAATAACTGTTCGCTAGTCTGATTGGAACAATACGGTCTTTCGTCAATATCTTCCGTGTTATCTGTCCGTCTGCGTAATTAAAAGTATATTATTTCTCTGCTCAAGATGGGCTATCAAACTAGCTAGGTTTTATTTTCATAACTTTATTATTAAAGAAAAACCTACTTTTCTCAAGGTTAGTTTTTGAAATTTGTTTTTGAAACTTCGTCCACGGCGTTTGCCGCTATATTCAAACAAAACAACCAATTCCTTACATTGTGTCAACTAGTGGCGTGATTTTTTTTTTCTTTAAAACTACAAATTGCGTCTTTTTGTTTTTTTAGATTCAAACACGTGTTCAGTCATATTTTTTCCTTTTATCTCCGTTTCCCCCCGTCTAAAAGGGTAAACCGTTTCGTCTGCATGTCTAACTAGTTAGTTTCAATGGCGGTAGAAAGCGCTGGCGTAGGCTAGAATGTATCCTCGTATCTTACGTAAAATTTTATCCCTACATGTTATCTTACCCGGTATCTTTATAATTGGAGATATTTTAACGTTGTATCACTGTATTTTTCCCCACACTCCCATAAACCCCATCCTCTTCTCCCTGATATCACATTCCTCTTCGTTCGACCCTCTGCATCTTTTACCCTGCGGATACCAGACCAAGGACTGCCTTGTAATACTATTAAGAGGTTTCCTCAGTGTGTGTCATTCCTCTGTCAGCGTCTTAGAAGTAGTATAGCTCCACGGCAAAGTGTAAACGGCATATAAACTTCGTATTTACAACTGTCTCATTAAAAAATTAATAGATGTGCGTGAACCGCGTGCTTGTATAAGTATCCTAACGTGTTAAAAATAAAACACAAGGGTCCGCCATGTCATAATCTTTATTCTCTTTTTTTTTCTCCTTCTGTGGCCTTTGTGGAGTATGTATCAGGTACTGTTGCTGGCCTCGCTACAGAAGTCTGCGCCAAAGCATAGAGGATGCTAGTCCCATGCATAACCAGAATTTAGTCGCCATTTAATACAGCCTCAGGATACTGTTGCTCTTTCTTTCTTTGTTTCTACACAGATCCGGCCGGAACCACACAGGCAATTTATGTTTTAGATGAATAAGAAATGTATCCCTGTTCGCTCTCTACGCAGCGTGTGGCTGCCACTGTAACTGGCATCTTGTGGGAAACCAGCCTCAAATGATTAGTGTGGTCTTGTAGCAGTCATTTATATAGCTATATATTTTACAAGATAAAGCTGCGAGCTCCACACACAACCTCATATTAGTGGCCCCATACTGACCTGAGTCCTCTCGGTACAGCAACACATCAAATTAAGATTATTTGAGAGCTGTGTACTTTCTGTGCCTCTCTGTGGTGCGGAATGCTGGAGAGTGGCAGATGTTGAAATTGTCCTTTTTCCGCACGGCTGTGCCTGGGGAAAATTCTCCGAGTCTTTTGGCCGAATACCATCACCAGCCACGAACTGCTTACGCGGAGCAACCAAGAGGACATGCACACCATCATAGCTGGCAGAAACTGGAGTTGGGTTGGCCACGTCCTCAGAAGATACCCTGATGCCATCACAAGAACTGCTATGCTACGGACCCCTGAAGGAAAGCGAAAGAGAGGCCGACCAAAAACAACTTGGCGGAGAACTGTGATGCAAAGAATGAACCAGAGCTGAGGCACTGCATGAAGGATGGCCGCCGACTGAGCAACGTGGAGGCAATTTTTTGCTGCCCTACAAGACGCCAACAGGCGTGATGGCCACTGACTGCTTTGACAGTCGACGGCTAAGGATCAAAGAAGAAGAAGAAACTGACCTGAGGAAGTCGTATTTCAATCCTTTCTGTTACATAAGAGACTCGCGAGATACACAAGTGGCTGTATGTACAGATACTTCGCTAAATTTATTAATCGTTAAACTCAAACTAAACAAAGCTTAAACATTCCTACTCTCCTTCTTAAAAAGCTTTAAAATAAATAATAAATTTCTCACCACATATGGGTTCACTTGAATGCCTCCCAGAGCTGCCATCCACCACACGAAGACATAAAAATAAGGAAATAACGGAGATCTGAGTGCATACATATTGGCTTGGAGCTCCATCTGACGGTACCGTGTGACGTCAACAGAGGGAGTTTCGGGTGGAGAGAAATCATAAGCGCGAAATCCATACCCATACAGCTCAATATGCGCAACTGTGGAAAAACACAAATTTGGTGAATTATAGTTCGATCTTGTGACAGATAAAAATGGGCAACCCTTATCGATTCTCTTTAATATCATCGGGGGCCCTCACTATTTGGACTCAAGCAATATCAACACGTTGGATTTCCCTCGCTGGCTAATTAAGTATGCACAGTCAAACACGTGGAAGCCAAGCGTCTCTATTGCCAGTGTCCGATTCTTAGTCCAGCCACGCCTCCTGTCTTTGTTTCAAGCAGTAATAATCCAACTATACATAATTTAATGTCTTCTCTTTAAAAGTGGGACGTTTTACCTGAGTTGGATCATGCCATCACGTCAGCTTGTAGTTCTAGAAGGAGAAAACGTTTCGTTAAGGGCAGATCGATGGGCGTGATTGCGCACACCGACTGCTAAAGCCTTTGATCGCCCTGCAGAGACGCGAATCGGCACACCTAAGGGGAAACGAACTTTGATCGCGCTCGTAGAGAAACAAATCTACGTAGGTTCTGTAGGGGGATTCTTTTACTTTGATATCAGGAATTGAACGAAGGATCTACAGAGGTGTTAAACTCCGCACAGGAGATGAAAGAATAGCCATTTTAAATATATAGTCGGGAGCATCTAACTTAGTTGTCAGTTTGTTAATCAAGATTTCTGGAATGGTCTACCGCGCATTCTCGGAGTCAAAATTTATCAGATTTCCTACAGAAATACGTGGAGAATTCTAGTTTCTTGTGATTGCGGTAAAAATATAGTTATTAGCATCTAAGTGATTTATTCGTTTAAAGTTTATATTTATTTCACTGGGATTTTTGTGTAAATTGAAAACGTATTAAATAAACATATAGTAAAATTCTCCAGCTATAACGTAAATTTAATTACCCGTTTGTTCCCCAGTGAGAGATGCCTAAAATAATTTATAAGCCGCTAGGCGATTGATAATTGATTAATGCAGTTTAGATCTAATTATACGTGTGTATGCCAGCAGTGAGTTTTTTAAAATATATATATTTAAATACCGGAGTGGTTAAAATAGTCTTAACTGTAAAATTAACGCGCGTCAGAATATGATTTGTATTTTTTTGATTACATGTTTTCTATTTTGTACATATAGGCTGGACAATACCTTTGCGTCCTAGCATTTCATAGGGTCCTATGACTTTCGTTCTTACACCATCCAGTGATTATTGAACACACACAAAATCTTCGTGTTGTGACCCATATGCGGTCCACCTCTCCATTCATGAGAGTAGTCAAACCAAGAACTTTATAATCATAATCAATTCTTTTAAAGTATAACTGGAGAAGAACATTGCCAGAAGTGTTTCTATAATTATTACTGCTCTGCTGTGGCAGAATTTATATCATTATTTTACAACTGACAGTAAACGTTTTTTTCTTCTGGATTAATCCCCGAAAGGAAAAACTCACTGGTCATCATTTGCCATCACTCTGTGTTCATCACGCCATAGAAGTCTCTTAGCCACCAGCGGCGAGACCCCACGGGACCAATATATTCTTTTATATATATATATATATATATATATATATATATATATATATATATATATATATATATATATATATATATATATATATATATATATATATATATATATATATTTCTGTTAAATCCCGAGGACAGTGCCACCCCATAGAACCATTAGAAAAAGAAAGACACTAAGGCTTAGATTTTCAGCGACTACGGGAAAATAGCTGAACGCAAAACCCGCTAGTCTGGGGCTGAAAAGGGAAGAAAAAGACTCAGAGTATTTTGAGTACTTGATAGATTTTTTGTGTGTTATTCCCTGGAATGCCGGCTTCAACGATCGGTAAGTGTGAATGGTAGTGGCCACTGTGAGCGTGTATTGAATGAATGAAAAATTAGATAACCTTAAATATCCTTTTTCTTGGTAAACATCAGTATACTTGATTTCTTGTTTTTTTCTCTGTGGGGTTGTTTAATTTTCTTTTCCCCCTACCCTAATCTGCTTAGTCAAGGGATAACATTGAGAAAAATAGGAATCTGTTCCTATACCCCATACTGATTATTGTATACCCCATCAGTTAAAAATTGATCTCTCTTTGGGTTAATTACCTCTCTGATAGAAATTGTCTTTGGATTGGGTTTTCCTATACCAGAGGGTAGGGCCTATTGAGATACTATTTTCCTCCCCCTTTGTCTGTAACTATGATTTTTTTTTTAATGTAACATGATTGATGTTGTGATTTTGGTTTAATGATAATAAACTCCATAAACCTTTAATTACTGTGTTGGTCGACCCATTACCCCATATCTGTTATACGTAGTTTGTATTCACGTCTGTGCGTTTGTATCACCAAATTGGTGTGTGTACATGAGTGTAGGGTAACTGGCAAAAATTGTTTAGCCAGGAGAGTAAGGAGTCTGCAGGTAAATAAATATCGTAAGATAGGCTGAATTGGAGCAATTACACGATTCAGAGACTGTCCTTCCTCTTACCCCAGCACCCTTGTCAATCAACTATCTATTTCTTACCCCTTCAAATCACAGAGTTTTCACTATCATCCTCCACTCGGACGGGATCACTATTTCTAAGACCTATCTCAGTAAAATTTTCGACAGATCTCAGTACCGTAACTGTGATATATTACAATGGTTCTCATGGCGGTCTGATTCAGTGATCATTTATGCACAGGGTTTGTCAAAAGTCAGGAAACATTGGAGAACGCGCACGTAACAAGGTATACTTAATGAACAGAAAGCTAATGATTGCCTGTTAGAAGATGACAATGAAATAGATGAACCATCAAGATTAAGACTGTTGGAATTTTGCATCAAACGTAAGGCTAGCAGAGATGGACGTATGAGAGGTGTATACAACCAGCGAGCTACAGGAATAGCTAGCATTTACACACTTCGACATATACTGAGGGGGACTGAGCGCCTATGGGTTTGCCCGGAGTGCAATGATGTCGATTCTGTTCAACAATAACAATAGAAGGCTAGAATCTATAGAAACTGGTTTGAATCTACGGTTCTTGTCAAGCGGGCATACGTGACGATGAAAGAGCTGACAGATTAGCTTCGAGAGTACTCACAGTATACTGGACATGGATAAGGGAGATATATTAATGACAATTGATGATCACATGTTAGAGAATGACTATGTAATTGATGGATCAACAAGGCTAAGATTGATGGAAATTTTGCATCAAACGAAAGACTAGCAGGGATGGAGGTATGTGAGGAGGGATGAGGGATGTATACAACCAGCACGCTATAGGAACAATTAGAAATTCATACCCGTCGACATTTGCTGAGGGAGACTAAGCACCTATGGGATTGCCCGGAGTGCAGTAATGTTAAATATGATCAACAATAACAGTAACAACTCCGCCTAGACCGGTCCCAAGCCAGGATGAAAAAGGAGGAGGGCGGCCTGAATGGAGGCCGTAAGGAGGCAGCCCCTCCATCACGCAAAGGCCCAACAGGCCAATCACCTGTTCGCTTTAAATCATGATTACGAGAACTACAAGAGAGAAAACCGGACTGAATCTAAAGGCGACGAACTGGAACGCACTACGACTTATGGAACTTGGAACACAAGAAGTATAAATGGGAAAGAAGAGTAGCTGGTGGAAGAGACGAGGAAAGCAAAACTAGAAATCCTGGCTATAACGGAAACAAAGAAAAAAGGACAATGAGTCATGGATCTCGATGGCAACACGCTGCTCTACAGTGGTGTACCCACATCTGAAAGAGCTAAAGGGGGCTGTGGTGAAGTGGGATGTTATAAATACTTATAGGGAACTTAGTGTACTGACTGAGATCAGCTGTGAAGGTATCTATATCTATTAAGAGTAGTGTATTATAGATAACCTTACTTGCTACCACATATCTATATATCTCAGTCAGAATTATTCTGGAATAGTGTGATGCTACGTTATGTGTCTAGGGTATGTGTATGATGAAGTGTAAGTCACAACTACAGACAGATAAACAATTTAATTTAATCCAATACTCTTGACAACACTGTGACACTCACATACATATAACACTCTACAAAGATATCTTAAAAGAGTCACTAATAAACTTTCAAATAACAATATGTATTCATTACTGGCATGAATGAATATGTGTCCTGATTCAACTACAAGGGAACCAGGAATCACAATCAATTTAAATTACAAGTTATGTACAGAATGTATTTAATATGAATATTGTAGTGACATATATTATTACAAATGTTCTATGTGTGTCAGTTGTGTAGTAGTAAAATGAGGTAATACTGGTTTTGTTTTGTTCAAGCTCTGTTGGTATTTGTCATCATGACTTCAATAGTTTGTCTTTAGGGACTAGTATTGGAGATGTTCACAGTTCCTGATTTTAAGACAAGTAAATTCCCCTCTTAATGTTAATTTTAAAAAGTCAGTTCAAGATGAGGGGACATAATGTTGAGCTCAGCTGGCCAAGTTAGCTTATCTGGCGTGATGGCGGCAGGAAAGGACTCCTCTGCTCGAATTCTCCTCTGGGCTCAGGAGACACCTCACTGATAGCTAAAAAGACCAAGGAGTATGCTGTCCGACTCTGGATTCAGCAAAGCTCTGACCAGGTGCTGCTCAGTACCATCAAGACCACTGTCCCTGAAATCAAGAAGGATGTACCTTCTACTTCATAACTAATTTATATTTTCTTTTTACACTGATCACAATACATCACAAACATTGCGTTCAGAGCGTTAGGCCAACAGTCAGCTTCATCTGAAATACTTTATTCCAGTATTACCCTTCTTAATGGTTACTACGCCTCTGCACTTCCAGCATTATTTCTTTCTAGTCAATCATCCAGGTGTCAGTGTACTGTTTGGCCATTCCATGCCGTTTTACTTCTCTCCGACACCCTCTGTTCAGGCTGGAGCATTTTAGGCTTTACCTCACGTTTGCCACTGAACTACACATATATATACAGGCATAAATCAACAATTCACATTCAATTTTCATTAAAAGATATTAAATGGTTCAAGCTTACCACAATTCATACGAATAACACAGATACGTTGATTAGCAATGAATTCTGGCACAAACTGGCACAAATTTCCATCTGCTTATCTTCCAGGCTTTTATTGAGCAAAATTTTAGCTGGCTTCAACGCACTGATGCTTTATCAAGATCATTTAAACAAGTGGTCTCGAACTAACGCTCCCAAGTGTGTATATCAGCGAGACTGGCCAATGAGCCACGTTTCGACAAGTGTTTGAAAAAATGTTATCTTTTCCCGTCTCCCCTAACAACCAAGATAGTATTTATAGCCCGACCAATCGTGGTTAGGCTTTCATTTGTTGCGCTCCAATCAATTTGGAGTTTACATGGTAGGCTATTTCTGTAACGTAAGGTTTTTTTCAAACACGTTATAAAAAATTTTATGAGCAGAAATGATTTTATGCTGTCAGGCACCCCCAATATTTTATTTTGGGTATAATTTATTAATTCCTGGACTATTTGCGTAACGTTTTACATATTCTTTGTCAGCAAGCCCTAAGGAACCCAAAAATACTAATTTAAAGGAGCTACGTGGCTGCGTTCAAAATATGTATTTTCTACCTCCTGTTTCGAAGATATGCTGTCTGGGTACTGTTATGTTTTCAACCGTAAACCCATCTAATGTTATCTTTTCTAATAAGAGTTTTTTATGATTTATAAACCTAACTCTGGGAAAGGGTAGTGTATTTTATCACTGTCCGTCTGAAAAAAAATTAGTGCATGTAGACTTACACGCGTGATAGTAGTAATTGTGTATCGCGCGACGCGTGTTTAATGTTCGGCTTTCTGCCTCTCCCTTCTCGCTATCCTTTTGTCCATCTGTTCGTTCGTTTTGGTAACGTAATGTAGAAAAAGACATGAATGGAATTTAAAATTTAGGTCATTACGCAGTCTGCCTCTTAATGCTTTTCCAAGAAATACAGCACACGTTTCATTGAAGAAAGCGGGTAATAATACAGTAAGCTTTTATATCAACGTGAAAGCGTTACAATTTGCAGACGAAGCAGAAAACAAGGGGGATTTCGAGTACATTCCTTGTGACAGCACTGTCATTTTACCATTGCTCTTCTCTTTATTAATTTTATTTGTTAGGCTTCATATTTACCTAATAATTTATATATGTGGATTAGAATATTTCATGACAGGGGCGTGGGTTGCATTGTGGCCAAAAACCAAAAAGATCAAGGGATGGAACTTTGTCTCGGAGCGCATTATGGTTGTAAAACTAAAAGAAGGAGAAACCATAATCAACCTGGTCATAGTGTATGGGCCAAATGAGGATGAGAGAGCAGAGGTCAAGGAGGAATTCTTCGAGCTGCTTCAAAGGACAGTGGATGACTGCCTAGATGAAATTATCATGCTCGGAGATTTCAATGCCAGAGTTGGAAATGACCATGCTAGATGGGGTGGAGTTATCGGAAGATATGGAGAAGATACTCTCAATGACAATGAAAAGCGACTCCTTAGATTCTGCAGTGAGCAGAATCTGATCTTTAGAAACACAAAGTTCCCCCATAAGCGCATACATGCATACACTAGATGTGAACCAACAAAGAATGAGAAGTCAGTGATCGACTATACCATTGTTAGGAGAAGCTCATTCAAATATGTCCGGGATGCTATAGTCTGGAGAGGGCCAGAGATTGGAAGTGATCACTACCTGCTTACAATCAAAAGAACAACTGAAAGAGTTGCACAGCCTAGGAACTGCCCAACATCACGCAAGAAACCAAGTAAACCAACGGGAGGAATGAGCATTAAGACCTACAAGCTGAGAGAGCCAGAAATTAAGACCAGATATCAGGGGCTTATTGCTACAGCGGTGAGAAACACAGAAGAACAACCTGATGGCTTGGAAATCCTCTGGCTTAAATTCAAGGAAATCATAAAGACAGCTGCTGCAGAAGCATGTGGTGAAGTCCGACTTGGGAACAAGAGAAAGAGGACACCTTGGTGGACAGAGGAAGTCAAAGAGAAAATAAGAGAGAAGAAAATGGCATGGAAACAATAATTAGGAGCTAAAAACACAGCTAGACAAATAGAGAAATATAGAGAATATGTGATACTCAGAACAGAAGCAAAGAACAAGGTGCTAGCAGCAAAACAGAAGTTCTGTGAAGAATTTGAGAAAAGCTAGAAAAAGATGCGAAAGAAAACCAGAAATTGTTCTATAAGACCCTAAAGAACACGAGGAGGGAAAAACAATGCCCTCTCAAATTTATAAAGGACAAACAAGGCAAATTGCTTACTGCCCCGAAGGAAGTAATGGAAAGATGGAAAGAATATTTCTCAGAACTCCTTGATGGTGAGCAAGGTCAAGCATCAGAAATTATAACCACTAGCACAGAAGAGAAAACCAATGATGGTGAAGATGACATAAAAAGGGAAGAACTGAAGGCAGCACTGGAGAAAATCAAGATGGGCAAAGCAGCAGAGCATAATGGTATAACACGAGAAATGGTTAAGTACATGGGAGCATCAGGCGACCTATTACTCTTAAGTGTCCTACAAGCAGCGTGGTGCAACAAGACCATACCAAAGGATTGGGAAATTGCCATCATAACACCAATTTTCAAAAAGGGTGACAATCGACAATGTTGAAACCATAGAGGCATATCCCTTCTCAGTGTCTCTGGTAAAATCTACTCTAGAATCCTTGAGCAGAGACTCCGACGGCTAGCTGAGCCACAATTGGAGGCCCAGTGCGGATTCCGAGCAAACCGAAGTACTCAAGACCTAATCTTCACACTCAGACAGCTGAGCGAAAAGGCCCTTGAGTGTAAGAGTGAGATCCATCTTTGTTTCATAGATCTGGAAAAGGCGTTTGACAGGGTCCCCTGGAGCAAACTTTGGGATTGTTTGGCAATGAAGAACATTCCAGCACCTCTGATTCATGCTATACACAGCTTCTACACGTCTTGCAGAAATTATGTGAGGACAGCAAACCATAAGTCAGAAGAGTTCAGGACCATCACTGGTGTAAGACAATGTGACATCCTGTCACCTTATCTTTTCATACTCCTCATGGACGATGTCATCAAGGCATATAAGGAGAGAACAAGAAAGTATTCAGTGGGGTACTGGAAGATGAGACAGGTCTGTATTTCAGAGCTGGCATTCGCTGATGATGTTGCCCTGATTGCTAAATCAGAGACACATCTCCAATCCAACCTGCAAATCTGGAAGGAAGAGCTGGAGAAGAGAGGGATGGTCATAAGCAGCTCTAAAACAAAATCCAAGGTGATATCACGAGAAGAAAGAGTACATTAGATTAAGCTGGGAGAACAAGTCCTGGAACAGGTCGACTACTTTAAATACCTCGTAGCTATTATAGACCGAAAGGGAGGCATCAAAGAAGAGTTGGCCACTCGAAAAGCAGCAACTGGAAGACTTTTTATGGCCATAAATTGAGGATTCCTCAGCAAGAGAGAGGTTGGTAAGAAAACGAAGATGGCTTTATACCACTCCACCTATGCCTCAGTCTTGACATATGGATGCGAGTCATGGGCAATGACTACAACCCATAATAGCCAGATCCAAACCTCAGAAATGAGGTATCTGAGGAAGGTGGTTGAAGTAACAAGAAGAGACATGGTCCGCAACCAGACGATACGTCAAGGCCTAAAATCCCACCCCTTGCAGACCCAAGTAGAACATTCCCAACTAAGATGGGTTGGTCATGTCTGCAGAATGGGAGAAGATCGGCTACCACGACACGCATGGGAAACAATGAGCCAGGGATCCAGATCCCGAGGACGACCCAGAGTCCGCTGGGAGGACAACATTAGACAATCTTTGACGGACCGAGGACTAGAATGGAACCAAGCCAGGAGGAAAACAGCCGATAGGATAGTCTGGCGCTCTCTCTTCCAAACCTCTACACCTCACGATAGAAGGGGAACGACTAAGTAAGTAAGCAATAACAGTAACAGGGCGTCCATTCTGTTCAATACAAAATCGCCGGCGTCTTTCCCATGCGCTATGAACTCCGTCGTTGGACTTCCGTCAAAATGTTGGCATAGGCGCCGAAAATTCTCTCCTTAAGATGGTCATTGTTCATGAGTTTCGATGCATAAATCATAGCTTTGTGACCTCAGAGATACCAAAAAAAAAAAAAAAAATGTGGCGGTGAGTCAAATCTGGGGAACGGGGCAGCCAGCCAGCAGGACCGTGCGGGCGTATCCAGTGCCCAAAAATCAGTGTTCACGTTTGCATTTTACAGAAACCGTGGCAAAACTGTGTCACAAAAAAGCTGGCGTCGTACGCAATACAGACAAATATTAGTGGAACAGGAAACGGGAAGAAACTAGCAAAAAAACATTGATTTAATCGGCACATTGTCATTCTCCACCCGACGCCAGCCCCTTCAAGTACAAAACACATTTTATATTCGCAATGCATTATTTCCCTATTTCAATTGAGCTATTCCCATCATATTTTAGTTTTAATTTTTATATAAAATCGGCTGGCTCAACGCCGGTCAGAACTTGTTAGATTAAATGTACAAAGAAAGTGAGCATACACCATTTCAGCTCTCTACGATGAATGGAGCACAGCGATCGTGTGCTCTAACGATTATAAATGCCACTAACAGATATAGCTCAGGCGACGTTAAATAAAAGTGGCTTTAATAAAAGGTAATAATTCTAAGTTCAGAAAGGTGAAAACATCTGATTTACGAAAGCGATTCGGTTATCCCATATAAATTAGCATAAAGAACATTTGAAGGTGATAAAATTAGGACACATCTTTCTTTACATGCCATGTTTGAGAGCTATCAAAAACAATTTTAAGAGAATTCATTGAAACACCTGTTTCAATCGTTATAATCACAAGCTTGCCTTTAGAAATAGCTGCCACCCACTTACAGGTGTTTTTTTTATTTTTTTTTTATTACTGGTGCAAATAAAGATTTCAACAAAAGTGAAATGATTAGGCATATATAGAAATGTATGGACCCCACCGAGACAAGACTTCTATTCACTGTCTTCTCTAGTTTTTCTGAACTAAATACGCTGAAGATTGTTATTATTATTCTTACTATTTTGTTTGCTTCTCTATACCATGCTAATTGAATATCTTCCGTTCATTCAAATGGTAATTACCATTTCAAGAGGAATGTTGAACTGCTGAATTAAAAATTAGCATTTACAATCACGTGGCGTATTTATAATACGTGCGCCTTAACTGAGAGAAAAGTTGTCGATCTGTTAGCACTCCAAACGGTAAAATGGCTTTATGCGTGTTGAGAACTGCACAGTAGACTTACTGTTCTTTTGTTTATCTTTTGTATAAATCATATTTTCAATATTCTTATAGCATGTAAGAATAAATAAGACAATGTATTAACTCTGTAGATGACTACAGGCAGACAACAATCCAACAGGTTGAGGTGGCTGCAGGTCCGGATGTAGGGGTTCGTTCGCCTCCAACCAATAGGAGTTCATATGTATTAATGATATACATAAATGAGTCGGGAAAAGACGTCATTTAAAAATAATATTCCGTTGTTCTGGTGAAGATAAAAGCAAACTAGCAGTTGTTCTGGTGAAGATAAAAGCAAACTAGCAGAACAAAAATGACATGGATAGAAACTCAATTTTTATAAAAAAAACAGTTCTAAAATATGATTGATTCACTGTGTTCAATTGTGGTTTTCCGTGGGACTGTTAGCGACCCGAGTCAGAGGTCCCATTGGCTCTTGCTTGAAGCTGGTCATTTTGGCTGGGAATCGTCGACCAAATGGAGTCTTACAAGGAGGTGAGAAATGTGTATGCGTTGAACAAATAAGGGGCAACCAAGAAAACACATGAATGGACAGCAAACAATTAAACCTGGGAATTGTAAACCAAACAGATAATATCGTAGATAGAAAAGAAAAGAAACAGGATCGAGTTTGTCGGAAAGTGCCCTAGGTCTGTGGACGGTGACGAAAAAGTTTCACGACAATCTAAGCAATCTTATGGATCTGAATATTAATAACCGCCAGTTTAAAATGTTTGAATAGACGCTAGCGTTATTCCAGGCTTTACATTTCACAAGGCGATGAATTAGATAAAGTATGTTACACGTTTAGCCCTGAAATGTTATGGCAGATCACCTCTGTGAAGCTGAAGACAAGATCACCAATGTGGAACTGATGACACGATGCAGAGAAATACTGGTGTAGTGGTTCTTAATCAGGGGTGCATGGACTTCCTGTGGGTGCGAGACTCATCTTCCGGGGGTACGAGACATGCCAGATATCTTAGAATGCGAATCATCATAAACAATATATAATACACTCAAATGAATTTTTACAAAATAGATTATTGACAACGTGAATTAGATACCGAACCGTAGTCACATTCTGTAAATAACATTTTCTCAAAATAAACTTTTATCTTGTTTAAGCATTTCTGACATGTTTTGTGAGCTAGAAGATAATGGTGTGTGCGGCTTCTTATGATGCTGTAAAGGGGTGTGAGGCTTCTTAACATTCATTAAAGGGGTGCGAGGCTTCTTAAAATGCTGTCACGGATTGCCTCCTCTTAGCTCTGCAGTAGTGGTCCACCAGTGGCCAACACTCAAGAGTATCTAATATGGGTCTTCAAAGGTGTCTACCTTAGCACAAGATTACTCTTGGCAGAGTTGTAGATAGAAAGATATTGATGCTTCTATCTCAAGGGAATGTTCACAAGATGTTTTCAGAAGTCAAGAGCAATGCTGCATAGGGCAGAGCACTATTAACTTATATCTGATCCGTTGCCTTTTGTGAAGAATTAAGCAATGGTTTTAACCCGTTCAAGCCCCCAGCTGGTGTAAATCCAGCGAAATTCCTTTTATAAGTATTTGCGCTATAGATGTAAATATATATCTATATGTATATATATTAAAGAGTCTTGCTCATACGTTTGCTTTCATACCTATAATAATTGGGACCCAAAGACGCAGCAATAGAGAACGCAGTCAGCGACTCATAGCTTGACTGCCTGCGTCAGGACCAGCGAACCAGAGCTGGTCAAGACCGCACTCCACCTCCACGTGGTGGTCCTGGAAACAGTCTGCAGCAGTGCAGTCTGGCTGAGCGAGTGTGGATCGAAATGGGAAGGCAAACCCGGTCCTAAAAAATGCCGTGCAGAAGTCAGATGTGTCGACCGAAAGGTGCAGATATCACAGCTTAGGCGTAAACAGACACAACGCAACCACCGTCCTTTTCAGGACGAACGAAGAAGAAGAAGATACCTATAATAACTGAATCAACAATGATTGTTTAGTTTTTAAAAAACATGTAACAAATTTAATAATCAATTAATTTTAACAGGTTAAAATAGCGATAGAATGATGGTGAATTTTTAGATGTCTATAAAATTGTCTTCACTGAGACTTGGGTGAGGATTTAAAAAAACAACTGTCCTTTTGCTGGTTCCTTTTACAAGAACTTAGCTGGTCTAAGTGAGTCCTGCAGCGGTGGTTTCGTCAATTCTTCTGTGATGAGGGCACTTCTCCATTAAACTCGTCCAATGTAAGTGGTTAGTGTTGATTCCCTGCTTTTAACTCACAACTAGTGGAGTAGAAATTTTAGTCTTGCAGCTTCTAATCATAAACTTAAGGAAAAATAAAAGGGCAAATGCCTCTGCTGAGTACATGTGTGGGCTGCAAATTAACAGGCGCATCGTCTCGCTGTACACCCACCAATGTTAGCATCTCTGAATAATTAAATTCTTGAGTATACACAGCGTAGCCCAGGGAAGATGATAAGAAATCACCAATATTCTTCTGGGTATTTAACTGGGAAAATCTGTGCTTGGACAGCGCGAATGCAATGATTTGCCTGAATTACAATGAACAAGGTACATATATCTTACAAAATGATATTATACACTTTAGGCACAGTGATGTAATCATCACTCATCACTGCTCCATTCGGAGTCTGGGGTCACCTCTGCTGTCGGTTTTCTGTACGACTAGCAAGAAGCAATTACCAGCGCTTGCTGTAGTGGTTTATGAATATACTATTTTCATACGTTGAGGTTCCCAGTCTCCTATGACTGGTATAACCACTTAGCAAGTACAGACATGTTACATTTCACATTTTAAAATATATGTTCACAACTTACCCAAAATGGGATCTACAATCTCCTGCACAGTTAGAATGGACACACAACTTAGGTTAGATGCTTTCGAATCACTTGGTCTGGAAAATTTTAGTATTCCTCTTATGACGGGTGATCTGAATCCTTAGGTCTCCAGTCTTTGTATTTTAAAATTGCTGGTTTACTTTTAAGTTTCAAAGTTGCCCAAATACTTCAATCTGTCACTTATAATTTTGGAATCCTTTGTCCGATCATTCTCTCTGGCCCTGGTGAATTGCTAGCTTGACGTGGCGATGCAGTCTGATCTGTGACTCCGATTTCGCTAGATAATATTGCCATTTCTCAGGTCAAGTCCCAGATTGTACTTTTAGACCAACTTGCCTATGAAAGTTAAAGTCTATTCTGGTTCTCAAATCAAGCCAATGGTAAGCTCTTTAGAACTATATGGGTCGGGTTGTTAAATCATAATATCCCCCGCGTGTTATAAAAAATCAAATTTTAAAATTCCAACGCGTGACCTCTTTCAGAAATGTCCGTAATACTTCCGATTGCATATTTATGCAAACCCCACAAACAAATCTGTGAACTTATTTCCTGTCTAGATACTTTCCCATCATATCTATTAAGTAATTTTGATACAATGATAGCTCAGCGGAAACGATTACCTATTATCACCTGTGTTTTCGTGCATCCGCCAGACGGACAGATACGGATCACCGGCAGCTTAGACAAACAATATGGCTTTCTTTCCATACACTGCAGGGTCGTATTGTTCTGAGGAGTGGTCAGGACCACGTTGGATCAATAAAGATCGTCTCTATCAAAGGTGGCTAGACGACTTAGGTGGTAAACGTATTATCCGCAGACCTATCTAATTAGCTTAGGACGATTCACAGGGCAAAACGTAAACAAGTCTGGGAGCGACTGAGAGCAACAAATGTAAGGGCATAAAATATGTCAAATAATTGGACTAGAGAGAGAGAGAGAGAGAGAGAATGGCGCAAAAGTACATGCACAAAACGTTTTGTGGCAAATGCATTAAAGGTATGTGAGGCTTCTTAAGATTCCGTAAAGGGGTGTGAGGCTTCTTAAGATGCTGTAAAGGGGTGCGAGGCTTCTTAAGATGCTTTAAAGGTGTGTGAGGCTTTTTAAGATGCCGTAAAGGGGTGTGAGGCTTCTTAAGATGCTGTAAAGGGGTGCGAGGCTTCTTAAGATGCTTTAAAGATGTCTGAGGCTTCTTAAGATGATGTAACGGTGTGTGAGACTTCTTAAGATGCTGTTAAGGGGGGAAGGCGTCTTAAGATGCTGTAACGGTGTGTGAGGCTTCTGAAGATGCTATAAAGGTGTGTGAAACTTCTTAAGATGCTGTAAAGGGGTGCGAAGCTTCTTAAGATGCCGTAAAGGGCGCGAGGCTTCTTACGATGCTGTAAAGGGGTGCAGGAACTCTAAAAGGTTAGGAAACACTGTACTAGTGGAATAAGCGATGAGAAGACACTGGAAATGAAATGTTACCGAATGTTTACTTCCCTTCAAAGAAAAAATCACGTTCCTTCATACGCAGTTAACTAATAACGTCAACTGTTTGTAAACAAACATGTGGGGTTTCGCGGGGAACACTGAAAAGTACCGTTAATCCTGGGAATGCCTCGCTTTTAAATAACGTTAGAGTTATATCCAGCTTTACATTTCACAACATGCCGACGAATTAGATAAAGTATGTCACAAGTTTAGCATTGGAATGGTGTGACAAAATCATCAACTTGGAGCTGATAACACGAATCTTTATTTATTTAAATATTTATACAGTACAAACCTAACCTACGCCCTGTACTGTTCTCATTCTTCTATCATTTACTAGACACAGTATTAAGGTCTTTGTCTTGTGTAATCTGGCCTATATTGTGTATTAAGAGTGCTGTCGTGAAACGAGTGTAACCCACTACTTTGTTAATCACTATGTCGAGATACAGATTTGCTTCAACCAATCAACGAGCAACGTTCACCAGTCTCTGAGACAGAATAAATTAACGGCCATCATGTTCACGCAAGATGGCGGATTAAAACTGAATAAAATTAGGCTGTACAGCGCTTGAGACTAAACCGGAGGAAACCAATCATTTTGCTCCGCCAGGAACCAACCAAAAGCTTTCCTTAAGCATTTACCTACCTATATAATCGGGCGGATTTTATGCATAATCACACATCACCGACACGACGCCAGAGATACCGACCGACTGAAGAGGAGAAGCTGTCACCTTGATTTATAGCTTACCTGGAGTGCAATGACCTGCAGCTTGCTTTGCTAAGTCGAGTCAAAATCTGGCCGGTTTGAATCTTAGAGGGTAAATATATTTACGATAACCTTTAGGAAAATAGGCTTTCAGCAGGTCTATAATGTTGGTATTTGTTGTGTGTCATTTATACTACCTATCAGGTTTACTGATTGTATCTTGGGGGAAATTAAGTATAATGATTGTATTTCCTATTATGATTGAATAGACAACGACTAATAGGACTCATACCTCAATCTATTGTCTCCTATAACTCAATCTATTGTCTCACATGACTTCACTCTATTATCTCAGACCAACTGCAATATAACCCAAACAGTCCTTGTTAGGACTCAATCTATTGTCTCCTATAACTTCAATCTATTATCTCAGACCAACTGCAATATAACCAAAACAGTCCTTGTTAGGACTCAATCTATTGTCTCGTCTAACTCCAAACTATTGTCCCATATAACTCCAACCTGATATATCACCAAACAGTCCTCGTCGCATATACTCCTATCATAAGAACATAACGTTGTTGTTAGGATATATTATAGCACTTGTCAGAGAGGGCCTGGTATATTATAGGGGGAAGGAAATGGTTGTATCACACCTAGGTGTACATATTATTGGATGTATTCATGTATTGAATTTATATTATGGGATGTATTCATGTATTGAATTTATATTATTGAATGTATTCATGCATTGAATTTATATTATTGAATGATATCCATGTATTAGTTTATCAGAAAGAATGTTTTGCAAGTAGACACCTGTCTTGTCTCGCTATTGCTAAATCATACTGAGCCATGTTGTCATTCATCCTACATGCAGACACTGAGACACGCTCATATCATATACAATAGAAATAGGTGGGCTTGAGGACAGAAATTAGCCCCTATTTTTGCTTGTTACAGGTTTTATACGTGTCATAAAAACTGAGATCGTGGGTCGTCAATCCAGCTGCCTGGAACTCCGCAGGAGCATAGAGGTTGTCAAGACTCTACATCTTTAGTCCCCCTCAGTCTTGGGTGGGCTAACGAAACGATCAACAGCTGGTGTTTTGTGTCAACCAAACCAAGAAGGACAGCACTTCTAAGAGATGAGTACACATTAGTACCATTTCTGTCGGCATTGTGAGCAAAATCTAAGTCAATGAAGAAAAACGTGAATTAGCGTAGCAAGAGACAATAATAAGATCATAGTGGATAAATTATACGTAAATAACAGCATAGCTGATAAACGTTATATCCTTAATTAACAGCACAGCTGATACATGTACTATAATTGAATAACAGCACAGCTGATATAATTTTTGTTCCTATAATTGGAAAACTTGTTATTATATATTTACATATCTATATAAATATAAATATTTGTAAATCATATGTAAACTTACAAATTCATTACATTCCATTTTTCAACATTCACCCTTCAGCACAAGAGTAGATAGTGTATATACTAAATAAAATATAAGGAAATTGTATTTGAACGACTTGTCAATTTTATCATTGTTAAGTAAAATCTGTTTCCTTGTTTTTTTAATATCACAGTTAGTTACACAGCGGAGGTGGCACTTTATGTCGGTCTCCTCTCTACTATTGTTTCGAGATCAGATCATTCACAGCCGTAACTAATTTGTGATACCAGTAGTCCTCTCAGACACTGGGACTTCACAATTTTCTGCAGAAATTCTATTTCTGTAATTGTTTACTATACTGTAGAGCCAAATAAAACCTCACGCCACACTGGGGGCTCGTTCCTGGGATATTTCTGTATATCTTGAGCCATACTTAGTCTATTCATCTATCTACACTCTATCTTGTGCCACCCATAGATAACATAAGAAACAGATTTTTGAAAAAAAATTCTTTTTTAGGATTTTTAAACCAATATTTTCTTAGGAGGAGTACCATTTAGTACTCAGTAAATAGTTGATGCTCACAAAGTTGCACGGAAATTTTTTGTTCATTTAAAGTAATTAAGTTTAATTACAATAACTTGGTTATAGTGGATATACATACCCTATCTAAGTAACGCCATGGCTGATCTAGTGAAGTTCAGAACTGCGATCATGCAGATGGGTAAGGAATTAAATATGACAGGTGATGCTCTCACTCAGTATGTCACAACAGAAGTGGACAAACACATGGATAGGGAAGAAAGAAAGTTGCAATTAGAGACTGAAGCAAAGAAATTGTTGAAGAGAAGCCAAAAGACTGGAGCTGAAGAGAAGACAAAAGCTGGAAGCTGAAAGAGAAGCCAAAAGACTGGAAGCTGAGAGAGAAGACAAAAGACTGGAAGCTGAGAGAGAAACAAAAAAGATTAGAAATTGAAGCCAAAAATGGGAGGCTGAAGCTGAGGAAAGGAAATTACAAGCAGAGAGAGACCATCAGTTGAGATTAAAAGAGCTTGAAATTCAGGCAAATACTGGCAATAATGGTGGTAGCTCACCTCACTCTGAGAGTAGCTCCATCCAGAGCACCTCAAGTGGGGCCATGAATTTTCATCTGGACCCATTTGTTGAGAAAGAAGACGCCATTGAGTCGTACCTGGATAGATACGAAAGACTTGCCACTACCTATGGCTTAGTGAAAGAAAAGTGGAGTCTTAAACTATCTCAGGGATTGAGAGGTGTTGCCTACGATGTATATTTGAAGCTCTCAAGAGATGACCAGGAAGATTATGAAATCCTGAAGCAGGCACTGCTTGTGAGATATGAAAAGAACTCAGAATCATATAGAAAGAAATTCCGAACAGCTAAACTTCTTCCAGGAGAAAACTATCACCAATTCTCTGCTAGATTGGAAACCTATTTGGAAAAATGGAGTAGTTTAGGAAAGTGTCAGGATCTGAAAGAAATGATAATGATGGAGCAAGTGAAAGAGTCCATGCCTCAAGAAATGAGGAAGTTTATCATGGAACAAGGAGCAGAGAGATTGGAAGATATTGTAACTGTTGCTGAGAGATATCAAGCAGCTCAGGCAGAATTATTAGGAAATAAGAAGAAGCAGGGTGAAAACTTCAAATCATCACAAAACTATACCAAATATGAACAAAAGGACCATACCACAAGGAACAAACAAAGATTTGACCAAAAGGACAAAAACCCTCTAAGATCGGATAAGACACCTTACCGGAAGGAAGGAAAGTGGTGTAAAACTTGTCTAATGAGTAACCACAATACTGCGGACTGCAGAAGGAAGAATCCTCCTCATCATGCTGCATGTCTTACAACAGGGAATCAGGGAAGGAAGGAAATGGCAGTAAGTCAGAAAGACTTCCATCATCCCCCTGTCTGTGAGGAAGTGACCGTGAATGGCACTCAAGTACTGTGTTTATATGACACAGGATTGGACTTTGATTCAGTTGTGTGCTCTTCTCTAGTGAGTCCTGACCAGATAACCACAGAAACAGTGGAAATCAGAGGACCGATCAAGGGAGCAAGAACCATGACACTACCCATAGCTCGAATCAACATAAGATCTCGCTATGTGGAAGGAGAAATCAAAGCAGCAGTGATGGACGACCCTATTTACCCTTTGATTTTGGGGTGTAGGTATGTTTTCCTTGGAGAACCTATAAAACCTGTAGTTATGGCAACAGTCCAGACCAGGGAAAGCTCCAGGAAAATGGAGGAGAATCCTATCAATACTCATCCAGAAGAGATGAAAAAGGCTCAAGCAGCAGACAGCACATTGAAGCCTTGTTTTGGCAAATTGCCTAAAGCACATAACCCTCCAGAGAAAGGAGACTTGTATATGAAGAATGGCCTACTATACAGAAAAGCTGGAACAGGACCTAAAGGGCATGGACAGCTTGTAGTGCCAAAATCTTACAGGGAGAAGGTTATGACGCTAGGACATGCTATACCCTTCAGTGGACATATGGGAATAGGGGCCACTGGACAAAGGATAGCCTGTCACTACTTTTGGCCAGGAATTACAGAGGACATAAAAAGATATGTAAGATCCTGTCCAGAATGCCAAAGAGTAGCTCCTAAGCATAGGACTGCACCAGCAACACTGGGAGAAATGCCTATTATGGGAACCCCTTTTGAACGTGTTGCAGTGGATATTGTTGGACCCCTCACTAGGACCAAGAAGAGAAATGCATATATCTTAACCTTGGTTGATACTTGCTCTATGTGGGGAGAAGCAGTGGCCATGTCAGCTATAGATTCAAAGCATGTGGCAGAGGCCCTGTTGACAATATTTACCCGATTAGGTTTCCCGCATCAGATATTGACTGACAATGGGTCTCAGTTTAAGGGAAAGCTAACACAAGAAGTATTCAGGATATTTCAAGCCAGGCACTATCATTGTAGTCCCTACCATGCCCAAGGGAACGGTCAAGTAGAGCGGTTCAATGGTACGCTAATTTCAATCCTTAGAAAGCTGGCGAGTGAAAAACCTGATACTTGGGATACATACTTACCCGCTGCACTATTTGCATATAGGGAAGTACCCCACAATTCAACTGGATTGGCTCCAGCTACATTGTTGTTTGGAAGACCAATAAAAGGTCCACTGGAAGCATTGCTGCGGACATGGACTGATGAAAAGGCAGAGGAAACAGTGACTTCCTCATACCAGTACGTCAACGAGTTGACATCTCGATTGAAAGCAGGTTGGAAACTGGCCAATGATAACTTAAGACAGGCCAGGAGGAAGCATGCTGCGTACTACAACAAAAAAGCAAAGGATAGGGAACTGGAGGTGGGTGAAAAGGTGTTATTACTGTTGCCAAGCAGCAATAATAAATTGCAGATTGGATGGCAGGGACCCTATGTCATACTGGAGAAACTTTCCAGGACCAATTATAAGATTGACAAGAAAGGAAAGGAGAAGGTATATCATGTCAATCTTCTTAAAAAATACTATGACAAGGAATCATCAGAAGTTGCACATATCATGACCCTAGCCATTGCAACAGAAATGCACGGTGAACCACTTCACTCTATGGAGTATCCACTCACAACTACAGAGGATTATGTTCAAGTAAATATTAGTGAACATTTAACTCCAGAGCAGAAGAAGAGGGTTCAGAAAGTGTTGGAAACCCATGCTGATGTGCTCACAGATAAGCCAGGTCGTACGAATCTGTTAGAGTACGACATGAAGGTTACCGACCCTACCCCAGTATGCATGAGAACATACCCTATACCCTATGCGAAAGCCCAAGCACTAAGGGAGGAAGTTGATTATCTGTTGAAGGAGAAAATTATCTCGAAGTCAGACTCTCCCTATAGCTCAAGTGTGGTGCTATTGAGAAAACCGAGTGGTGAACACAGGTTATGTATTGACTACCGGAAGCTTAATGCGATCACAGAATCTCAGGTGGACCCATTACCTGACACCAACCAGCTGTTCTCTACACTGAGTAAGGCTAGGTATTTATCGAAGGTAGATCTAAGCAAGGGATACTACCAAATACCAGTGAAACCAGAAGTTAGGAAAATGCTGGCATTTAGTACATCAGACGGACACTACGAGTTTAATGTACTACCCTTTGGGCTGAAAAATGCTCCCAGTATCTTTTCAAGAATGATGAGGAAATTGTTGGAACCTCTACAAAATCCCCATATCACTAACTTTATGGATGACATTCTTGTTGCTACAAACACATTTGAAGAGCATATAGTAGCGCTCTCCATGTTGTTTGACAGACTGAGAGCCACTGGATTGACTGCACGTCCAACCAAGTGCTATATCGGTTGTAAGGAGTTGGAATTCTTAGGTCACACTATTTCTACAGGTCATATGTCTCCTGACCCAAAGAATATAGAGAAGTTAAAGAAGGCACCCAGACCTCAAACGAAGAAAGATGTGAGATCATTCGTGTCATTATGTGGGTTCTATCAGAAGTACATACCCCACTTTAACTCTCTGTGTGCACCATTAACTAACTTAACGAAGAAAGGACAGCCTGATAAAATCCAATGGAATGCTGATTGTGAAAAAGCTTACACAGAGCTAAAAGAAAAACTCACCAGCAAACCAATCCTTACACTACCCGATATCACACAGGAATTTGTATTAAGGACGGACGCTAGCAGTATAGGTATTGGTGCAACTCTCTTGCAGAAATCAAAAGCCCAGCCGGAGGAACTTTTACCAGTCGCCTACGCCAGTAGGAAGCTGAATGCAGCTGAGTTGAACTACTCGACCATAGAGAAAGAATGTTTAGCTCTAATTTGGTCCATCAACAAATTTTCACCTTATCTGTATGGGACACACTTCATTGTCCAAAGCGATCACCAACCTTTAACATTCTTGGCTGCATCTAAAAAGTTAAATTCGAGATTGTTAAGGTGGAGTCTGCTTCTGGCGCCTTATTCCTTTACCGTGAATTACATTCCGGGAAGAGACAATGTAGGAGCTGATTTTTTAAGTCGACACCCTAGTACTCTGGAAGGACAGACGCAAAAGGATTAACCACAGCAGGGGTTTACACGTCAGCTATGACAAGTCACAGCTAGGAAAGGAGGGGGCTATGTCGTGAAACGAGTGTAACCCACTACTTTGTTAATCACTATGTCGAGATACAGATTTGCTTCAACCAATCAACGCGCAACGTTCACCAGTCTCTGAGACAGAATAAATTAACGGCCATCTTGTTCACGCAAGATGGCGGATGAAAACTGAATAAAATTAGGCTGTATTAGACCAGGTACTAAACTGAAGGAAACCAATCAGCTTGCTCCGCCAGGAACCAACCAAAAGCTTTCCTTAAGCATTTACCTACCTATATAATCGGGCGGATTTTATGCATAATCACACATCACCGACACGACGCCAGAGATACCGACCGACTGAAGAGGAGAAGCTGTCACCTTGATTTATAGCTTACCTGGAGTGCAATGACCTGCAGCCTGCTTTGCTAAGTCGAGTCAAAATCTGGCCGGTTTGAATCTTAGAGGGTAAATATATTTACGATAACCTTTAGGAAAATAGGCTTTCAGCAGGTCTATAATGTTGGTATTTGTTGTGTGTCATTTATACTACCTATCAGGTTACTGATTGTATCTTGGGGGAAATTAAGTATAATGATTGTATTTCCTATTATGATTGAATAGACGAAGACTAATAGGACTCATACCTCAATCTATTGTCTCCTATAACTCAATCTATCTAACTCCAACTGTAATATAACTCAATCGATTGTCACACATCACTCCAGTCTATTATCTCAGATAAGACCAACTGCCATATAACCAAAACAGTCCTTGTTAGGACTCAATCTATTGTCTCCTATAACTTCAATCTATTATCTCAGACCAACTGCAATATAACCAAAACAGTCCTTGTTAGGACTCAATCTATTTGTCTATAACTTCAATCTATCTCAGACCAACTGCAAATAACCAAAACTATTGTAGGACTCAATCTATTATAACTCCTATAACTCCAACCTGATATATCACCAAACAGTCCTCGTCGCATATACTCCTATCATAAGAACATAACGTTATTGTTAGGATATATATTATAGCACTTGTCAGAGAGGGCCTGGTATATTATAGGGGGAAGGAAATGGTTGTATCACACCTAGGTGTACATATTATTGGATGTATTCATGTATTGAATTTATATTATGGGATGTATTCATTGAATGTATTCATGCATTGAATTTATATTATTGAATG
This sequence comes from Oreohelix idahoensis, assembly GCA_024509875.1. NCBI lineage: Eukaryota > Metazoa > Mollusca > Gastropoda > Stylommatophora > Oreohelicidae > Oreohelix > Oreohelix idahoensis. The sequence goes on along the minus strand of JAMPIV010001016.1, from coordinate 96,909 downwards.
ATATCCATGTATTAGTTTATCAGAAAGAATGTTTTGCAAGTAGACACCTGTCTTGTCTCGCTATTGCTAAATCATACTGAGCCATGTTGTCATTCATCCTACATGCAGACACTGAGACACGCTCATATCATATACAATAGAAATAGGTGGGCTTGAGGACAGAAATTAGCCCCTATTTTTGCTTGTTACAGGTTTTATACGTGTCATAAAAACTGAGATCGTGGGTCGTCAATCCAGCTGCCTGGAACTCCGCAGGAGCATAGAGGTTGTCAAGACTCTACATCTTTAGTCCCCCTCAGTCTTGGGTGGGCTAACGAAACGATCAACAGCTGGTGTTTTGTGTCAACCAAACCAAGAAGGACAGCACTTCTAAGAGATGAGTACACATTAGTACCATTTCTGTCGGCATTGTGAGCAAAATCTAAGTCAATGAAGAAAACGTGAATTAGCGTAGCAAGAGACAATAATAAGATCATAGTGGATAAATTATACGTAAATAACAGCATAGCTGATAAACGTTATATCCTTAATTAACAGCACAGCTGATACATGTACTATAATTGAATAACAGCACAGCTGATATAATTTTTGTTCCTATAATTGGAAAACTTGTTATAATATATTTACATATCTATATAAATATAAATATTTGTAAATCATATGTAAACTTACAAATTCATTACATTCCATTTTTCAACATTCACCCTTCAGCACAAGAGTAGATAGTGTATATACTAAATAAATAATAAGGAAATTGTATTTGAACGACTTGTCAATTTTATCATTGTTAAGTAAAATCTGTTTCCTTGTTTTTTTTAATATCACAGTTAGTTACACAGCGGAGGTGGCACTTTATGTCGGTCTCCTCTCTACTATTGTTTCGAGATCAGATCATTCACAGCCGTAACTAATTTGTGATACCAGTAGTCCTCTCAGACACTGGGACTTCACCATTTTCTGCAGAAATTCTATTTCTGTGAGCCAAATAAAACCTCACGCCACACTGGGGGCTCGTTCCTGGGATATTTCTGTATATCTTGAGCCATACTTAGTCTATTCATCTATCTACATTCTATCTTGTGCCACCCATAGATAACATAAGAAACAGATTTTTGGGAAAAAAATTCTATTTTAGGATTTTTAAAAAAAATTATTTTCTTAGGAGGAGTACCATTTAGTACTCAGTAAATAGTTGATGCTCACAAAGTTGCACGGAAATCTTTTGTTCATTTAAAGTAATTAAGTTTAATTACAATAATTTGGTTATAGTAAATATACATACCCTATCTAAGTAACGCCATGGCTGATCTAGTGAAGTTCAGAACTGCGATCATGCAGATGGGTAAGGAATTAAATATGACAGGTGATGCTCTCACTCAGTATGTCACAACAGAAGTGGACAAACACATGGATAGGGAAGAAAGAAAGTTGCAATTAGAGGCTGAAGAAAGGCGGTTGCAAGCAGAAGCCAAAAGACTGGAAGCTGAGAGAGAAGACAAAAGGCTGGAAGCTGAAAGAGAAGCCTGAGAGAGAAGCCAAAAGACTGGAAGCTGAGAGAGAAGACAAAAGACTGGAAGCTGAGAGAGAAACCAAAAGATTAGAAATTGAAGCCAAGAAATGGGAGGCTGAAGCTGAGGAAAGGAAATTACAAGCAGAGAGAGACCATCAGTTGAGATTAAAAGAGCTTGAAATTCAGGCAAAACTTGGCAATAATGGTGGTAGCTCACCTCACTCTGAGAATAGCTCCATCCAGAGCACCTCAAGTGGGGCCATGAATTTTCATCTGGACCCATTTGTTGAGAAAGAAGACGCCATTGAGTCGTACCTGGATAGATACGAAAGACTTGCCACTACCTATGGCTTAGTGAAAGAAAAGTGGAGTCTTAAACTATCTCAGGGATTGAGAGGTGTTGCCTACGATGTATATTTGAAGCTCTCAAGAGATGACCAGGAAGATTATGAAATCCTGAAGCAGGCACTGCTTGTGAGATATGAAAAGAACTCAGAATCATATAGAAAGAAATTCCGAACCGCTAAACTTCTTCCAGGAGAAAACTATCACCAATTCTCTGCTAGACTGGAAACTTATTTGGAAAAATGGAGTAGTTTAGGAAAGTGTCAGGATCTGAAAGAAATGATAATGATGGAGCAAGTGAAAGAGTCCATGCCTCAAGAAATGAGGAAGTTTATCATGGAACAAGGAGCAGAGAGATTGGAAGATATTGTAACTGTTGCTGAGAGATATCAAGCAGCTCAGGCAGAATTATTAGGAAATAAGAAGAAGCAGGGTGAAAACTTCAAATCATCACAAAACTATACCAAATATGAACAAAAGGACCATACCACAAGGAACAAACAAAGGTTTGACCAAAAGGACAAAAACCCTCTAAGATCGGATAAGACACCTTACCGGAAGGAAGGAAAGTGGTGTAAAACTTGTCTAATGAGTAACCACAATACTGCGGACTGCAGAAGGAAGAATCCTCCTCATCATGCTGCATGTCTTACAACAGGGAATCAGGGAAGGAAGGAAATGGCAGTAAGTCAGAAAGACTTCCATCATCCCCCTGTCTGTGAGGAAGTGACCGTGAATGGCACTCAAGTACTGTGTTTATATGACACAGGATTGGACTTTGATTCAGTTGTGTGTTCTTCTCTAGTGAGTCCTGACCAGATAACCACAGAAACAGTGGAAATCAGAGGACCGATCAAGGGAGCAAGAACCATGACACTACCCATAGCTCGAATCAACATAAGTTCTCGCTATGTGGAAGGAGAAATCAAAGCAGCAGTGATGGACGACCCTATTTACCCTTTGATTTTGGGGTGTAGGTATGTTTTCCTTGGAGAACCTATAAAACCTGTAGTTATGGCAACAGTCCAGACCAGGGAAAGCTCCAGGAAAATGGAGGAGAATCCTATCAATACTCATCCAGAAGAGATGAAAAAGGCTCAAGCAGCAGACAGCACATTGAAGCCTTGTTTTGGCAAATTGCCTAAAGCACATAACCCTCCAGAGAAAGGAGACTTGTATATGAAGAATGGCCTACTATACAGAAAAGCTGGAACAGGACCTAAAGGGCATGGACAGCTTGTAGTGCCAAAATCTTACAGGGAGAAGGTTATGACGCTAGGACATGCTATACCCTTCAGTGGACATATGGGAATAGGGGCCACTGGACAAAGGATAGCCTGTCACTACTTTTGGCCAGGAATTACAGAGGACATAAAAAGATATGTAAGATCCTGTCCAGAATGCCAAAGAGTAGCTCCTAAGCATAGGACTGCACCAGCAACACTGGGAGAAATGCCTATTATGGGAACCCCGTTTGAACGTGTTGCAGTGGATATTGTTGGACCCCTCACTAGGACCAAGAAGAGAAATGCATATATCTTAACCTTGGTTGATACTTGCTCTATGTGGGGAGAAGCAGTGGCCATGTCAGCTATAGATTCAAAGCATGTGGCAGAGGCACTGTTGACAATATTCACCCGATTAGGTTTCCCGCATCAGATATTGACTGACAATGGGTCTCAGTTTAAGGGAAAGCTAACACAAGAAGTATTCAGGATATTTCAAGCCAGGCACTATCATTGTAGTCCCTACCATGCCCAAGGGAACGGTCAAGTAGAGCGGTTCAATGGTACGCTAATTTCAATCCTTAGAAAGCTGGCGAGTGAAAAACCTGATACTTGGGATACATACTTACCCGCTGCACTATTTGCATATAGGGAAGTACCCCACAACTCAACTGGATTGGCTCCAGCTACATTGTTGTTTGGAAGACCAATAAAAGGTCCACTGGAAGCATTGCTGCGGACATGGACTGATGAAAAGGCAGAGGAAACAGTGACTTCCTCATACCAGTACGTCAACGAGTTGACATCTCGATTGAAAGCAGGTTGGAAACTGGCCAATGATAACTTAAGACAGGCCAGGAGGAAGCATGCTGCCTACTACAACAAAAAAGCAAAGGATAGGGAACTGGAGGTGGGTGAAAAGGTGTTATTACTGTTGCCAAGCAGCAATAATAAATTGCAGATTGGATGGCAGGGACCCTATGTCATACTGGAGAAACTTTCCAGGACCAATTATAAGAGTGACAAGAAAGGAAAGGAGAAGGTATATCATGTCAATCTTCTTAAAAAATACTATGACAAGGAATCATCAGAAGTTGCACATATCATGACCCTAGCCATAGCAACAGAAATGCACGGTGAACCACTTCACTCTATGGAGTATCCACTCACAACTACAGAGGATTATGTTCAAGTAAATATTAGTGAACATTTAACTCCAGAGCAGAAGAAGAGGGTTCAGAAAGTGTTGGAAACCCATGCTGATGTGCTCACAGATAAGCCAGGTCGGACGAATCTGTTAGAGTACGACATGAAGGTTACCGACCCTACCCCAGTATGCATGAGAACATACCCTATACCCTATGCGAAAGCCCAAGCACTAAGGGAGGAAGTTGATTATCTGTTGAAGGAGAAAATTATCTCGAAGTCAGACTCTCCCTATAGCTCAAGTGTGGTGCTATTGAGAAAACCGAGTGGGGAACACAGGTTATGTATTGACTACCGGAAGCTTAATGCGATCACAGAATCTCAGGTGGACCCATTACCTGACACCAACCAGCTGTTCTCTACACTGAGTAAGGCTAGGTATTTATCGAAGGTAGATCTAAGCAAGGGATACTACCAAATACCAGTGAAACCAGAAGTTAGGAAAATGCTGGCATTCAGTACATCAGACGGACACTACGAGTTTAATGTACTACCCTTTGGGCTGAAAAATGCTCCAAGTATCTTTTCAAGAATGATGAGGAAATTATTGGAACCTCTACAAAATCCCCATATCACTAACTTTATGGATGACATTCTTGTTGCTACAAACACATTTGAAGAGCATATAGTAGCGCTCTCCATGTTGTTTGACAGACTGAGAGCCACTGGATTGACTGCACGTCCAACCAAGTGCTATATCGGTTGTAAGGAGTTGGAATTCTTAGGTCACACTATTTCTACAGGTCATATGTCTCCTGACCCAAAGAATATAGAGAAGTTAAAGAAGGCACCCAGACCTCAAACGAAGAAAGATGTGAGATCATTCGTGTCATTATGTGGGTTCTATCAGAAGTACATACCCCACTTTAACTCTCTGTGTGCACCATTAACTAACTTAACGAAGAAAGGACAGCCTGATAAAATCCAATGGAATGCTGATTGTGAAAAAGCTTACACAGAGCTAAAAGAAAAACTCACCAGCAAACCAATCCTTACACTACCCGATATCACACAGGAATTTGTATTAAGGACGGACGCTAGCAGTATAGGTATTGGTGCAACTCTCTTGCAGAAATCAAAAGCCCAGCCGGAGGAACTTTTACCAGTCGCCTACGCCAGTAGGAAGCTGAATGCAGCTGAGTTGAACTACTCGACCATAGAGAAAGAATGTTTAGCTCTAATTTGGTCCATCAACAAATTTTCACCTTACTTGTATGGGACACACTTCATTGTCCAAAGCGATCACAGCCTTTAACATTCTTGGCTGCATCTAAAAAGTTAAATTCGAGATTGTTAAGGTGGAGTCTGCTTCTGGCGCCTTATTCCTTTACCGTGAATTACATTCCGGGAAGAGACAATATAGGAGCTGATTTTTTAAGTCGACACCCTAGTACTCTGGAAGGACAGACGCAAAAGGATTAACCACAGCAGGGGTTTACACGTCAGCTATGACAAGTCACAGCTAGGAAAGGAGGGGGCTATGTCGTGAAACGAGTGTAACCCACTACTTTGTTAATCACTATGTCGAGATACAGATTTGCTTCAACCAATCAACGAGCAACGTTCACCAGTCTCTGAGACAGAATAAATTAACGGCCATCATGTTCACGCAAGATGGCGGATTAAAACTGAATAAAATTAGGCTGTATGAGCAAAAGACGAAACCGGAGGAAACCAATCATTTTGCTCCGCCAGGAACCAACCAAAAGCTTTCCTTAAGCATTTACCTACCTATATAATCGGGCGGATTTTATGCATAATCACACATCACCGACACGACGCCAGAGATACCGACCGACTGAAGAGGAGAAGCTGTCACCTTGATTTATAGCTTACCTGGAGTGCAATGACCTGCAGCTTGCTTTGCTAAGTCGAGTCAAAATCTGGCCGGTTTGAATCTTAGAAGGTAAATATATTTACGATAACCTTTAGGAAAATAGGCTTTCAGCAGGTCTATAATGTTGGTATTTGTTGTGTGTCATTTATACTACCTATCAGGTTTACTGATTGTATCTTGGGGGAAATTAAGTATAATGATTGTATTTCCTATTATGATTGAATAGACAACGACTAATAGGACTCATACCTCAATCTATTGTCTCCTATAACTCAATCTATTGTCTCACATGACTTCACTCTATTATCTCAGACCAACTGCAATATAACCCAAACAGTCCTTGTTAGGACTCAATCTATTGTCTCCTATAACTTCAATCTATTATCTCAGACCAACTGCAATATAACCAAAACAGTCCTTGTTAGGACTCAATCTATTGTCTCGTCTAACTCCAAACTATTGTCCCATATAACTCCAACCTGATATATCACCAAACAGTCCTCGTCGCATATACTCCTATCATAAGAACATAACGTTGTTGTTAGGATATATTATAGCACTTGTCAGAGAGGGCCTGGTATATTATAGGGGGAAGGAAATGGTTGTATCACACCTAGGTGTACATATTATTGGATGTATTCATGTATTGAATTTATATTATGGGATGTATTCATGTATTGAATTTATATTACTGAATGTATTCATGCATTGAATTTATATTATTGAATGATATCCATGTATTAGTTTATCAGAAAGAATGTTTTGCAAGTAGACACCTGTCTTGTCTCGCTATTGCTAAATCATACTGAGCCATGTTGTCATTCATCCTACATGCAGACACTGAGACACGCTCATATCATATACAATAGAAATAGGTGGGCTTGAGGACAGAAATTAGCCCCTATTTTTGCTTGTTACAGGTTTTATACGTGTCATAAAAACTGAGATCGTGGGTCGTCAATCCAGCTGCCTGGAACTCCGCAGGAGCATAGAGGTTGTCAAGACTCTACATCTTTAGTCCCCCTCAGTCTTGGGTGGGCTAACGAAACGATCAACAGCTGGTGTTTTGTGTCAACCAAACCAAGAAGGACAGCACTACTAAGAGATGAGTACACATTAGTACCATTTCTGTCGGCATTGTGAGCAAAATCTAAGTCAATGAAGAAAACGTGAATTAGCGTAGCAAGAGACAATAATAAGATCATAGTGGATAAATTATACGTAAATAACAGCAAAGCTGATAAACGTTATATCCTTAATTAACAGCACAGCTGATACATGTACTATTATTGAATAACAGCACAGCTGATATAATTTTTGTTCCTATAATTGGAAAACTTGTTATAATATATTTACATATCTATATAAATATAAATATTTGTAAATCATATGTAAACTTACAAGTTCATTACATTCCATTTTCAACATTCACCCTTCAGCACAAGAGTAGATAGTGTACATACTAAATAAATAATAAGGAAATTGTATTTGAACGACTTGTCAATTTTATCATTGTTTAGTAAAATCTGTTTCCTTGCTTTTTTAATATCACAGTTAGTTACACAGCGGAGGTGGCACTTTATGTCGGTCTCCTCTCTACTATTGTTTCGAGATCAGATCATTCACAGCCGTAACTAATTTGTGATACCAGTAGTCCTCTCAGACACTGGGACTTCACCATTTTCTGCAGAAATTCTATTTCTGTGAGCCAAATAAAACCTCACGCCACAAGTGCTACAGAAGTGATTGCATCACCTTGATGAGTTACTGTATTTTTTATTTTCAACTCGCCCCAGTTTTCTTTTCCATGTAATTTATTTTGTTCTTTAATTGTTATTAGGCGTTCGAGTTCATAGTTATTAGTTCTGGGTTTTTTTTCGGACGTTAGGAAAAATCCCACCAACTGCACCTACCCTGTTTAATTGTAGGGATGGGGGAAGCACGACCCAGATTAACGTGGAACCAATAAAATCATTCTGGTAGCTAGAAGGTCAGAGTGTTACCTCATATTACGTAATATTTCGCGCGTGAGCAGGAATAATTTGCGATTTTTGCTCGGTCAACTATGAGTCATAGGTTAGCTTATGATATGATTGGCCGGGTCCGATTTAATTTATGTGCAGGTACGATAGTTGGTCAAATGTTAGTTAGAAGCGGTTCCTGATAGCTAGTATCAGGCGCGATGACTCACCCCGTCTGTTATTGCATCAAAAATACTCATACTATATATTAAGTATCAAACGTCTTTTATCGCTCACTAGTCCCAAGAATTCTGCCGTGAAGAAGTGCCATTCTATATCCTCTGCTCAGTTCGATAAATTCGGTATTAATTGGGTATGTCCATAACTTAATTATCGGTATAGAAAGTTAGTTTTATATAAGAGCTTAGCATGTTAGAGTAAGCTTTCTTCGGGGATTTAATTTTATTTTTATTAGTAAGAAGTGCCATCAATTGCTGATTTATACGGAACTTCAGAGTGTAGTGTGAGTGGTGTCTATAATTTTTCTATGAATAAGTTAGCAGTATCTATGATTTGTGTAGCGGCTTTTGAGATAGTTTAACTGTGTAAGTACTAAGCTTGGTGTAATGTAATTATGAGGTCCGTGTAACCACAATTTGATTATTGATAATTTGTAGAGTATATACGCGGGTGTGGTTGTGTATTAATTTGTTGTGTTAATTGGTCTTGTAGTCAGGAGACAGGGGTGAAGTGGATTTAATATTACAAAGATGGTGTAGACTAAGTGTGTTTAATAATTGTGTTAAATTGATAACCTTCCCGGGTCAGTTTTAATAAGAAGTTAAGGCTGGGAAATTATCCTGTACCGGGGATTTCGCTTCAACGAAGCTAATGTTGTGTCGCCTAAATGCGAGACCCGCACACAGAAGATTCAGGTCAGCCGCGTCTGGGGTTTACATAACGGACAGCGGGGTAAATTGGTGCGGGAGAAAGATAGGAGGGGACTGTAAATTAGTCTGACCCTTGGGCAAAAATATTTGTTTATTTTCTGTGCGTAGCTTGTGTGTAGGGGAAATTTATTAATTTAGGGGGACACCAGAATGTGGATGAAGTTTGGGGTGGCAATGTGTTATTGTCTTAGGAATTTTGACTTGTTGTATAGATGTGGTTATTTCTTTGTTTCTACAGCAGTCACGGCTTGGTGGTGGAGGCAATAGAAAGACCTCAGTCTACTACGGACTTTGCCTCCTTCTAGAGAGAAGGATTCACGTGACATCGGCGAAATTGCGTAAACCTGGGTTCGCGACTGTACCGGCGCCCAGTTACGTCGGCAACGCTGAAAGGAAGGAGAAGCTCTCTTGCAGTGAGGCAAATACCTCAGCGGGAACGTGTCTCTAGATCAGGCGCTCTTTGCTCGTTAAGAAACACCAAACAGGCACGTTGCCTGGTGTTTATCATACTGCCATAATAAAGCAGTGGGCCAAAACCGGAACCGGGTTAACTCAGCAGGTTGAAGAATTGTCATCAGCAGTGAAAACATCTACATCATTTGGCAATTACCTCGCTATCTTATTAACAAGCCCTCTTTATCAGTATTCGGGAAAGGGGAGAGAGAAAACATACCTTTCCAAATGCTAAAGAGAGGAGGGGCGTGAAGGAGAAGCAACTCATCAGATCCTCAGACGAAGACGGTAGCGTCAGGGAGGCACTGAACCGAGACAGAGGCGAAAGGAGGGAGTTTAGAGAGGAACAGTAGATTCAGATAGAAATACTTAGAGAACAGCCTCTGAGTTAGCACTGAACAGTCAAATTAGTGTACAGTGCTTGTGGCTTATTTGTGTAGGACAGCCTAGAGCGTTTTAGGACAGTGTAGACATTTAGTTTATACCTCGTCAGTGAGATAGAGTGTTAGTTAGTAACCATAGTGTAATCAGGAGTGGTGGTTCTTACCTAGAGACTCCCACCAAGTATATTTTAATACCTCTAGTTGTTTCATGCAGGTGTGAAAGAGAGTGTGGAATCTTTTTTTTTTTAATATTGTGTCTTTCATTTAAATTGTTCTTTTTCCAGGTTGTGCGAACTTGCACTTTTTTTCATTTTTTTCTGTGGTATTGATTTGGTGTTTTAATAAACTATAAAATGTATACTGGATCAGTTTATCTTTAACTATACTGTACTTATATGCTTTGTCTGTGGATAATTTAGTGAAACCTTATCTCCTTTCTGGTAGTCAGAGGTGGTGAGACAGTAGCTATTACATAAGTCACAATTGGCGAGGGAGAGTCAATCTCGGTTCTCACCCTTGAAGCTATGAGTCTCATCTTTCCACATTCAATGTCATTCTCACCTAAATCTATCTTCTCAGACTTTCTCATTACTAGTGTCTTGTCTCTGTACTCAGACAGACTCTAATTTAAAGCCACTTCGTGACAATCACTAATTAGACTGGCTCGTTCCTATGTACATATCCTGTGTTAGCGGGGAAATCGCACTAATAACTACCTGTCCATGAAGCACTATTTCATGTAGCCTAATTGGCAGTCAGGATAGTCGCGATTCGCTTCATTAACTAGGCAGTGTTGTCATTCGGAAAGTCATTGGTGCGAGTCCTCGGTAAGACACTCCTGTTGCTTTTCTGTTGTCTAGCGTTCTACTTCTGTATTTCTCGCGAGTGCCTGAAACATATCTTTATGTGCATTATTTATTTTCAAAGATAAGTACAGTGACCTACTTTGAGAGTCACACGAAAGACGTCTGCAAAGCTGACCTGCCGTTAACCTAATTTGACATCCATGAATGCCGCGTTCTTGTCACAACCACGCTTCTAACAGCTCGGTGAAAAAAAAACTGTACTTAATGAGATCTCATAGACAGCACATGTATAAATGGAAATGTTACTTTTTGTTGGCTTAGTAGCATGAGGCCTGATGTTGTGCAGGCATTTGAATAATACAGCTGAATGGTCCATGATTTTTAGAGTAGGGTGGCCAGACGTCCGGATTTTCGCGACAAATCTGAGCGTCCGGCCGGATTTTTTAAAAATGTTGAAATATCCGGCTTTTATGTGATTGACTAAATAACTAACGTGAAAGACACCATTTTGAAAAATCTTTACTGGAATCCGATTTCTGAGTACAGAAATTCAATCAGAATTAAGAATTTTTATCTCCGCAAAATCGACGGATCGCGCAAATTGCCAATAACACTACCGGTACCGTAAGTTGTCATGTTGTTCGATAGCTTATAATAGATTACTATCATATTTTAACCCAGGTTAAACGCTGTTTAGGGTTATTGGCATTTGTTAAGGGAACATAAAACAGACAAAACAGAATGAATGAGAACTTGGGGCTGGATTTAGTCACATAACATCGTTGACTATTGCAAATTACAAATAATATTAACCATAGTTCGTACTCACCCGTGTGTTACCGGGGCCCGAAAGGGGAGCAAAGAATAGTAACACTGTCCCCTACCAAGCAGGTCGTAAAAAGCGACTAAGGAGGGTTGGGCATGGGGCCGGTTACACCATCCTGTAAAAAAAATTTAAACCACAAAAAACTTCAACAAATATGGACAAGTCAAATAAAGAAAATAAAACACAGCCATCCAAGACAGGGGAAGGTCCTCTCGCGGGGAGGCGTATGATGCAACACAGAGAAAGCCGAAAGGAGTCTGTGTTGCTGACTAACCTTCTTTCTTCTAGGAGAACTTCCAGATTTGGCACCTGGAATGTTCGGACATTAAACGAACAAGGGAAAGTGGCGCAAGTAGCAGCAGAAATGAGGGAATACAAAATCGAGGTTCTGGGAATGTGTGAAACAAAGTGGAAGGGGGTAGACAGGAAGAAACTCATCACAGGTGAATTGGTGCTGTCCTCAGGACATGAAGACGAAAGTTCACACCACAGTGAAGGGGTAGCTCTTATGTTATCTAAAGAAGCACAGAAAGCACTAATTGAATGGGAAGCTGTTGGACCCAGAATAATAACAGCTTCTTTCAAAACAGCTAAAAAGAAAATTCATGTAAATGTCATCCAATGTTATGCACCAACTAATGACAAAGAAGAGTCTGTGAAAGAAGCATTTTATACTAAACTACAAGAAATTATGGATAAAGTAAAAAGAAGAGACATCACAATTTTGATGGGTGACATGAATGCAAAGATAGGTACAGTCAACACTGGATTTGAAGAAGTCATGGGAAAACATGGGCTAGGAGTAATGAATGAAAATGGAGAGCTATTCGCAAACTTCTGTGCTTCATATCAACTGGCTATAGGAGGAAGCATGTTTCCACATAAGAGAATACACAAGGCAACATGGATATCACCAGACCATAGAACAGAAAATCAGATTGATCATATATGCATAAACAAGAAGTTTAGATCATCATTGCAGGATGTAAAGGTATATAGAGGAGCAGATGTGGCATCAGATCACCATCTTCTGATAGCCAAAGTAAAAATGAAACTCAAGAGATATGCAACTATGCAAAATTATAGACAACAGTTTAATGTAGGACAGCTAAGAAATCAAGAAACAAGAGACAAATTTGCGGTCACAGTATCCAACAAATTCCAAGTGCTCCAACAGCTGGAAGATGTAGAGAATACAGAAGACTATTGGCAGCAGGTCAAAACAGTATGGAAGGAGACATGTGAAGAAATACTGGGGAAAAGGGAAAGACAACAAAAAGCATGGATAACAACAGAAACCATCAATAAGATAAAAGACAGAAAAAACAAGAAAACACAAGCAAAACTAGAAGCTCCAAAGCCAAGGCTCAAGAAGTGTACACAGAAGCAAACAAAGAAGTAAAAAGAAGTATCAAAAGAGACAAGAGGAAGTATATTGAGGAGTTGGCAAGAGAGGCAGAAGATGCTGCAGCCAAAGGAAATATGAGAGAACTGTATAGCAGTACAAAGAAGCTAACAGGGAAATACAAGCAAACAAGTTGCCTCATAAAAGATAAGAATGGGAAACTGCTCAGCAATATACAAGAGCAAATGAAGAGGTGGACAGAATATTTTGGGGACCTTCTCAATAGACCAGCTCCACAAAACCCGCCGGACATCCAGCCAGCAGAAGAAGAGCTACAAATTAACGGTGAAAGACCAACGAAGGAAGAAATAAAGAAAGCCATAAAGCTTCTAAGAGAGGGAAAAGCGTCTGGACCTGATGGCATTCCAGCAGAGGCCATCAAAGCAGATATCGACACGGCTACAGAGATGTTATATAAATTACTTGGTAAAGTCTGGGAAAAGGAAGAGATACCAGCAGAATGGAAGGAAGGATATCTGGTTAAGTTGCCTAAGAAGGGAAATTTACAAGAGTGCACAAATTATAGAGGAATAATGTTACTATCAGTGCCAGGAAAAGTATTAAACAGGATTATCCTTGAGAGATTAAAAGAGTCCATAGACAAGAAACTGAGAGATGAACAAGCAGGTTTTCGACAAAACAGATCATGTACAGACCAGATAGCCACTTTGAGAATAATAGTTGAACAAAGTCTGGAATGGAATTCACCACTATACATCGGATTTGTGGACTACGAAAAGGCATTTGACAGTGTAGACAGAGAATCACTTTGGAAATTGATGAGGCATTATGGAGTTCCCCTGAAGATCATTAATTTAATAAAGAAAACATATGAAGACATGACATGCAGAGTTCTTCACGAAGGACAGCTAACAGAACCGTTTGGGATAAGAACAGGAGTGCGACAGGGATGCCTCTTGTCTCCATTTCTTTTCTTGCTGGCAATAGATTGGGTTATGAGATCATCGACAACACACAACAGAAATGGAATCCAGTGGACTCTGACTAAGCAGTTGGATGATCTGGATTTTGCTGATGACTTGGCTCTTCTGTCCCATAACCGTAATCAGATGCAGGACAAATTGAAAACACTCGAGGAGAGGTCACAGCAATTGGGTCTGAAAATACAGAGGGAAAATACAAAAATAATGAGAATAAATGCAGGTAATGATAACAGGGTTGAACTTGAAGAAACACCAATTCAAGATGTAGAATCATACACATATCTTGGCAGCAATATAGACAAAGTTGGAGGGACAGACAGCGATATCAAAATAAGAATACAAAAGGCAAGAGGAGCTTTCATTGCATTGGGAAATATATGGAGATCAAGAGAAATCGGATCCAACACGAAAATAAGAATCTTCAACTCAAATGTGAAGTCAGTCCTATTGTATGGCTCGGAGACATGGAGAACAACAAAGACAACAACCAAAAAGCTACAGACTTTCATAAATGGGTGCTTGCGTAGAATAGAAGGATTAAAATGGTATGACAAGGTTACCAACGTGGAACTGATGACAAGAACTAGACAAGTGCCAGTGGAACAAGAGATTAGAAGAAGACGATGGCGATGGATAGGACACACACTGAGGAAACCTGTTGATAGCATTACAAGGCAGTCCTTGTTCTGGAACCCCCAGGGCAAGAGAGGCAGAGGAAGACCAAGAAGTACATGGAGAAGAGAGTTGGAAACAGAGGTGAAAATGATGAGGAGAACATGGAAAGAACTTGAGATGATGGCACGGGACAGGAGGACTTGGCATGTGTTTGTTGAAGGCCTATGCTCCTTTGGGAGTGGAGGGTTATGAATGAATAGTTCGTACTGCTTTTATATTTAGTGCAATTTGTTTATAATGAAAAAAATACAGGAGTAGTTACTACGAGTAGTATAGTAATGGGTTTGTTAAAATTAAAACCTCGTCTGTTGCATTTAACAAATAATTTTAACTTTAACATGGAATGTACCATTGATTAATGGCATAATATTATATTTATGTTACAGATACCCGCTCAAAATGCCAAAACGGAAGTGTGTGTTCACGGATGAATTGAAAAAAAAAATGTCAGTGCTTTTCCAATTGGTCGACAAGAGTATGAAGCAGAATGTCTTGTATGCAGAGGCGGCACATTGGTATCAGTAGCAAATAAAGGTGCAGCTGATTAAAAAAAAAACACACACACATATAGAAACAGAAAAGCACAAGAAAGCACCTGCGTCTGAATGTTTGCAATAAAAACTGACATTTTTTACTAAAGAAATAAGCGAGGAAAGGTTTGAAGTTGCCGCGGCCGAGGGTGCTTTTGCTTTTCATACTGTGAAATATCATAACTATTTCAGATCAATGGATTACAATTCAGTGTTACTCAAGAATGCTTTCCACGATTCAGAAATTGCCAGCAAATTCTCATGTGCCAAAACCAAAACAGCTGCTATTATCATTTCTGTGATTGCACAACATTCTAATGAAGCAGCTTTGGAAGCACTGAAGGAAAGATTCCAAGGAGCTTTCATGCTCTGATTTCTATGCATATTTAAAACGTAGCCCAACTTTGCTGAAGAAGATTTTATCATCAGAAAAATATAAGCAGGCACAAAATCAATGTGATTTGATTCGCTTATTGTTTGAATGTAAAAAAAAAAAAAAAAAATATGTTTCAGCGTCTTGTAGTTATTGAACAAAGGTGTCCTACTTTTCGTCCTACTTTTTTAAAAATATTGACCTCCCTTGTTCTCCTTTGTATGACCAAAAAATGGCATTTGTCCTCCTTTTTGTGTAGAACAATATGACCACCCTATTCTAGAGTGACACCATGATGGTACTACTACTGCAACCGTTGCTGCTTTCTCGCTGCACCACATCGGCAATGTGTAATGTATATGGTGCTTCTCAAATGTCAAGTCAGTCCTATTGTCCGGCTCTGAAACGTGGAAAACTACAAAAAAAACAACAATCAAAAAGTTACAGACTTTCATAAATGGATGCTTGCGTAGAATTGGGGGATTAAAGTGGTTTGACAAGATCACTAATGTGGAACTAATGACAAGAACCAGACAAGTACCAGCGGAACAAGAGATGAGAAGAAGACGCTGGCGATGGATAGGACACACACTGAGGAAACATGTTGATAGCATTACAAGGTAGTCCTTGTTCTGGTATCCCCAGAGTTAGAGAGGTAGAAAGAGACCAAAGAACACACGGAAAAGAGAACCGAACACAGACATGAAAGGAAGACACGGAAAGACCTCGAGCTAATGGCACGTGACAGAAGGAGTGGGCACAAGCCTATACTCCTGGGTTGTGCTGAATGATGGGCCAGCTCTCTGTACGTCTGCTACGAGATGCCTAGTAGGTTACACTTTCTATTCTTTACTCCCATTTCGGGCCCCTGAAGTACATGAGCGAATATTAGTGATACAGCAATAGAAATGTGTACCCCCCGGGCGTCTCTGGGGATACAAAGACAAATCAGGACTACTCCATCCTCAGATATGTCGTAAGAGGCTACTAATAAGAGATTGTTCGGGAGGGGTTTGGGCTATTACATCCTGTAAAACGTGTTGCCTCAGAAACTACAACTGTGAGAGCATATGCAACTTTGGTGCAGGCTTCCTGCAAGGAGGCCAGCTACAGTTGTGACCCTTAGCTCCATTAGAAGCGACATGGTAAAAGACGAAGATACAGGCATACCTCGGAGTTATTGCGGGTTCGGTTCCAGACCACCGCAATAAAGCGAATATCGCAACAAAGCGGGTCATACTCATTTTTTTTTTTTTTTTTTTTTGTGGCTGCCCAGTGCATATAAACGCCAAAAACCATATTTACACTATGTCTATTAAGTGCGCAATAGCGCTAGCTCTAAAGAAAGAAGAAAATGTACTGTAAAATTTAAAATACTTTATTGCTAAAAAAAAAAATGCTAATCTTCATCACCAGAGCCAAAATCTATTGGAAGAAGAAGGCACGTTCTAATAAATAAACATAAATAATTTGAAAAAAGCGCAATATCTGCGAAGCGCAATAAAGCGAGGTATACCTGTACAGACAATGGTGCATCAGCGATGTTACGTGTTACGTGACGATGGAAGAAAGGAAAATATGATTACCGGCACATCGGCCCTCAGTTATCATCTGTCATAAAATTGTGCTTCCAACTCACAGCACATGTTTTTCTCTTCGAATAAATGGGAACATAATAACACAGTTTACATTGAGCGTTTAACCAGTAATGGCAGAACCTACTGTAAAACTCACGAGAGGTTGGTCATGCCTAGAACAGTGTTTAAAACAAAATAGTCGCCGGACCTTGTTGCTTGAAGAACCCCCTTCATTAAACCGCTGCATCGCTGTTTACGAGTCGACGCACGCCCAATTCAAATACGAAACAAAATCTATATTCTCAGTTAATTATTTCACTTACTTCAAATCCCTTACTAAATTTAAGTTGTTCCCATCTTATTTTAATGTTTTTTCCCCCCTTTAGTTCTTGTATAAAATACACTGGGCAATTGTTGTGCAACCCTGACAGTTGATGTTTTAGGATTTATTCAAGATGCACCGATTCACACAACAAGGATTGAAGGCATAAACTAGGCCATGACGATCTAAGGTTTTAATCCACATAATAAATACAAAAGAACAAAACCTTTAAAGAGCATTTCAGGCTTCACTTTCTGATATCATACGTCCGGTATCTTCTGTCATGACCCATGTCATTTGTACATATACTACTGGACAAAAGTTAAGGGCCGCCATTCAGTTTAGACAAGGTTTATATAATTCTTCCTGAGCAGGGTCGATTTTCCAAATGTCCGGTAGCTTGAAATCTCTCAAGAAGTCTCTGAATGGTAGAGTGGGACACTGCTAAACGTCTTACAACATGACGAACAGATTGATCATCCTGAATCCATGCCATGGCTCGACCACGGTCTACAGTCCTGAGACTTCTCCTTGGTGGCATGGCTAATGCAGTGATCATTTCGACCACTTGTCATACTGATTGAACACTCTTTACCGATGATCATTTTCCACGTGCATTCAAATTTAACTCACTTTTTCACCTTTTGAACTAGTGGGGCGTGTTGCAAAAACCACGAGTTTTTGCAGCAACAATGGCAATTTTCACGTGCGGGTTAAAGTGACCCAGTTTTTGGACATTTAAAAAAAAATTAACCTAGTGCACACAGAAATGTATACACATTTCTCTGAGCTCAGTTTTAATGACATTTTCACTTGTCTTTACAGTTTGCCAATCAATTATATAAACCTTGACTAAACTGAATGGCGGCCCTTAACTTTTGTCCAGTAGTATATTTACACAATCGGGCCCGGATTAGATACAATATTACTACCTGTGACTGAACTTTTTAACCTCACGCATACCTGAGAAGTCAGGCTGCCTCGGAATTCCATAAAACTTGACCGATATGAGTAATGCTCACTTTAAATGTACACCTTGTCGTTTCACCGGCCCGACCAACGTTCAATCTCCCTCTGACGTCACACCTTCGCTCTGACGTCATCTTTCACAGCGCACTTTACTTCTTTTATACAGCCTGCGGAACGATAATTAAAAGAAACTCTATCGGGAAAACCCGAAACTTTCAATCATCGTGCGCACCTCTCACCATCAATGCTTGACAGATTAAAATGTACCATGAAAAGGAGTTGCATACACTGTTTCAGCTTTCTACTTTGAGCGTCGAAGATTTGAAACGTGACAAACATATAACAGCATGTAAATTTAAATAAAAATGGTTAAAATGACCGGAACAACAGTTAAAACGCTGACTCAGGCAATAAACGTATCATAATTGTTATCCCATGTACACAAATAACGAAAACATAAAATTGATGATAAATAAAGAGAGAAGGTTTATAACCTGCCAGGAATACTCTGATGAGACAATGAATGGGATTACTGCTTCATCAGGCATGTCGTACAAGGCAACTAACATGCGGTTGTGCATGCGGTTGGCGGACTCATCAATGAATAATAAATTGCTAAAGAAACCTTTTCTGCACAAACAGGCGAATGAGTGGTTCAGGCTTCCTGTAAGTGGCAACCAGCTGGTAGTTGGTGGATCTATGCTCCACAGGGAACGGACATGAAAATGAATGAATGAATGGATGGATGAATGAATGGATGAGTAAATGAATGAATGAATGAAACAGATGAATGAATGAATAAGTGAATGAATGAATGAATGAATAAATGAATGAGTTGAACGGATGAATGAATGAATTAATGAATGAATTAATGAATAAGTGAATGAATGAATGAATGAATGAATGAATATGGGAATGAACGAATGGATGAATGAACGAATGGATGAATGAACGAATAAGTGAATGAATGAATGAATGAATATGGGAATGAACGAATGGATGAATGAACGAATGGATGAATGAACGAATAAGTGAATGAATGAATGGATGAATGAATATGGGAATGAACGAATGAATGAACAAGTGAATGAATGAATGATCAAGTGAATGAATGAATGAACAAGTGAATGAATGAACGAATAAGTGAATGAATGAACGAATGGATGAATGAATGAATAAATGAATGAATGAGGAGTCACCCAAAGATAAAGACATTAAATAGTAATTCATACATTCGCAAGTACTTTGAGTTTGTATTAGCATATTATTCCCAGGTATTTAATAAACGTAGCAGAAATAAGCGACCCGATATGTATGCATATTAATGCCAAGTGCTTCTCTGCATTAAAGTCCATGCATATATAAGGAATAAGGATTTGTGTTCGGGAAAAAATGGCACATGCATAAAAATAGCATAATCTTGTTGTTTTTTTTTAACCCCCTTTAAGTTCTGTTCAAGGTGGTTTAATTCATAGCGAGACAGTTGAAACTAACACGTTCTAGAGACCCGTATGGAGATCATATGATAGGTGGGCGAAAAGACCATTCTACTGTACCACTGCTGCAGAAAACATTGAGAACAATACAGATGACAACCAGAAAGTTAAAGACTTTAACAAATGGGTGGTTGCGTAGAATAGAATAATCACTCTTTGTTAATGGAAGTAAGAAGAAGAGTTCTTCACTGTTACATACAGCCAATCTGCTGGCATACGAAAGTGAGTCATTAACAATTGTTGAAAAGCACTAAGACCACAGAGATGTGGTTTTACAGAAGAACGTACAGTATACAATGGACAGCTAGAAAAATGTAATGAGGATGTCCTGAAAGAAGCCAATGCGCAAGAAGTATATCGTGACAATATATCGTGACAACAACAATAATTGAAGGACAAAGAGAGAAAATAGTGGACAGTTTGACATCATGGCATAGAAAGAAGTAACAAAGCAATTGATAAGCAGTGCTGGAGACAGAAAGTTGTTGAGAGACATGGTCGCCATCTCCACCAGGCATGGCACCTGAGTAAGATATATATTACATACATACCTCCTATTATATTTTGCCCTTATCCGAGAAGGCTATGCATCCGATGTCATTACCCAGTATGACATAATTATGAACCGCTGTTTTCGAAAAAAAACATTCCATTAATTATATTCCCTGCGGGACCGAAGACGCAGCAACAGTGATAAATGCAGTCAGCGACCCATAACTTGACTGCTTGCGTCAGGTCAGCGAACCAGACCTGACCAAGACCCTACTCCACCTCCAAGTGGTTAGTCCTGGAAACAAGCTGCATCACTGCAGTCTGGATGAGAGAGTAGGGATCGAAGAGGGAAGGCTAACCCGGTCCCAAAAATACCAAGCTGAAACCGGATGTGTCGGGCCGAAAGGCGCAAATATCGCAGCTTTGCTGTAAACGGTGACACAACGTAACACACGTCATTTTCATGACGAACGCAGAAGAAGATATTCCCTGCAAACCTGATACTTTTAGAATTACAGGAGAACACCATACCTCTTGGTCTCTTCCAGATAACCCCCCCTTTCCAGTGACAAACAGATGTAAACGGTGGAGACACGTACTAAAACATTATGTTGAAACTTAAAAAAATAATATGTCTACTGCTTGTCGCAATAAGTGACTAATATATGTTTTGCTTAGGGCTGGCAACCAGTGGCGTATTCTCTATGTGTGCTGTGCGTGCTGCGCACACCTATGCGCGAAGGAAAATAAAAATTTAATTTATTATTCTATAATATATTTCTCTTCTAATGTTCCTCTTTCGGACCGCACGCATCAGGATAACGGATTTTCCCGCATAGAATCTACGAGTATAACTAGTTTCAGTTTCACAGACGCGTTTTATAGTGCAGTTTTTAGTGGTTGTAGAAATCGCCCGAAGCTTCTCTGGTAATTCCGTCACAATGCGTGCTGGACCTTTCGGATTCACGTCTAAAGACTGGTTTGTGTGAATCGGGTCATGGCCAGATACGTCAATACAATGCAAACATGCGTGCGGTGGCCTAGCAGCTCTCGAGTTGTAAAAATCTGCTGTGTCCGTCCAGTGTTTTTTGTGATTAATTTTTGTTAGTTGCCGGGAATGCAGATTATTACAGTGACAGTGAGTTTCAAGTTGTAAGTTAATTAGTATTTCGGAGATAATTGACATATACCCCTAATAACTATCGTTGCGTAATTGAATATAGTTGGTTTTTAAAATAAGAGGGGAAGAAGTTAAATAGTAGGCGTACATATTCATTTTAAGTAGCAGCACGCCTAGCTCGCATTACCAGGATACGCCACTGCTGGCAACCTCATCACATAAAGAAGCTGCTGTAGAAACCGCCGCTTGAAGACCACATGCATGCTTCGGTGCAGACTCCTCCCAAGGGGGTCAGCTGTTGTGGTATCTACATGTGTCCATTTGGTGTTATCGATAACGGAAGTGATGATGAGGCTGATGGTAATGGTGATGACTAGGGCATAACGCATATATATATTTGCGTGTAGCATGCTCAATTAATTTTGATTTGTTTGCTGGCACAAAATGAACAAAAACAAAAATTACCTTCAATTGACTGATAGACTTCATCTGGATGAACCATCCACCAATTTTTAGGGTCTATGACGTAGAACACACGAAGCACCAACGTTATGGCAAAGACAACGAATGGTGTAAATCTAGGAAAAACACTTTCAGATTCGCCATTTCTCGGAATTTCTTTATCTTGCTTAACTTCCACTGGACGTTGTGAATTATTGTTATTATTTTCATGATGTTTTCTTCGCTTTCTGTTGGCATCTGTGCTCGTAGATGATTGATTCCGTATTGCTGTCTTTGCCATTGTTTAAGTGCGTTTTCGATGACCTGAAAAATAAGAGAACAATCGTTCATTCATTTTATCTTTTTGCGCTCCTTTCGGAGAATAAGGTCACAACTTCTGCTGGTCCCCTTGCAGGAATTATGCACCAAGCAGTCACATGTTCTTACAGTAGTGGTTTCTATGGCAATTTATTTTATATATTGAGGCTGCTTGCCTCCACGTACAAGCTCATATTATTCACCTTGTACCGAAATATTATGGTGATAACACAAAATCACTATTCATGAATTCAACTTCGCAGACTTACTTACTTAGTCGTTCGTCTTCTACCCTGGAGTGTAGAGATTTGCATGAGAGAGCATCATGCTACCCTAACGGTTGTCTTCCTCCTGGCCTGGTTCCAATTTAGTCCTCTGTTCTTCAGAGATTGTCTAACGCTGTACTCCCAGCGAACTTTGGCTTTATTATACTGTATATAGGTTTAGTGAGGGTGTGGTAGGAAGATAAGGTCTGTTAAGGCTCTCGTAATGCATATTCCAATAATGACAAATAAATACTGAACAGGGTGTCATCCCAAGTTTTCACATCCTCCTTCCCCTTATTAACAACATGACTGGTATGATTGGTTTGGTTTGGTTTGGTTTTAAGGACTATCTTCATTGCACACGGACAACTCCATCAGTGCTCCGACCTCCTCCCTTAGATCACACAAGGAGGATCTCAGCACAGTGCACGAATTCCGTACCACCGGCGAGAATCCTAATGTGTGTATATAGGAATCACTTAATTACTTACTTAGTCGTTCCCCTTCTACCGTGAGGTGTAGAGGTTATAGGAATCACACATTCTATAAATAGTTTTGTTGTGAGTAGGTTTCTAATTTTTAAATTTTGCCAGGGCAGCGGCCTGATAGGCCTACTCTTTACTATTTTCAACTGCCGTGGGATTTTTAAAGTGCGCAACTTGCATACGGGACCTTCTATTTTTTCGCCCTTATCCGAGAAGGCTAGGCATAGATCTCACTACCTAGGAGACCAGGGGGAAGTATGACATCATTAGGACCCTTGGTTCTGACAAAAAAAATTACATAAATTATATTCCATCAACTTGGAATCGAACCCGGTACCTCTAGAAGTCGAGGCCGACGCCATACTTCTTAGCCACTCCGACCCCTTATTGGTATAAGAGGCTACCACTGTGGGACAATGGAAAACACACAGAGGCGCATCCACACAATTAGACACTTTTAATTAACTCTATTTTCTTACTTACTTGTTTACTTACTCGTTTCTCTTCTACCCTGGGGTGTAGAGGTTTGCCAGAGAGAGAGCCATACTATCATATCGGCTGTCTTCCTCCTGGCTTGGCTCCAGTCTAGTACTCGGTCCTTCAGACAGTGTCTAATGTTGTCCTTCCAGGGAGCTCTGGGTCGCCCTGGAGTTCCGGATCCATGGCTCTTAGTTTTCCATACTAGTCGTGGTTAACGATCTTCTCTCATTCTACAAACATGACCAAACCATCGTATTTGGAACTGTTCTACTTGGGTTTGCAGCGGATGGGTTTTGAGGCCTTGCCGTATCGTCTGGTTGCGGACCATGTCTCATCTTGTTACTTCAACCACCTTCCTCAAATACACCATTTCTGAGGTTTGGAGCTAGTTTTTTTGGGGTTGTAGTCATTGCCCACGACTCACATCCATATGTCAAGACTAGAGCATAGGTGGAGCGACCTTTTTCTTCCTGCCAACTTCTCTTTTACTGTGGAATCCTCGATGTATGGCCTGAAAAACGTCTCCCAGCTGCTGCTCTTCGGGTAGCCAACTCTTCATTCAAGCCTTCATTCCAGTCTATAACAGCTCCGAGGTATTTAAAATGGTTCACCTGCTCCAGAACCTCTATTTTCACAAATAGGAAAGGCGGAATGATACCAAGATCAGAAATCGGCAATCGAAATTATTATCTTAAATTAGCGATACTATATATGCTTCTTATAACCCATCAGAGGTTGAACGGGGTTAATTTTATTCATAACTGTTTTTTTAAAAAGGGATATTTAAGTGACCAAGAAGTTTTCATTAAACTAAACACCATCTTCACCCGTGTGTTACCGGGGCCCGAAAGGGGGGCAAAGAATAGTAACACTGTACCCTACTATGCAATTCGTAAAAAGCGACAAAGGAGGGTTGGGCATGGGGCTGGTTACGCAATCCCGTAAAAAAACTTTTTACCAAAAAAAACTTCAACAAACATGGAGTAGTCATATACAGAATATAAATCCCCTCAGCCGCCCAAGAGAGAGGAAAGTCCTCTGGAAAGGAGGCGCTTGAAGCAACCCAGAGAAAGCCGAAAGGAGTCTGGGTTGCCGACTAACCTTCTTTTCGTCTAGGAAAATCTCCAGGATTGGCACCTGGAATGTTCGCACTCTGTGTGAACAAGGGAAACCTGCACAAGTAGCAGCGGAAATGATAAATTACAGGATTGATATCCTGGGTCTCTGCGAGACACGGTGGAAGGGCATAGAGAGGAAGAGATTGATCACAGGAGAAATGGTGTTGTCCTCAGGACATGAGGAGAACAGAGCCCACCACAGTGAAGGGGTGGCTCTAATGCTGTCTAGGGAAGCACATAAGGCACTTATAGAATGGGAAGCAATGGTAACCCAAATTATAACAGCAAGGTTTAAATCAGCCGAAAAGAAAGTAAATATAAACATCATCCATTGTTATGCACCAACAAATGATAAAGAAGAATCTGAGAAAGAAGACTTTTACACCAGACTACAAAGTGTCTTGGACAAAAAGAAAAAAAAAGGACATCACAATTTTGATGTGGGACCTAAACGCGAAAATAGGAACAGACAACACCGGCTTTGAAGAAATCATGGGAAAGCATGGATTAAGTATGATGAACGAGAATGGGGAACTATTAGCTAACTTCTGTGCTTCAAATAAACTAGCTATAGGAGGAAGCATATTTCCACATAAAAGAATACGTAACGCAACATGGATATAACCAGACCACAGAACTGAGAATTAGATTGATCACATATGCATAAGTAAGAAGTTTAGGTCATCATTGCATGAAGAAAATGTGTGCAGAGGAGCAGATGTGGTATCAGACCACCATCTTCTGTTAGCTAAAACAAAATTAAAACTCAAGAAATTTACAACAGTATATAGATATAGACAACAGTATAATGTGGGATATCTAAGAAATCAGGAAATAAGAGAAACATTTTCAATCACAGTATCCAACAAATACCAAGTACTCCAACAGCTGGAAGATGAAACAGATACAGAAGACCACTGGCAACAAGTAAAAAATATATGGTACGAGACATGTGAAGAAGTACTGAGAAAAAGAGAACATCAGCACAAAGCATGGATAACAACAGAAACCATTAGTAAGATAGAAGACATGAAAAACAAGAAAGCAGATTTAAACAGAAGCAAAACCAGAAGCTCCAAAGCCAAGGCTCATGAAGTGTATATAGAAGCAAACAAAGAAGTAAGAAGAAACATCAAAAGAGACAAGAGGAATTATATTGAAGAGTTGGCAAGGGAAGCAGAGGAAGCTGCAACCAAAGGAAATATGAGGGACCTGTACAACAACACAAAGAAGCTAACAGGGAAATATAAGCAAGCAAATGGCCTCATAAAAGATAAGAATGGAAAATTGCTTTGTAATATACAAGAACAAATGTGTCGTAGATTTTTGATAGGGGAATTAAGACATAGATTGGTCCCTTCTGAATAGAAATAGAACAAGTGATAGCTCAGTGAGAGATGATAATAGAAATAGCTTTTCACGAGTGAGATGGTAGAAATTAATAGAGTCTGTCCCTGAAATCGAGAATCTTCTCTCTTTCAGCCTATCTTCTACAACAGATCTAGAGGAGTTAGACAGTCTATTAGAAAATATATATATATATATATATATATATATATATATATATATATATATATATATATATATATATATATATATATATACCACTCACATACACACACATAAGTGACGACAGTTAGACACACAGACGGGAAAACTATAACAATGGAATATAGATATTTTGGAACGAGCTGACCGACACGCTTGAATAAGTTTATGTAAATTTTATTGACATAAAGAAAATTGTCCACAACAAATAAGGTTGCTTATCAAGCACATATAATTACACATAGGTTAATGAATTACTAAAAGAACAATAGACCCATAGGTGTAATCCTTTCCCTCTATGTAGAGCCCACTATCCCGTTAGCAGAAAAGTTATAGCCTCCAAAGAGTCACAAATATATACGCTATCTTCTATGATTTCTCCTCTATAGTTTAAGAACAGAGTTGATATGTTAATCTATCCTAAGAGGAAATCAGCATTTGCAACACAAATTGCATAAAGAAATTTCAAAGTGAGAGCATGAATATAAATGAAAGAATCACTCGTTCTGCTTTCTCTCTGTTCATTCAGCAAGGGCCCCTGACATACATTCTTACCTAAACCTATAATCTGGCTCGATAGGCCCAGTTATTGCATTTAGTTGTAAAGTTAATGAGATGAGTACTCTGTCTCTTTCTGGATGCAAACACCATGCCAGACAGGTGGTAACTTGGAAACTCACTTATTTAAATTAGAAAAATGTTTCTTCTATGTTTTTCTCATGTACTGAAACAAAACCGCTGGTAGAGGCTGGGCTGACCCAAATACTGTATAAGGGAAGAGAAAAGTACAAAATACTTAACCATAATATTATACACACATCCTATCCTACCCTCGCGTAAAATATAATATTATATTCGCTTCGGTTATTAACTTTAAGTAGGAGATTATAAGCTGTCGTGGAATATTCTAATCCACATATATAAATTATCAAGTAAATATAAAGCCTAATAAATACATAAAATTAATAAAGGAAGAAGAATGGTAAAGAACAGTGCTGTCACAATGACAGTACTCGAAATCCCCTTGTTTTCTGCTTCATCTGCAAATTGTAACGCTTTCACGTTGATAGTAAAAGCCTACTATATTATTACCCGCGTTCTTCATGAAACGTGTGCTGTATTTCTTGGAAAAACATTGAGATACCCAGCGGATCAATGACCTAATTTAAATATTTCATTCATTCCATTTTATACACGGCGGAACGAACGAACAGATGGACTAAAGGATAAAGAGAGAGGGAGGGCTGAAAATCAGGAACGCATGCAACACGCGTCGCGCGATACACAAATGCTGCCATCACGCGTGTAAGACTACATGCACTAACTTTTTTTCAGACGGACAGTGATAAAATACATTACCCATCCCAGAGTTAGGTTTATAAATCCTGAAAAACTCTTATTAGAAAAGATAACATTAGATGGGTTTACGGTTGAAAACATAACAGTACCCAGACAGCACATCTTCGAAACAGGAGGTAGAAGAAATTGCATATTTTGAACGCAGCCACGTAGCTCTTTTAAATTTGGATATTTGGGTTCCTTAGGGCTTGCTAACAAGGAATATGTAAAACGTTACGCAAATAGTCCAGGAATTAATAAATTATACCCAAAATAAAATAGTGGGGATGCCTGACAGCATGGAATCATTTCTGCTCATAAAATTTTTTTTATAACGTGTTTGAAAAAAATCTTACGTTACAGAATTAGCCTACCATGTAAACTCCAAATTGATTGGAGCGCAACAAATGAACGACTAACCACGATTGGTCGGGCTATAAATACTATCTTGGTTGTTAGGGGAGACGGGGGAAGGTAACATTTTTTCAAACACTTGTCGAAACGTGGCCTCATTGGCTAGACTCGCTGATATACTCACTTAGGAGCGTTAGTTCGAGACCACTTGTTTAAATAAGCTTGATAAAGCATCAGTGCGTTGAAGCCAGCTCATATTTGTGTTAAATAAAAGCCTGGAACATAAGCAGATGGGAATTTGTGCCAGTAATTGTGCCAGAATTCATTGCTAATCAACGTATCTGTGTTTATTTCCATGAAATTGTGGTAAGCTTGAACCATTCAGTATCTTTTAATGAAAATTGAATGTAAATTGTTAATTTATGCCTGTATATATATGTGTAGTTCAGTGGCAAACAGGAGATAAAGCCTATAATGCTCCAGCCTGAACAGAGGGTGTCGGAGGGAAGTAAAACGGCATGGAATGGCCAAATAGTACACTGACACCTGGATGATTGATTAGACAGAAATAATGCTGGAAGTGCAGAGGCGTAGTGACCATTAAGGAGGGTAATGCTGGTATAAAGTATTTCAGATGAAGCTGACAGTTGGCCTAACGCTCTGAACTCAATGTTTGTGTTGTATTGTGCTCAGTGCAGAACTAGAGTATCAATTAGTTATGAAGTAGAAGGTACATCCTTCTTGTTTTCAGGGACCGTGGTCTTGATGGTACTGAGCAGCACCTGGTCAGAGCTTTGCTGAATCCAGAGTCGGACAGCATACTCCTTGGTCCATTTAGCTATCAGTGAGGTGTCTCCAGAGCCCAGAGGAGAATTCGAGCCGAGGAGTCTTTCCCTGCCGCCATCACGAAGATAAGCTGATTTGGCCAGCTGAGCTCAACATTATGGCCCCTCATCTTGAAATGACTTTATAAAAATAACATTCAGAGGGGAATTTAATTGTCTTAATATCAGGAACTGAAAACATCTCCAATACTAGTCCCAAAAGACAAACTATTGAAGTCATGATGACAAATACCAACAGAGCTTGAACAAAACAAAACCAGTATTACCTCATATTACCACTACACAACTGACACACATAGGATAGTTTAATAATATATGTCACTACAATATTCATATTGATAAAGTCTGTACATATACTTGTAATTAAAATTGATTGTGATTCCTGGTTCCTTTGTATTTGAATCAGGACACATATACCTTTATGATAACCATGAATACATATTGTTATTTGAAAAGTTATCAGTGACTCCTTAAGATATTCTCATAGAGTGTTATATGTATGTGAGTGTCACAGTGTTGTCAAGAGTAGTGGATTAAATTAAATTGTTTATCTGTCTGTTGTTGTGACTTACACTTCATCATACACATACCCTAGACACATAACGTAGTCATCACACTATTCCAGAATAATTCTGACTGAGATATATAGATATGTGGTAGCAAGTAAGGTTATCTATAATACACTACTCTTAATAGATATAGATACCTTCACAGCTGATCTCAGTCAGTACACTAAGTCCCCTATAAATATTTATAACATCCCACTTCACCACATATATTGGGGTCTCGCTCTTGGGATTTTGAATCTTTCCCTATTAAAAATATTGGGGGTAATTCACTTCAGGGAATATAAGAATTAAAAGGTATCCTTGGGTGGAATTAAATAAGGTTGAGCTCACGGTGCCTGTGTTGTCCATTATATATATATTTAGAATTTGAATTGTTGGTTAGACATTGTAGAAATTTACCTGATAGACAATGGCGGACCTGGCCAAGTTTCGATCTGCTGCTGTACAGACTGCAAAAGAGTTAGGATTAGATGGGCAAGTTATGGTTGCCTATGTCACTACGGAATGTGACAAATTTATTGAACGCGAAGAAAGAAGATTAGAAAAAGAGGCCGAAAGAAAGTTAGAGGCTGAGACTAAGAGGTTGCAAGCTGAGGCTGAGACTAAGAGGTTGCAGATTGAGGCTGACAAAGAGGCTAAGAAATTGGAAGCAGAAAGAGAAGACAAAAGATTAGCTGCAGAAAGGGAAGAGAAGAAATTAGCTGCAGAAAGGGAAGAGAAGAAATTAGCTGCAGAGAGGGAAGCAGAAAAGGAGGAGAAAAGATTACAAAGGGAACATGAATTACGACTAAGGGAGTTTGAGTTTCAGGGCCATGCTCCTGAAAATGGTGCCAGTCCCTTTGCCTCTGATGTCACTGCTAGCCAAGGAGCCTCAACCTCAGCTATGAATTTTCATTTAGATCATTTTGTTGAGAAAGACGATGATATTGAGAGCTATATAAATAGATATGAACTATTAGCTACCACATATGGGTTAGAGAGAGAAAGGTGGAGCTTAAAGTTATCTCAGGGACTTCGTGGGGCAGCTTATGAAGTTTTTGCAAAAATGAGCAGAAGTGATCAGGAAAATTATGACATGCTAAAGCAGGCTCTTTTGTTAAGGTATGAAAAGAATGCAGAATTTTATAGGAAAAAATTTAGGAATGCTAAACTACTGTCAGGTGAAACCTATCACCAGTTCTCTGCACGAATAGAGACATACTTGGAGAAATGGACTTCTCTGGGGAAAACCCAAGATCTTAAGGAAATGGTCCTTATAGAGCAATTAAGAGAGTCCATGGCTCCAGACCTGAGAAAGTTTCTCATGGAACAAGGTGCAGAGAGGCTGGGTGAGTTGCTAAATGTTGCTGAAAGGTATCAAGCAGCTCAAGCAGAGGTAACAGGTAATAAAAAGAAACAAGTGGATAACTTTAGGGCACCACAGAACTTTAATAAATTTGATCCTAGGGATCAACACAAAGGTAAGCACCAATTTGATAGGCCACGGTATGAAAATAAAAATAAATTCCCACAATTCGATGAAAGGAAATATGATGAAAGAAAATCTTTCAACCAAGGAAAAAGGTGGTGTAAGAATTGTCAGATGGACAATCATGACACTGACCGGTGCAGAAGGAAACCTGTGTATATGGCAACCCTTCAGGTCAGGTCGACCTCAAGACAGGAGGAGGATATTATGTTAGATACCACTCCAGAAGAGATGAGGAAGGCACAGGCTGGGGATAAAACACTCAAGCCTTGTTTCAGAAAATTGTCAACTTGTCATACAACTCCAGGCAAGGGAGATTTTTACATGAAAAACAAGTTGATGTATAGGAAGACTGGAGCTAGATCCAAGGGTCAGGGACAACTGGTACTTCCTAAAAGATATAGGGCAGACTTAATAAGGAGCCTACATGTGAAACCAGATGGGGACCATGAGAAAATAGGTACCATCATTCAAAAGGTGGCTCACAATTATTATTGGCCCAAAGCAAGATGGGACATTGAGAATTTTGTAGAAAGGTGTAGCATAGCACATGAGGGAACACCCACAAGTGGGATCATGGATCAGGACCTGGACACGCCCCGGGGCAAAATTAGGCCTGATAATAAAAAGAGATATAAATTTGATAAAGTGGACCAAATGGAATGGGAAGCCCCTTTTCACGGACAAGCTTCACTTAACTGTTTTACAATGGCCACTATGCGGAGAGTGCAAAAAGATGTCTTACCCCAGGATAAGCCGACAATCCCTCAATCGGACTTAAACAAACTGGAGGAAGAGGATGTAGGGAGGAAATCTCTCATCAAGAATTTTAAGTGGGGAGACCGCCCCAAAAGAAAAATTGGTAGCGGTCGTTTTGTGAATGAAAATTCTGGGAGGAAAAATCATCACTATAGAGCTTCGAGTGGAAGAGACCATACCGGTGCATGGACAAATAGGTCCACACAATTAAAGGTCCATATGTAGCTATGTTAAGAACGTGGACTGATGAAAAGGCAGAGGAAAACATTACATCTTCATACCAATATGTGAATGAGCTGACCACTCGGTTAAAAACTGGCTGGAAACTTGCCAATGAAAATTTGAAACAAGCCAGGAAGAAACATGCTGCCTATTATAACAGGAAGGCGAAAGACAGAGATTTGGCTGTGGGAGAGAAGGTACTGCTTCTTTTGCCCGGGAGTCAGAATAAGTTACAAATTGGATGGCAGGGTCCATATACAGTTCTAGAGAAGGTGTCTAGAACAAATTATAAGATAGATAAGAAGGGGAAAGAAAAAATCTATCATGTGAATCTCCTGAAGAAATATTTGGAAAGAGAACATCAGGAAGAGACACACTTGTTGACCTTGTCCATCGCCATGGAGATGAAAAAGGAACCACTTTCATCATTTGAATATCCATTACACCCCTGTGAGACAGCGGCACAGGTGAAAATCAGTACACATTTAACGAAAACTCAGAAAGAGAGAGTGCAACAGGTTCTAAATAATCATGCAGAGGTGTTAACAGACCGACCAGGGCATACAAACCTATTGGAATATGATATGAAACTAAGAGACTCCACACCTGTCTGTATGAAACCATATTCGATTCCGTTTGCTAAGGAGAAAGCTTTGAAGGAAGAGATAGACTATCTATTGAAGGAAGGAATTATTTCACACAGTGAATCTTCGTATAGTTCCGGTGTTGTACTCTTAAGGAAGCCCTCTGGAGAACATAGACTCTGTATAGATTACAGGAGACTGAATGCTATTACAGAAGGACAGGTGGATCCATTGCCGGATACAAATCAGCTGTTTGCCAGGCTAAATAAAGCTAAATATTTCTCAAAAGTGGATCTGAGTAAAGGATACTATCAGATTCCAGTAAAGCCTGAGGTTAGACCATACCTAGCTTTTAGTACCTCAGAAGGACACTATGAGTCTAATAGATTGCCATTTGGATTGAAGAATGCGCCTAGTGTCTTCTCTAGAATGATGAGAAAATTATTGGATCCTCTGAATAATCCCTGTATAACAAATTTTATGGATGATATCCTTATAGCAACAGTAACATTTGAGGAACACATTGACTCTCTGAACATGCTGTTTAATCGACTTAAAGAGACAAATTTAACAGCCCGACCAACCAAATGTTGCGTTGGATGTAAAGAATTGGAATTTTTGGGACACACAGTTTATCAGGGAAACATGACCCCTGACCCAAAGAATTTAGAGAAACTACAGAAAGCCCCGAGACCACAAACCAAGAAGGACGTGAGATCCTTTGTCTCATTATGTGGTTTCTACCAGAAGTATATCAAAAACTTTAATTCCATATGTGCACCGTTAACTGAATTGACACGTAAAGGACATCCAGATCGCATTACATGGACACCACAATGTGAAATGACTTACCAAGAATTGAAGGAAAAGCTCACAAGTAAACCCATTTTGAAATTACCTGACTTAAGTCAAGAATTCATTGTAAGGACGGATGCCAGTAATATTGGGCTAGGAGCAACTCTACTACAGAAATCAGATGCATTGGATGGGGAATTAAGCCCAGTGGCATATGCTAGCAGAAAGTTGAATAAAGCTGAAATCAACTACTCAACTAGCGAAAAGGAATGTCTTGCAGTAATATGGGCAATAAAGAAATTCAATATTTATCTATATGGGAAGGCATTTAAGTTGCAAACAGATCACAAACCTTTATCGTTTCTAGCACAGGCTAAGCATGAGAACTCTAGGTTACTCCGATGGTCTTTACTTCTGGCTCCCTATAATTTTAGCATCGAGTATATATCTGGAAAAACCAATTTGGGAGCTGATTTTTTTAAGCCGCCATCCGTGTGATGAGAATCACCGTAAACCCCAGAAATAATAATAAATTTCTCTATGTGTATATAGAATAAAGGACTGACATATAATGTCTGTTTTAAGAGGGGAGGTGTCGTGGAATATTCTAATCCACATATATAAATTATCAAGTAAATATAAAGCCTAATAAATACATAAAATTAATAAAGGAAGAAGAATGGTAAAGAACAGTGCTGTCACAATGACAGTACTCGAAATCCCCTTGTTTTCTGCTTCATCTGCAAATTGTAACGCTTTCACGTTGATAGTAAAAGCCTACTATATTATTACCCGCGTTCTTCAATGAAACGTGTGCTGTATTTCTTGGAAAAACATTGAGATACCCAGCGGATCAATGACCTAATTTAAATATTTCATTCATTCCATTTTATACACGGCGGAACGAACGAACAGATGGACTAAAGGATAAAGAGAGAGGGAGGGCTGAAAATCAGGAACGCATGCAACACGCGTCGCGCGATACACAAATGCTGCCATCACGCGTGTAAGACTACATGCACTAACTTTTTTTCAGACGGACAGTGATAAAATACATTACCCATCCCAGAGTTAGGTTTATAAATCCTGAAAAACTCTTATTAGAAAAGATAACATTAGATGGGTTTACGGTTGAAAACATAACAGTACCCAGACAGCACATCTTCGAAACAGGAGGTAGAAGAAATTGCATATTTTGAACGCAGCCACGTAGCTCTTTTAAATTTGGATATTTGGGTTCCTTAGGGCTTGCTAACAAGGAATATGTAAAACGTTACGCAAATAGTCCAGGAATTAATAAATTATACCCAAAATAAAATAGTGGGGATGCCTGACAGCATGGAATCATTTCTGCTCATAAAATTTTTTTATAACGTGTTTGAAAAAAATCTTACGTTACAGAATTAGCCTACCATGTAAACTCCAAATTGATTGGAGCGCAACAAATGAACGACTAACCACGATTGGTCGGGCTATAAATACTATCTTGGTTGTTAGGGGAGACGGGGGAAGGTAACATTTTTTCAAACACTTGTCGAAACGTGGCCTCATTGGCTAGACTCGCTGATATACTCACTTAGGAGCGTTAGTTCGAGACCACTTGTTTAAATAAGCTTGATAAAGCATCAGTGCGTTGAAGCCAGCTCATATTTGTGTTAAATAAAAGCCTGGAACATAAGCAGATGGGAATTTGTGCCAGTAATTGTGCCAGAATTCATTGCTAATCAACGTATCTGTGTTTATTTCCATGAAATTGTGGTAAGCTTGAACCATTCAGTATCTTTTAATGAAAATTGAATGTAAATTGTTAATTTATGCCTGTATATATATGTGTAGTTCAGTGGCAAACAGGAGATAAAGCCTATAATGCTCCAGCCTGAACAGAGGGTGTCGGAGGGAAGTAAAACGGCATGGAATGGCCAAATAGTACACTGACACCTGGATGATTGATTAGACAGAAATAATGCTGGAAGTGCAGAGGCGTAGTGACCATTAAGGAGGGTAATGCTGGTATAAAGTATTTCAGATGAAGCTGACAGTTGGCCTAACGCTCTGAACTCAATGTTTGTGTTGTATTGTGCTCAGTGCAGAACTAGAGTATCAATTAGTTATGAAGTAGAAGGTACATCCTTCTTGTTTTCAGGGACCGTGGTCTTGATGGTACTGAGCAGCACCTGGTCAGAGCTTTGCTGAATCCAGAGTCGGACAGCATACTCCTTGGTCCATTTAGCTATCAGTGAGGTGTCTCCAGAGCCCAGAGGAGAATTCGAGCCGAGGAGTCTTTCCCTGCCGCCATCACGAAAGATAAGCTGATTTGGCCAGCTGAGCTCAACATTATGCCCCTCATCTTGAAATGACTTTATAAAAATAACATTCAGAGGGGAATTTAATTGTCTTAATATCAGGAACTGAAAACATCTCCAATACTAGTCCCAAAAGACAAACTATTGAAGTCATGATGACAAATACCAACAGAGCTTGAACAAAACAAAACCAGTATTACCTCATATTACCACTACACAACTGACACACATAGGATATTTTAATAATATATGTCACTACAATATTCATATTGATAAAGTCTGTACATATACTTGTAATTAAAATTGATTGTGATTCCTGGTTCCTTTGTATTTGAATCAGGACACATATACCTTTATGATAACCATGAATACATATTGTTATTTGAAAAGTTATCAGTGACTCCTTAAGATATTCTCATAGAGTGTTATATGTATGTGAGTGTCACAGTGTTGTCAAGAGTAGTGGATTAAATTAAATTGTTTATCTGTCTGTTGTTGTGACTTACACTTCATCATACACATACCCTAGACACATAACGTAGTCATCACACTATTCCAGAATAATTCTGACTGAGATATATAGATATGTGGTAGCAAGTAAGGTTATCTATAATACACTACTCTTAATAGATATAGATACCTTCACAGCTGATCTCAGTCAGTACACTAAGTCCCCTATAAATATTTATAACATCCCACTTCACCACATATATTGGGGTCTCGCTCTTGGGATTTTGAATCTTTCCCTATTAAAAATATTGGGGGTAATTCACTTCAGGGAATATAAGAATTAAAAGGTATCCTTGGGTGGAATTAAATAAGGTTGAGCTCACGGTGCCTGTGTTGTCCATTATATATATTTAGAATTTGAATTGTTGGTTAGACATTGTAGAAATTTACCTGATAGACAATGGCGGACCTGGCCAAGTTTCGATCTGCTGCTGTACAGACTGCAAAAGAGTTAGGATTAGATGGGCAAGTTATGGTTGCCTATGTCACTACGGAATGTGACAAATTTATTGAACGCGAAGAAAGAAGATTAGAAAAAGAGGCCGAAAGAAAGTTAGAGGCTGAGACTAAGAGGTTGCAAGCTGAGGCTGAGACTAAGAGGTTGCAGATTGAGGCTGACAAAGAGGCTAAGAAATTGGAAGCAGAAAGAGAAGACAAAAGATTAGCTGCAGAAAGGGAAGAGAAGAAATTAGCTGCAGAAAGGGAAGAGAAGAAATTAGCTGCAGAGAGGGAAGCAGAAAAGGAGGAGAAAAGATTACAAAGGGAACATGAATTACGACTAAGGGAGTTTGAGTTTCAGGGCCATGCTCCTGAAAATGGTGCCAGTCCCTTTGCCTCTGATGTCACTGCTAGCCAAGGAGCCTCAACCTCAGCTATGAATTTTCATTTAGATCATTTTGTTGAGAAAGACGATGATATTGAGAGCTATATAAATAGATATGAACTATTAGCTACCACGTATGGGTTAGAGAGAGAAAGGTGGAGCTTAAAGTTATCTCAGGGACTTCGTGGGGCAGCTTATGAAGTTTTTGCAAAAATGAGCAGAGGTGATCAGGAAAATTATGATATGCTAAAGCAGGCTCTTTTGTTAAGGTATGAAAAGAATGCAGAATTTTATAGGAAAAAATTTAGGAATGCTAAACTACTGTCAGGTGAAACCTATCACCAGTTCTCTGCACGAATAGAGACATACTTGGAGAAATGGACTTCTCTGGGGAAAACCCAAGATCTTAAGGAAATGGTCCTTATAGAGCAATTAAGAGAGTCCATGGCTCCAGACCTGAGAAAGTTTCTCATGGAACAAGGTGCAGAGAGGCTGGGTGCGTTGCTAAATGTTGCTGAAAGGTATCAAGCAGCTCAAGCAGAGGTAACAGGTAATAAAAAGAAACAAGTGGATAACTTTAGGGCACCACAGAACTTTAATAAATTTGATCCTAGGGATCAAACCAAAGGTAAGCACCAATTTGATAGGCCACGGTATGAAAATAAAAATAAATTCCCACAATTCGATGAAAGGAAATATGATGAAAGAAAATCTTTCAACCAAGGAAAAAGGTGGTGTAAGAATTGTCAGATGGACAATCATGACACTGACCGGTGCAGAAGGAAACCTGTGTATATGGCAACCCTTCAGGTCAGGTCGACCTCAAGACAGGAGGAGGATATTATGTTAGATACCACTCCAGAAGAGATGAGGAAGGCACAGGCTGGGGATAAAACACTCAAGCCTTGTTTCAGAAAATTGTCAACTTGTCATACAACTCCAGGCAAGGGAGATTTTTACATGAAAAACAAGTTGATGTATAGGAAGACTGGAGCTAGATCCAAGGGTCAGGGACAACTGGTACTTCCTAAAAGATATAGGGCAGACTTAATAAGGAGCCTACATGTGAAACCAGATGGGGACCATGAGAAAATAGGTACCATCATTCAAAAGGTGGCTCACAATTATTATTGGCCCAAAGCAAGATGGGACATTGAGAATTTTGTAGAAAGGTGTAGCATAGCACATGAGGGAACACCCACAAGTGGGATCATGGATCAGGACCTGGACACGCCCCGGGGCAAAATTAGGCCTGATAATAAAAAGAGATATAAATTTGATAAAGTGGACCAAATGGAATGGGAAGCCCCTTTTCACGGACAAGCTTCACTTAACTGTTTTACAATGGCCACTATGCGGAGAGTGCAAAAAGATGTCTTACCCCAGGATAAGCCGACAATCCCTCAATCGGACTTAAACAAACTGGAGGAAGAGGATGTAGGGAGGAAATCTCTCATCAAGAATTTTAAGTGGGGAGACCGCCCCAAAAGAAAAATTGGTAGCGGTCGTTTTGTGAATGAAAATTCTGGGAGGAAAAATCATCACTATAGAGCTTCGAGTGGAAGAGACCATACCGGTGCATGGACAAATAGGTCCACACAATTAAAGGTCCATATGTAGCTATGTTAAGAACGTGGACTGATGAAAAGGCAGAGGAAAACATTACATCTTCATACCAATATGTGAATGAGCTGACCACTCGGTTAAAAACTGGCTGGAAACTTGCCAATGAAAATTTGAAACAAGCCAGGAAGAAACATGCTGCCTATTATAACAGGAAGGCGAAAGACAGAGATTTGGCTGTGGGAGAGAAGGTACTGCTTCTTTTGCCCGGGAGTCAGAATAAGTTACAAATTGGATGGCAGGGTCCATATACAGTTCTAGAGAAGGTGTCTAGAACAAATTATAAGATAGATAAGAAGGGGAAAGAAAAAATCTATCATGTGAATCTCCTGAAGAAATATTTGGAAAGAGAACATCAGGAAGAGACACTTGTTGACCTTGTCCATCGCCATGGAGATGAAAAAGGAACCACTTTCATCATTTGAATATCCATTACACCCCTGTGAGACAGCAGCACAGGTGAAAATCAGTACACATTTAACGAAAACTCAGAAAGAGAGAGTGCAACAGGTTCTAAATAATCATGCAGAGGTGTTAACAGACCGACCAGGGCATACAAACCTATTGGAATATGATATGAAACTAAGAGACTCCACACCTGTCTGTATGAAACCATATTCGATTCCGTTTGCTAAGGAGAAAGCTTTGAAGGAAGAGATAGACTATCTATTGAAGGAAGGAATTATTTCACACAGTGAATCTTCGTATAGTTCCGGTGTTGTACTCTTAAGGAAGCCCTCTGGAGAACATA
Source organism: Oreohelix idahoensis (assembly GCA_024509875.1). Taxonomy (NCBI): domain Eukaryota; kingdom Metazoa; phylum Mollusca; class Gastropoda; order Stylommatophora; family Oreohelicidae; genus Oreohelix; species Oreohelix idahoensis. The sequence continues at coordinate 57,903 of JAMPIV010001016.1, read as the reverse complement.
GACTCTGTATAGATTACAGGAGACTGAATGCTATTACAGAAGGACAGGTGGATCCATTGCCGGATACAAATCAGCTGTTTGCCAGGCTAAATAAAGCTAAATATTTCTCAAAAGTGGATCTGAGTAAAGGATACTATCAGATTCCAGTAAAGCCTGAGGTTAGACCATACCTAGCTTTTAGTACCTCAGAAGGACACTATGAGTTTAATAGATTGCCATTTGGATTGAAGAATGCGCCAAGTGTCTTCTCTAGAATGATGAGAAAATTATTGGATCCTCTGAATAATCCCTGTATAACAAATTTTATGGATGATATCCTTATAGCAACAGAAACATTTGAGGAACACATTGACTCTCTGAACATGCTGTTTAATCGACTTAGGGAGACAAATTTAACAGCCCGACCAACCAAATGTTGCGTTGGATGTAAAGAATTGGAATTTTTGGGACACACAGTTTATCAGGGAAACATGACCCCTGACCCAAAGAATTTAGAGAAACTACAGAAAGCCCCGAGACCACAAACCAAGAAGGACGTGAGATCCTTTGTCTCATTATGTGGTTTCTACCAGAAGTATATCAAAAACTTTAATTCCATATGTGCACCGTTAACTGAATTGACACGTAAAGGACATCCAGATCGCATTACATGGACACCACAATGTGAAATGACTTACCAAGAATTGAAGGAAAAGCTCACAAGTAAACCCATTTTGAAATTACCTGACTTAAGTCAAGAATTCATTGTAAGGACGGATGCCAGTAATATTGGGCTAGGAGCAACTCTACTACAGAAATCAGATGCATTGGATGGGGAATTAAGCCCAGTGGCATATGCTAGCAGAAAGTTGAATAAAGCTGAAATCAACTACTCAACTAGCGAAAAGGAATGTCTTGCAGTAATATGGGCAATAAAGAAATTCAATATTTATCTATATGGGAAGGCATTTAAGTTGCAAACAGATCACAAACCTTTATCGTTTCTAGCACAGGCTAAGCATGAGAACTCTAGGTTACTCCGATGGTCTTTACTTCTGGCTCCCTATAATTTTAGCATCGAGTATATATCTGGAAAAACCAATTTGGGAGCTGATTTTTTAAGCCGCCATCCGTGTGATGAGAATCACCGTAAACCCCAGAAATAATAATAAATTTCTCTATGTGTATATAGAATAAAGGACTGACATATAATGTCTGTTTTAAGAGGGGAGGTGTCGTGGAATATTCTAATCCACATATATAAATTATTAGGTAAATATAAAGCCTAATAAATACATATAAATAAAGGAAGAAGAATGGTAAAGAACAGTGCTGTCACAATGACAGTACTCGAAATCCCCTTGTTTTCTGCTTCATCTGCAAATTGTAACGCTTTCACGTTGATAGTAAAAGCCTACTATATTATTACCCGCGTTCTTCAATGAAACGTGTGCTGTATTTCTTGGAAAAACATTGAGATACCCAGCGGATCAATGACCTAATTTAAATATTTCATTCATTCCATTTTATACACGGCGGAACGAACGAACAGATGGACTAAAGGATAAAGAGAGAGGGAGGGCTGAAAATCAGGAACGCATGCAACACGCGTCGCGCGATACACAAATGCTGCCATCACGCGTGTAAGACTACATGCACTAACTTTTTTTCAGACGGACAGTGATAAAATACATTACCCATCCCAGAGTTAGGTTTATAAATCCTGAAAAAACTCTTATTAGAAAAGATAACATTAGATGGGTTTACGGTTGAAAACATAACAGTACCCAGACAGCACATCTTCGAAACAGGAGGTAGAAGAAATTGCATATTTTGAACGCAGCCACGTAGCTCTTTTAAATTTGGATATTTGGGTTCCTTAGGGCTTGCTAACAAGGAATATGTAAAACGTTACGCAAATAGTCCAGGAATTAATAAATTATACCCAAAATAAAATAGTGGGGATGCCTGACAGCATGGAATCATTTCTGCTCATAAAATTTTTTTATAACGTGTTTGAAAAAAATCTTACGTTACAGAATTAGCCTACCATGTAAACTCCAAATTGATTGGAGCGCAACAAATGAACGACTAACCACGATTGGTCGGGCTATAAATACTATCTTGGTTGTTAGGGGAGACGGGGGAAGGTAACATTTTTTCAAACACTTGTCGAAACGGGGCCTCATTGGCTAGACTCGCTGATATACTCACTTAGGAGCGTTAGTTCGAGACCACTTGTTTAAATAAGCTTGATAAAGCATCAGTGCGTTGAAGCCAGCTCATATTTGTGTTAAATAAAAGCCTGGAACATAAGCAGATGGGAATTTGTGCCAGTAATTGTGCCAGAATTCATTGCTAATCAACGTATCTGTGTTTATTTCCATGAAATTGTGGTAAGCTTGAACCATTCAGTATCTTTTAATGAAAATTGAATGTAAATTGTTAATTTATGCCTGTATATATATGTGTAGTTCAGTGGCAAACAGGAGATAAAGCCTATAATGCTCCAGCCTGAACAGAGGGTGTCGGAGGGAAGTAAAACGGCATGGAATGGCCAAATAGTACACTGACACCTGGATGATTGATTAGACAGAAATAATGCTGGAAGTGCAGAGGCGTAGTGACCATTAAGGAGGGTAATGCTGGTATAAAGTATTTCAGATGAAGCTGACAGTTGGCCTAACGCTCTGAACTCAATGTTTGTGTTGTATTGTGCTCAGTGCAGAACTAGAGTATCAATTAGTTATGAAGTAGAAGGTACATCCTTCTTGTTTTCAGGGACCGTGGTCTTGATGGTACTGAGCAGCACCTGGTCAGAGCTTTGCTGAATCCAGAGTCGGACAGCATACTCCTTGGTCCATTTAGCTATCAGTGAGGTGTCTCCAGAGCCCAGAGGAGAATTCGAGCCGAGGAGTCTTTCCCTGCCGCCATCACGAAAGATAAGCTGATTTGGCCAGCTGAGCTCAACATTATGGCCCCTCATCTTGAAATGACTTTATAAAAATAACATTCAGAGGGGAATTTAATTGTCTTAATATCAGGAACTGAAAACATCTCCAATACTAGTCCCAAAAGACAAACTATTGAAGTCATGATGACAAATACCAACAGAGCTTGAACAAAACAAAACCAGTATTACCTCATATTACCACTACACAACTGACACACATAGGATAGTTTAATAATATATGTCACTACAATATTCATATTGATAAAGTCTGTACATATACTTGTAATTAAAATTGATTGTGATTCCTGGTTCCTTTGTATTTGAATCAGGACACATATACCTTTATGATAACCATGAATACATATTGTTATTTGAAAAGTTATCAGTGACTCCTTAAGATATTCTCATAGAGTGTTATATGTATGTGAGTGTCACAGTGTTGTCAAGAGTAGTGGATTAAATTAAATTGTTTATCTGTCTGTTGTTGTGACTTACACTTCATCATACACATACCCTAGACACATAACGTAGTCATCACACTATTCCAGAATAATTCTGACTGAGATATATAGATATGTGGTAGCAAGTAAGGTTATCTATAATACACTACTCTTAATAGATATAGATACCTTCACAGCTGATCTCAGTCAGTACACTAAGTCCCCTATAAATATTTATAACATCCCACTTCACCACATAAGCTTAGCGCTTGTCTCATCGTTTAAAACTCCCGTGCAATAAATTCTAGTCATTGAAAAAAAATCAATCATCATGAATTAGAAAAAATATATAAATATATTTCGTCACTACTCAATGATGAGTCAGTGCATTTACTAGTTAGTTAAAATATTCTCGGACTGGTTACTAGCAATTTAATTAAATTTATTAATAGCCGAATGAGTTTTAGCTAGAAATTATAATTATTTTGCTATCCACTGTAACACAATGAACTTAGAGAAAATAACTGACTTATCATTTAATCACTCTACACATAAATCTAGTGAGGATATAATAGGTGATTTACCACTTAAATCACTCACAAATACTATCAATATTATTTACCTCCAAAACAGAACTACAGGCTATCACCGCGAAACTGAGAACTATCCTTTATACAGGTAGTCTAGAACTCGGCTAGGTCGAGAAACTAAGAACTTCACTCTACAAGGTATTCAGAACGACGGAAGCTGTCTTCTAACTGAGGAGTACTGAATGAATTAAAGTTAGATTTCCCGAGTATATATCTCTCTGAAATCAAAGGAAAAATATTACGTCTAAAATCCGAAAACCAGACTCGCTTGCCATATGTAGCACCTTCGTCCGGATTTACATATTGCCTTGTTCATTCTACAAATGAAACGAATTCTACACACCCTTACCGCTCTATCTCGCCCTCTGGCAGCGTACAGACTGCTTAAAATCGGGTTAGCAACGTCTTTAATCTGGCTATGCTCACCATGTTTTAATTACTTTTCTAGCGAGCTGGTTAACAAGGGAGGCAATAAAATTGCTCATCTTGTTTCCCCTCAATCGAAAAATACGTTGCCACCTTTCTCTGTTGCAACATCTTACACGATTTCTGGCTGCAGACTCGGTCATAGACGAAATACACTCAAGCTCGTCTTTCATCTCACATCTTACATCGTGAATAATTAACTTATAGGCGAGCAGATTAGAGAAAAGTGATAGACGCTCGTCTTACTTCTTATCCCTGTCGAGAACGAATTAACACGATTCGGTCTCATCAAAGAACTTAGCTTAACAGTAATAAAATGCGTTGCTAGATATTAGAAAGGAAAATGACAAAGGTACGAATTGCTAACAATCTAGCGTATGCAAAAAGAAAGGTAAAAGAGCGAAAGAAAGGTAAAAGAGCGGAATTAAAGGAAAAGACAAGTGTAGAATAAAGAATAGATATCTGAAATTTATTAATCATACATCTCTCTGCCACAAAATGAAGAGATTGACAGAAAATTTTGAGTAACTTCTCAATAGACCAGCTCCAACTAATCCCCCAGACATCCAGCCAGCAGAAGAGAGCTACAAATCAGCTGTGAACGACCAAGTAGAGAAGAAATAAAGAAAGCCATAAAGCTTCTGAAAGATGGAAAAGTATCTGGTCCAGATTGCATTCCAGCAGAGGCCATTAAACCAGATATTGATACCTCTACAGAGATATTATACAAACTACTTGGCGAAGTCTGGGAGAGAAAGGAAATACCAGCAGAATGGAAGGAAGGTTATCTGGTCAAGTTGCTTAAGAAGGGAAATGTACAAGAGTGCACAAATTATAGAGGAATAATGTTACTATCAGTGCCAGGAAAAGTATTAAACAGAATCATCCTGGAGAGATTACAAGAATCCATAGACAAGCAACTGAGAGATGAACAAGCAGGTTTTCGACAAAACAGATCCTGTACAGACCAGATAGCCACATTGAGATTAATAGTTGAACAAAGTCTGGAATGGAATTCACCGCTATACATCGGATTCGTGGACTATGAAAATGCATTTGACAGTGTAGACAGAGAATCGCTTTGGAAACTCATGAGGCATTATGGAGTTCCCATGAAGATCATTAACTTAATAAGGAAGACCTGTGAAGACATGACATGCAGAGTTCTTCATGAATGACAACTTACAGAACCGTTTAGGATTAGAACGGGAGTGAGACAGGGACGCCTCTTGTCACCACTTCTTTTCTTACTAGCAATAGATTGGGTTATGAAAACGACGACATCACACAACAGAAATGGAATCCAGTGGAATCTGACTAAACAGCTTGATGATCTGGATTGTGCAGATGACTTGGCTTTTCTGTCCCATAACAATAATCAGATTCAAGAGAAAATGAAAACACTGGAGAGGTCACAACAAATAGGCCTGAAAATACACAGGGAAAAGACACAGATTATGAGAATAAATGCAAGAAATGATAACAAGGGTGAACTTGAAGAAACACCACTAAAGGATATATGTCACAAGATGGATTTTGGGGCGATCTCTTCTCGATCTCTCTTTTACTACTACAGTAATCAGTTACATTTGTTGTACTGATTATTTGCGTGTTTTCCATGGTCAGCACTTTCTTTCTCTGCTATGGAGCAGATATTTTGTATTTTCCTTCTTACACTACTCTCAGGATAAGTCGTCTTGTCTGTTTGTTACCCATTTCTCCCTGCTTTGCAAGGAGCGGCTGAGATAATTAATCGACAACCTTGTTGGTTAATATCGGGTGCCGCCCTAGCGTATTTGGTTAATCGCTGATAAAACCAAGGTGCGCGACAGATAAGAGATTACTTGCCTGGGTGACACAATTTGGACAGACAAGGATGACCTTATCGTTTCCTGTCCGACTTGTAATGTAATAAGATGCTACATTTTACACACATTGCTGAGAGAGTTTACCGATGTGTTTGTGAGTTTGTACACAAGGCATCGGATGTTTGATTGCTATATATGGGAGACGTGACCTTTGCATCACGCGCAAAATTATTCAATGTCGGAATATTTTGAAATTACCCCACCCAACACACGCATGTTTGAAATGATTGGAGTCCTGAGTAGCTTCATAACAAACAATTGCGGTGGTAGGACAGGCAATATAACCGGACCTTTTCGCAGTTTTAATTCACTGTGAGAAATCGCTTGCCAAGACGACACAACCAGATATTGCCAGAAATTAGAATTCAGAATTCCATTTTATCAGGCCGGACCTTTTCTTGGAGAATCTTGAAGAACTTACAAAACAGCCCAGGAAATCTCTATCATTTTAACAAGGAAACCGGGACTGAGGAAAATGAAACACACGGAGTCATAGAGGGAATTATCTTATAAAAGTAACGACCCCCAAGAACACGTGTAAGAGGCCTAATTAAGTGCCTTAACTTTATTCATCAGAGCATAAAGTCTGTGAGCCAGGATTGGCGTAAGTTGTAATTTTACATTCAACATTTTTCATTACTAACATGTGAGCTAATATGTATATATTACCATGTGAATATTAATGTGTGAAAATCGCTAGTGGGTGTAAAAGTCATTTGAGGCTGACAACCTCAGCGTATAGAATGATGATTTCATGAACCACCACTGCAAGGGCTGGTGACTGCTTATCGCTAGTAAAAGCATAGGTAGTCCCAAGTTCCATATGGAGCAAAGAGGGAAAGATGAAAGAAATGATGTACATTCTCAGTATAATATTTACACTTTCAAACAAGTGTAAATGTCCATGTAAACATATTCACTTTAAAATTAATGACAGTTTCAAACTTTTTAACAAGTGTAGATATAAATGAAAACATATTCAATTTATATTGTGAACACTTTTCAGTCAGTGGAGATGTAAATGTAAACATATTCTATCTGTACTATTAACCTTTTCATTTAAATGTAAAATAAAGATAAAGCTATTCAATTTAAATGTAAAGAAAGTTTTCTCTTGAGGGATTAAATTTAATTCTCATCGAGGATAAAGTCTAAGTAGATGGGATGGTGGAATAAGAAAAAGGGGACACATAAGTATGTGTCGGAAAACGCTATACTCAGGAGAGCGTTCGTTTCTATTCTTTTACCATAGTTGGTGGTGGTGGTACCAGTTGAGGGTACTATCTGTGGAACAAGAAGGGAACAGTGGCCTGAGCTTTTAGACAAGGGGCAAACTTTGTAGACACTCCCTGACACTTCTGGGAACGTGCTGCGCTCTACATCCTTGAACAGCGACGAGCGTTATCAGTAATCAGTCTACCAAGAACCAACCCATCAGCGGGAGCAGAACCTACCAGTGGCAGATAAGTGAAACCTATAAGCTGCCACGTGAACTCCTTTAAAAACTAACTTTCCATCACAACAGTGATGATCCACCTTTTTTATAAATCCTTATTCAAGTTTTCTAAAACCTTGTTAAACCTAAATGATTATTAAATTTGTTATTTGTAATTATACAAATTTAACTTCGATTTAATCATTTTACATGTACTGCATGGTTGTCTCAGTCAGTTTACTAAATACACTCTAAACAGAGCTATACCATAATAATAAGAATTCCATTGAGTAATTCAGGGTGGGGGCTTGACGAGCTAAAATTAATAATTGCTTAATCCTTTACAAAAGTTGTCGGCAGATCATAGAGTTAACGTGCTCAGCCAATGCAGCTTTGTTCTCGCTTTTCTGAATATCTTGTTTCAAACTGCCTTGGGATAGAAGCGTCAGTATCCTTCTATCTACACCTCTGCCAAGAGTAATCTTGTGCGAAGGTAGACACCTTTGAAGGCCCATAGTAGACACTCTTGAGTTTTGGCCACTGTTAGACAACTAATGCAAATCAGGGTAGGCAACCTGTGACAATGTAGAATGGTACACATATCTTGTCAGTAATATAGACAGAGTTGGAGGGACAGACAATGATATCAAAATAAGAATACAAAAAGCAAGAGGAGCTTTCGTTGCATTGGGAAACATATAGAGAACAAGAGAAATCAAGTCCAACACGAAAATAAGAATCTTCAACTCAAATGTCAAGTCAGTCCTTGTAACAGAATGGGGCGGCCCCTCTCGATCTTTGTTTCACTCCGGCACTATCGGTACATTTGTGGTACTGATTTTATTGTGGGCTTTCATTTGTCGCACTTTCTTTCTTTCTTTCTTTCTTTTTCTGCTATGTATATTATGTATTTTCCTTCTTACACCCTTCTCGGGGATAAGTAAACATGTCTGGTTGTTATCCATTTCTCCCTACGTTGCAAGGAGTGGCAGCGACCTAATCATGTTGGCTATCGTGGGCGCAGCGGATATCAGTACACAGATTAACACGTAAATTGCCTCAACGCAGTGCTAAATCACTGATAAGACGGATAAGACACGGGTGCGCTCATCACCAAAGCATGGAATACGGGGAGACAACTGATGGACAGACACAGATAAGAGATTACATCCTGTTAAAAGTAATGATTTTTACATTAGGAACACGTTGTTATATGAGTTTGCCGACATGTTCGTAAGTTTGTACCCAAGGGCAAGCGGATGTGTACAGCCTATTTTCAGAAAAGTAATGTTTGAAATTTTGCATTAGCTGAGTCATGCAACATATTCAAATCAGATTGGCTGATCCTTGAGGCGCGCATAAGAAATGCGTGGGAAGGCAGTGGATATAATCTGACCATTTTCTCAAGCTATTTCACTTGAAAAATTGCTCGCCAAGATACAAGACCTTGCTATGGTAAAGAATTAGAATTCATAATTCCTTCTTAAACATACCGGACACCATTTTTTGGAGAATTTTGGACGGATTTTCGTAACCCAGAACTTCTCTTTCATATTAAATAAGGAAACCGGGAATGATGAAACTGAAGGACCACACACGAAGTCAGATAGAGAACTTATTAAATTAACGACACACCAGACGCGTGTAAGAGACCGATTCAATTCTCTTTTAATCATCTGAGCAAAAAGTCTGTGAGCCAGGATTGGCGTAAGTTGTGATTTACATTTCATGTCGTCGACCAGGGACTGGCGGCTCCTGAGCCGACCCAGCTCTGAATGGGTACCTCCGAAATCGGCGAGTATCTGCTTGAATGGCGAGGGACACCTGTCTCTGTGCAAGAAAAAAGGGATACTCACGTAAAATCAGTCTCGGGTTAGACATTAATAATAACCTGAGATTTTGCCTCGAGTATTAGCGGGCGTACGAAAAAAAAAAAATTCATATTTTTTTTACTAACATGTGAACTAACATATTGTTGCTGTCGTTTTTGACGGTTTCATAAGACGTAAATCTATTTAATATTAAATAGATTTACGTCTTATGAAACCGTCAAAAACGACAGCAACAGGCACCAAGCATTTTGATGATCTAAGGTAGAGAACTGTATGTTAACTCCCTGGGACAGGTTGATTGGGGGTTATCTTCCCTTCGTTTTATTCATTGTGTTGACCTGTCTTAAGTCGGGGGTTAGCTGTTCTCAGATCTATTCTGTCTACGCATGCGCAAGTTTTTTGAGCGCGAACGGATAGACTTCCGTCAGGGAGGGATGATCTGGGTTCTGACCGGACTAAGATGTCCGTGGTACTTCTCTGCATTATCTGGGGGAAAGATAGTCTTCAGTGTGACTGTGATGTCAGTGATTCTCCCCAGAGTTATTCTGTTCGTCAAGAATGACGACAGTTATTATTTGTGTATTTCTCGGATTCTGTCAAAGATAAAAGAAACTTAATTATTATGCCTAAGTTGCAGAACATTTTGTGTCGACCTGTGAGTAAAGCTCACAGTTCTTTGAGATACAGAGTCCATTATGTGTGCTCGAGGTAGCCAACTAAGACTATTCGTCTAACTATTATACAGAAGCCCAGTGAAGAGAGATTATTATGAAAACCGCATGTTAGCGGTATGTTTCGGCATGGACGATTATGCCTGCCTATGAAGAATACACAGTTGTTCACATTATTATAGAGGCCCGATATTACGGCCGATATCTTTGAGCAGAAGAAGAAGTGTCTGGCGTGTGAAGCCAGATGAAGTCTTGACTTTCATTAAACAAGTTCATAGACTTTGATATTAAGCAACTGGAACCGCCTTTATCATGCGGGATATTTGTTAAAGGACTACCTGACGCGTTTAGTCAGGGGCCCTTAGCTACAGTATGAACGAACGTAAATTGTCAAGCTAGCTCTACTAGCATCCTATACATGAGCTATGCAAGATTTATGATGCTTGATGTTTATAATCATTACCACACATGAAATGTCCATGATCCTTTGTGCTATTGACTGTGTTGTCTGTCAGCGTACTGTTGCCGTAATAAATGTTGAAGAAAAGTAATCTGCATTATCCACGTCTATGACTTCTACTTGTGGTGGAGTGAGTTTGATGTGTAGATGAATAAGAGCCTATACGACTTCGTGTCCACGATCTGCTGTTTCCTACACACACACCTTTACTCTCGACCACATCCTATTACGAGTTCTACACACCTGAGAAACAAGTATGCTGTTTTATGTGTGAGTGTCTGCACTACACCCTGGCAGGGCCTCACGCTGCTGACCTAAATACACCGCAACACTGAACTGTCCAGGCACGACTCGACCTCACCCACAAAACAGCATTTTACATCTAGTGCCCTGCTTGATGGGGCTATATATATCTAATCAGGATTTTAACATCTGTATATAAAATCGTATTTTACATATATATATATATATATATATATATATATATATATATATATATATATATATATATATATATATGTATATATTACCATGTGAATTTTATTATGTGACACTCGCTAGTGGATGTCAGTCATTTGAGGCTGGCAACCTCAGCGTATAGAATGATGATTCGTGAAACATTACTGCAAGGGCTGGTGATTGCTTTATTGCTAGTTTCGTAAAGAGAACTAAAAGCATAAAGTAGTTCCAGGTTCACTATGGAGCAGGGAGAGAAAGATGAAAGAAATGATATACATTCTAAGTATAATACTTGCATTTTCAAAGCAATGTAAATGTCTCTATAAACATAGTCACTTTACAAGAGTAATGTACGTTTTCAAGCTTTAAATCAGTGTAAATGTCTATGTGAAAATATCTGTATTATTAACTTTTTCATTTAAATATAAAGTAACTATGAAAGCTATTCTAATTAAATGTAAAGAAAGTTTTATCCCGAGGGATTACATTTAATTCCCATCAAGGGTAAAGTCTGAGTAATTGGGATGGTGGTATGTGAAGACAGGAACCCATAACTATGGGGTGGAAAACGCCATACTCAGAAAAGCGTTTTGTTCTATTCTCTTACCACAGTTATTGGTGGTACCAGCAGAAAGTACTATCTCTGGAACAAAAAGGGAACAGTGGCCTAAGCTTTAAGACAAAAGACCCACGTGGCAGACTCTCCTTGACATTTCTTGGAAACGAGCTACACCCGAAAACCTTAATCAGGGACGAGCGTGAGCAGAGTGAAAAAAAACCAACCCATAAGAAGGAGCAGAACCGTCATTGGCAGCTAAGTTCAAATATATGCTGCCACTTAAACTTCTTGTAACATTTCACAATCCCTAACGACTGTGATGATAACTTTTCTTGATCCATAACTATTCAAATTATTTTCCAACTGTTAAAACTTAAGTGATTATTAAATTTTGTTATTTGTAATTATACAAATTTAACTTCAATTTAATCATTTTACAGTTACTGCATGTTTGTCTCAGTCAATTTACCTTACACACTCTAAACAGAGCTATACTAGAATAATAGAATTCCACTGAGTAAATCAGGGGTGGGGGCTTAAATGAGCTGAAATTAATGAGTGCTAAAATCCTTCACAAAAGCGTCGACAGAATTACATCCTCAGCCAAAGCAGTATTGTTCTCGCTTATTCTGAATATCTTGTGAAGACTCCCTGGAGATATAATCGTTTTGTTTCTTCTATTTACATATCTGCCAAGAGTAATCTTGTGCGAAGGTAGACACCTTTGAAGCCCATATTAGATACTCTTGAGTTTTGGCCACTGTTGGACCAATACTGCAAAGCAGGGGAGGCAATACCGTGACAGTACTATTGTATGGCTCTGAGACACGGAGAACAACCAAAAAGCTACAGACTTTTATAAACGGGTGCTTGCGTAGAATAGAAGGACTGAAATGGTATGGCAAAGTCACAAATGTGGAATTGATGACAAGAACCAGACAAGTGCCAGTGGAACAAGAGTTGAGAAGAAGACGCTGGCGATGGATTGGCAGAGGTAGACCAAAAAACACATGGAGAAGAGAACTGGATACAGAGGTGAAAATGATGAGGAAAACATGGAAAGAACTTGAGCGGATGGCACAGGACAGGAAGACTTGGCATGTGTTTGTTGAAGGTCTATGCTCCTCGAGCTAAAGGGTATTAATTGAAACCCCAACTCTCGGTTTAATGTTAAAAAAAAAATTCTTCACCCCAATACCTACACATGCCCCATGTAGCTTCCAGGCCGGGGAGAGGGGGATAGTCTCTGATGAGACAAAGAAAAACACAGTAGCAGTGCTTCACCTGCTTTGTCTTAAAAGGCGGCTAATATGAAGTTGTTCAAGTGGCTAGCAGCTAGATCATGTAAAACACACGGCTACAGAAACTACTACAGCAAGAGAACACGGCTGCTTGTGACAGGCTTCCTACACGAGGACTAGTTTCAGTGGTGACCCCATGCTTCATAAGGAACGAAAAGGGAAATAATGGATACATATACCACCATCTACCAGATCATGCGGTCTGTTTAGTTTGGACATGCGCCCAAATATAATCAACGAACTTTGTGTCTAGATTGAACGGTGCGCGCCTCATTAAAACGAGGCTAAACTCCCTAAAACAAACAAGTAAAAAACACTGCCCCCACACAAACAAACAAAAAAAAAAAACCCACGATAAATGAACACCTACACCAGGCTGAGGCCAGCAGTTCAACAACAATGGCCGTTTCAGCTGACAGACGCTGCTTCGTTGTACACAATGTTTATTTTGTTTGCGTATTTGTTTTAAACATTTCGTTTTTGTCTTAGTTTCATTTTAATTCTGCTGTTTTCATGTTTAGCAGTTAAACAAATTTCAAGATTACACAAATATTTAAAAAAAATCATACTTACAATAACTAAAATTCTATTCACAGCCCAGCAAAACTCCAAGAAGTAACCTTAACTTGCGTAGATTTCTTCATCTTGACGAATTCTTGATATTCAAACCATCGCTTCTGAACTGCCAACCAGGGTACCACTTGTAACATTAAATAGACTATAAGAACATTCACAAAAGCTAGGTCTTACAAGTTAAACACGGTCTTTCTTCAACCGTAGGTGACAGTGATCTAACGGTTACTGAAACCGGAGTTAAACCTGCTTGAATGTTATTGTCCCATAAAATCCCTCTCTTGTATAACAAAACCAAATGTTGCATAAAATTATAACCGCGTAGGTTTCAGACAAACGGTCTATTGCAAGAACATGGCGCCGTGATATCGGATTTTATGAGCTGTCTTTTCAAGTTTGCTTTCAGGTCTGGAGTAACCTTGAGCTAAGTGAATTGTATTGACCAGTGCTTCCTTAACCAGGGGTGCTTGCACGCCCTATGGGCGCGAGACTTACCTTGAGAGACATGCCAGCTATTTTAGAAGGCAGTAAGTTGTTATGTCTTTTTACATGGCCAAAATATTTTAGCTGCTTAATTTTGATCTCCTTCATTAATTTTTTTTTCATTTCTAGGATCTCATTACTTGTTATCTTCTATGTCCCATGATACCTGCCCCATTCTTCTATATATCCTCACGTCAAGGGCCTCAATTCTTTCTTCTAATTGCTTGTTTATTGTCGATGTTTCTACATTACACACAAATGACGAATATATATATATTGATATATATATATAAAATTTTACATTGTATGAAAAATAAAGCAATTTTTATAATTATTAGCTATATTTTGACGTAAAACGTGTTACGATATTACTATATTAAATTCAAATGAGGCCCTGCCATTACTATGTCCGACCTTGCCTCTAAGCTCCGGAAGGAACGAAAAAAAATAGATATGCACAACATACCTGGACATCCCACTTCCCACGTTAAACTTCCACTACGTCACGTGTTTGAACTGAATTCAGTGTCGAGATCAGTATTTGCATATTCACTCCGTGACACTTATACGGTCCGTACACCGTTCGCGGATTGTGTGCGTTGACAAACTGACATCTAGATTACTTGAGGGGGGAAAAAACGGCGTAAGCAGAAATGTGGCGAACGACCTTACATAGGTTCAGAGGCGGACTGAGTGAGTAGTCAGGCAATCAGGCAGTGCCCGATGGTACGCAGCAGTAGGGAGCCGATTGCCTTGATGGCAGTGTTGTTAGTCAAGATTCTACAGCTGGGCGACTGCAGCTGAGATTCAAAGATGTGTTCAAGAGATATGAGCGATGCTCTCTATGGCGCCACCTCAGATTGAGCGAAAAGAAGCTCATACAACAAGCAGAAGAGAGGAGAAAACGGCCAAAGAAACACCAGGAAAATAAGCAGCTGTGGGATGTCACATAAGGGGCGCATTCCGATAGTCAGTTATGACTGAAGGAGCTATTATTATTATTATTAGTCAAGATTCACCCCCAGTGTGGCCGGCCAGATTAACCCCCTGACCAGACTACGCCCGGTTATAATCTGGCCTAGACGAGAATAACACCCCACCCCCACCGGATATAATCTGGCCTAGGAGAGAATATACCCCCTGGGCCAAAATATACACTCCCTAATAACTGTGATAGCGGTGGTCACTGTATCAATGTTCTTCTGTGTATGGCCACCTGCTTGCCCAGGTTCTTTTCCTCTTTGGCTAGCAATGATATGCTGTATAATTATGACAGTCACACACACAGTAAGCGATGAGATAACGCCATAATAATTGAAACACTATTTATTTACATATGAGAGGATCATTGCTGTCTGCTCTGACCTCCACATCTGGTCCATCACAGAATATACAATGTGTGTTCTTTCTCAATATTTATTCCTTCCCTCACTCTCTTTCTCGTTCTTTATACCTCATGACCTTTTACCATCAATGATCACTCAGTAGCTATAGTCTCTACTTCTGTTGTTTCTTCCTTACAATTTCTTAGATTGTTGTTATATATATCCTCTCAGTGTTCAGGTTATCTATTGATGGAACCGGACCTCGCCGGGGTTGTTACTTTCCCTTTCATCACTGAAGAATAGGACTACTGTCTATGTATGTATCAGATTTCACTCTACAAACCTTTTCCCTTTCTGAATAAAATCTAACTCACACCGTTTCTCCTTCTAGACAAGAATTCTCACTATTCAATATTTCGGGTTAATCATTACCCAAACTACTTTTTGTCCGTGAAATACTTGTATTCATCAACTAAACTTCTTGAGTACTACCTTCAACATGGCTACTAGCGTACGTGCCATCTGCACACTACCCACGCCTCTGGACTGCTGCTGAGAAAACGTGCTTTACTGGATTATCGTTCACCCCTTTCATGCGCATCATTATTCGCGCATCCCCTTTTTGTACTCTATCTGAACCTTCCCATATGTCACAGAAAGTTTTATGATCAATAAATTTTCTATATACTCTTCTTTTTCTACCCGTGTCCTCTATTTTATTATCACTCTTTACCTTTTTCCTGCATTTTTCGCATTCGTTCGTTTGCGAGAAATATTTTCTTTCCCATTCTCACTTTTCCGCTTTCTTTCTCATACTGGGATACGCATTTCTATTATGTAAGACTGTCGTGAGAAATTCTAATCCACATATATAATTTAAAAAGAAAAGGTAAAGCCTAACAAATAAATTTAATAAAAGGAAAGAAGAATGGTAAAGAACAGTGCTGTCACAATGACTGTACTCGAAATCCCCCTTGTTTTCTAATTCGTCTGCAAATTGTAACGTTTCACGTTGATAGTAAAAGCCTACTGCTTCAATACCCGCCTTCTAAGATAAAACATGTACTGCCTTTCTAAGAAAAACCTTGAGATACGCAAGTTGACCTAGATTTAAAATTCCATTCATGTCTTTTTATACACTACGTTACCTAAAACGAAAGACAGATGGACTAAAGATAGAAAGAAGGGAGGGCTGAAAGCAGGGACGCAGGCAATACTACCACAGTCGCACGATACACAATTACTACTATCACGCGTGTAAGGCCACTAGCACTAACTTTTTTTCAAATAGTCGGTGAAAAAAAAACACTACTACTACAAGAATCAGGTTTAAAAACATGAAAAATGCTTATTAGGAAATATGAAATTCTACTGATTTACATCTAAGCTCCTGACTTTAGTATGACATAACAGTGGAAAAGGCAGGACAGGTGGCGGTTCTAAACAACGAAAAGGAATAAAGAACAAATATACGACTATCTTTGGAAAACACATATTTTGAACGCCGCCATGTAGCTCACTTTAACTTATATATTGTACGGCCGGACTTGCTAACCAAGAATATGTTATGTGTTACGCCTTTAGTCTGTTAATAAAATAGTTTTGGCCAAAATACAATAGTGGGGGTGCCTGACAGCATGAAATCATTTCTGCTCATAAAATTTTTTTTATAACGTGTTTGAAAAACATTACGTTACGGAAATAGCCTACCATGTTAACTCCTATTTGATTGGCGGGAATGAGATGTAAGACTAAACACGATTAGTTGGACTGCAAATACTAGTTTAGTTGTTAGGGGAAACGTGAGAAGGGTAATATTTTTTGAAAAGTAGGTAAACATGGCATGATTGGTTAGAGCTGCCAATATACTCAATTCAGGGCGTCTGTTCCGGGCCACATCTTGTAATAAACCTACTAAGAAACAGTGCGTTGAGCACCAGTGCATATTTTTTTTTTCTAAATAAAAGCCTGGGACAGAGGCAGATCGGAAGTTGTGCCTATTCATTGCCAGTCAACAAAACTGTTTATTTTTCCATGAATTGTGGTAAGCTTGAAATATTTGATATCTTTTTAATGAAAATTGAATGTGAATTGATAATTTATGTCTATCTATGTGTGTGGTTCAGTGGCCAACATGAGAATAGCCTAAATATTGCTCCAACCTGAATAGGAGGTGTCGGAAAAAAGTAAAACTGCATGGGATTGCCAAACAGTACACTGACACCTATCTTATGGACTAGAAAGAAATAATGCTGGAACTGAAGAGGCGTAGTAACCATTAGGGAGGAGTATACTGGTGTAAATTGTTTCAGATGAAGCTAGCAGTGGCCTACAGCACTGAACGCAAGTGTTTGTTATGTATTGTGCTCAGTGTAGAAATAGAGTATAAATTAGTTCTGAAGTAGGAGGTACAACCTTCTTGTTTCAGGGACGGTGGTCCTAAGTCATTGAGGCAGCATTTGGCCTGCGTTGTGCTGAATCCTGAGGCTGACAGCATACTCCTTGGTCCAGATAGCGACCAGTGAGGTGGCTCCAGAACTCATTGAAGTAATCGAGCAGAGGAGTCTTTTCCTGCAGTCATCACGAAAGTTAAGAAGTTGTGGACAAAGGAGCTCAACATTATGTGCCCCCCCCCCCCCTCTAAAATTGACAGTAAATAAAGAGGGCCTATAAACTGTTTAAAATTGACAGGAACTGTGAATTTTTCCCAATAATATTTCCACAAGGATCAAACACTTGAAGTCATGATGACAAACAACACTCTAGCTTGAAAAAACAAAACCAGTATTAACTCATATTACTACTTCACAACTTACACACATAAGATAAGAATAATAAAATATGTCAATACCAAGATTATATTGATAAACTGTGTACATACTACTTGTAATTATAATTGATTGTGATTCCTGGTTCACTGTGTAGTTGAATCAGGATATCTCTATGTAAAGGAATTAATACATAGATATATTTGACTTTTAAAACTGACTCAGTTAAGATGATCTTATAGAGTGTTACATGTGTGTGATTGTCACAGTGTTGTAAAGTGCTGTGAAATAAATTAAATTGTTTATGTGTCTGTTGTTGTTGTGACTTACACTTCATCATTTGCATAACCCTAGACATTCAACGTAGTCATCACAATATTCCAGAATAATTCTGACTGAGATATAAATGTGGTAGCAAGTAAGGTCACCTGTAATACATCACACTTATTAGATACAGATACCTTCACAGCTGATCTCAGTCAGCACACTAAGTCCCCTATAAATATTTATAACATCCCACTTTACCACATATATTGGGGTCTCGCTCCAGGGATATTGAACTTTCTCCTGTTATAGATATTGGGAATAATAAAGAATTAAAAGGTATCCTTGGGTGGAAATAAATAAGGTTGAGCTCTCAGTGCCTGTGTTGTCCTGAGTTAATTAGTCATAGATAAAATTGTTTAGTTAAAAATTTTAGACATTTACCTGGTAGAAAATGGCGGACCTGGCCAAATTTCGATCTGCTGCTGTACAGACTGCGAAAGAGTTAGGAATGGACGGGCAAATTATGATTGCTTATGTCACTGCTGAATGTGACAAATATATTGAACGGGAAGAAAGAAGATTAGAAAAAGAGGCCGAAAGAAAACTAGAATCTGAAAGATTGGCCGAAGATAAGAGGTTAGAGGCTGAAAAGGAAATTAAGAGGTTGCAGATTGAGGCTGAGGCTAAGAGGTTGCAGATTGAGGCTGACAAAGAGGCTAAAGCATTGGAAGCCGAGGAAAGAAGACAGGCTGCAGAAAGAGAAGAAATTAGCTGCAGAAAGGGAAGACAAGCGATTGGCTGCAGAAAGGGAAGCAGAAAAAGAGGATAAGAGATTACAAAGGGAACATGAGTTACGACTAAGGGAGTTTGAGTTTCAAGGCCATGCTCCTGAGAATGGTGCCAGTCCCTTTACCTCCGATGCTACTGCTAGTCAGGGAGCCTCAACCTCAGCTATGAATTTTCATTTAGATCATTTTGTTGAGAAAGACGATGATATTGAGAGCTATCTAAATAGATATGAACTATTAGCTACCACATATGGGTTAGAGAGAGAAAGGTGGAGCTTAAAGTTATCTCAAGGTCTTCGTGGGGCAGCTTATGAAGTTTTTGCCAAAATGAGCAGAGGTGATCAGGAAAATTATGACATGCTAAAGCAGGCTCTTTTGTTAAGATATGAAAAGAACGCAGAATTTTATAGGAAAAAATTTAGGAACGCTAAACTACTGTCAGGTGAAACCTATCACCAGTTCTCTGCACGGTTAGAGACATACTTGGAGAAATGGACTTCTCTGGGGAAAACCCAAGATCTTAAGGAAATGGTCCTTATAGAACAATTAAGAGAGTCCATGGCTCCAGACCTGAGAAAGTTTCTCATGGAACAAGGTGCAGAGAGGCTGGGTGAGTTGCTAAATGTTGCTGAAAGGTATCAAGCGGCTCAGGCAGAGGTAACAGGTAATAAAAAGAAACAGGTAGACAATTTTAAGGCACCACAGAACTTTAATAAATTTGATCCCAGAGATCAAAACAAAGGTAAGCACCAATTTGATAGGCCACGGTATGACAATAAAAATAAAACCCCACAATTCGATGAAAGGAAATATGATGAAAGAAAATCTTTCAACCAAGGAAAGAGATGGTGTAAAAATTGTAAGATGAACAATCATGACACTGACCATTGTAGAAGGAAACCTCCTCATTGTGCTGCTATGACATCTGGGAAAAAGGGAAAAAAGGTCAAACCTGCGGAACTACAGGAACCATACCACCCCCCAGTGTGTGAAGATGTCATCTGTAATGGTGTCACCATACGGTGTTTATATGATACAGGTTTAGATTATGATTCCGTTGTGAGTTCTCACCTGGTGCAGGCCGATCAATACACCACAGAAACAGTGGAGATTCAAACTGCAACCAAGGATGTAGCTACCATGACACTTCCCGTCGCCCGGATAAAGGTGAAAACGCGATATGTGGAAGGAATCATAAAAGCAGCAGTGATAAATGAACCAATCTACCCTCTGATATTGGGGTGTAGATATGTCTTCTTGGGGAATCCCAAGAGACCTGTGATATTGGCGACAGTGCAGACCAGATCACAGTCTAAAAAGGAGGAGGATAATCCCATAAATACTCATCCAGATGAGATGAGGAAGGCACAGGCGGAGGACAAAACACTCAAGCCGTGTTTCAAGAAGTTGCCCAAATCACACACACCTCCAGGCAAGGGAGAATTTTATATGAAGAACAAACTGATTTATAGGAAGGCTGGATCTGAATCCAATGGTCACGGACAGCTGGTCCTTCCCACTTCATATAGGACTAAAGTGTTGGAACTAGGGCATGCGATTCCCTTCAGTGGTCATATGGGGATCAGCGCAACAGGACAGCGTATAGCTTGTCACTATTTCTGGCCAGGGATAACTGAAGATATCAAACGATATGTAAAATCCTGTCCAGAGTGCCAACGAGTAGCACCTAAGCATTGGACTGCACCAGCAACTCTGGGAGAAATGCCCATAGTGGGAACACCCTTTGAGAGAGTTGCCGTGGACATTGTGGGACCTCTCACTCGAACCAAGAGGAGGAACAGCTACATTCTGACTCTGGTGGACACTTGTTCTATGTGGGGAGAGGCGGTAGCCCTGTCATCCATTGACTCTAAACATGTGGCAGAGGCATTGCTCACAATTTTCACAAGGTTAGGCTTTCCCAATCAAATCTTGACTGATAATGGCTCTCAGTTCAGGGGGAAACTAACAGAAGAAGTTTTCAGGATCTTCCAGGCCAAACACTTCCATTGTAGTGTGTACCATCCTCAAGGAAATGGCCAAGTGGAAAGATTTAATGGCACGTTGCTGTCGATCCTGAGAAAGTTGGCACACGAAAAACCAGATACATGGGATCAGTACCTTCACGCCGCCCTCTTTGCTTAACGGGAGGTACCCCATAGTTCAACCGGAATGGCCCCGGCAACATTATTATTTGGAAGGCCAATAAAAGGTCCACTGGAAGCGCTGTTAAGAACGTGGACTGATGAAAAGGCAGAGGAAAATATTACATCCTCATACAAATATGTGAATGAGCTGACCACTCGTTTAAAAACTGGCTGGAAACTTGCCAATGAAAATTTGAAACAAGCCAGGAAGAAACATGCTGCCTATTATAACAGGAAGGCGAAAGACAGAGATTTGGCTGTGGGAGAGAAGGTACTGCTTCTTCTACCTGGTAGTCAGAATAAGTTACAAATTGGATGGCAAGGTCCATATACAGTTCTAGAGAAGGTGTCTAGAACCAATTATAAGATAGATAAGAAGGGGAAAGAAAAAATCTATCATGTGAATCTCCTGAAGAAATACTTGGAAAGAGAAAATCAGGAAGAGACACACTTGTTGACCTTGTCCATTGCCATGGAGATGAAGAAGGAACCACTTTCATCATTTGAATATCCATTACACCCCTGTGAGACAGCGGCACAGGTGAAAATCAGTACACATTTAACGAAAAATCAGAAAGAGAGAGTGAAACAGGTTCTAGATAATCATACAGAGGTGCTCACAGACCGACCAGGGCATACGAACTTAATGGAATATGATATGAAACTGATAGACTCCACACCTGTCTGTATGAAACCCTATTCGATTCCTTTTGCTAAGGAGAAAGCTTTGAAGGAAGAGATAGACTATTTGTTGAAGGAAGGAATTATTTCACACAGTGAATCTCCGTACAGTTCCGGTGTGGTGCTCTTAAGGAAACCCTCTGGAGAACATAGACTCTGTATAGATTACAGGAGACTGAATGCTATTACAGAAGGACAGGTGGATCCATTGCCGGATACAAATCAGTTGTTTGCCAGGCTAAATAAAGCTAAATATTTCTCAAAAGTGGATCTGAGTAAAGGATACTATCAGATTCCAGTAAAACCTGAGGTTAGACCATACCTAGCTTTTAGTACCTCAGAGGGACACTATGAGTTTAACAGATTGCCATTTGGATTGAAGAATGCGCCTAGTGTCTTCTCTAGAATGATGAGAAAATTATTGGACCCTCTGAATAATCCATGCATTACAAATTTCATGGATGATATCCTTATAGCAACAGAAACATTTGAGGAACACATTGACTCTCTGAACATGCTGTTTAATCGACTTAGGGAAGCGAATTTAACAGCCCGACCAACCAAATGTTGCGTTGGATGTAAAGAATTGGAATTCTTGGGACACACAGTTTATCAGGGAAACATGACCCCTGACCCAAAGAATTTAGAGAAACTAAAGAAAGCCCCGAGACCACAAACCAAGAAAGACGTGAGATCCTTTGTCTCATTATGTGGTTTCTACCAAAAGTATATCAAAAATTTTAATTCTATATGTGCACCGTTAACTGATTTGACACGTAAAGGACATCCAGATCGCATTACATGGACACCACAATGTGAAATGGCTTACCAGGAATTGAAGGAAAAGCTCACAAGCAAACCTATTTTAAAATTACCTGACTTAAGTCAAGAATTCATTGTAAGAGCGGATGCCAGTAATATTGGGTTAGGTGCAACTCTGCTACAGAGATCAGATGCATTGGATGGGGAATTAAGCCCAGTGGCATATGCTAGCAGAAAGTTGAATAAAGCTGAACCAACTACTCAACTAGCGAAAAAGAATGTCTTGCAGTAATATGGGCGATAAAGAAATTCAATATTTATCTGTATGGGAAGGCATTTAAGTTGCAAACGGACCACAAACCCTTGTCGTTTCTAGCACAGGCTAGGCATGAAAACTCGAGATTACTTCGTTGGTCCTTATTGATGCAGCCATTTGAGTTTAGCATAGAGTATATAAGTGGAAAAACAAATCTGGGAGCGGATTTTTTAAGCCGCCATCCGTGTGATGAGAATCACCCTAAACCCCAGGAATAATAATAAATTTCTCTATGTGTATATAGAATTATAGACTGACATATAACGTCTGTTTTAAGTGGGGAGGATTTGTCGTGAGAAATTCTAATCCACATATATAATTTAAAAAGAAAAGGTAAAGCCTAACAAATAAATTTAATAAAAGGAAAGAAGAATGGTAAAGAACAGTGCTGTCACAATGACTGTACTCGAAATCCCCCTTGTTTTCTAATTCGTCTGCAAATTGTAACGTTTCACGTTGATAGTAAAAGCCTACTGCTTCAATACCCGCCTTCTAAGATAAAACATGTACTGCCTTTCTAAGAAAAACCTTGAGATACGCAAGTTGACGTAGATTTAAAATTCCATTCATGTCTTTTTATACACTACGTTACCTAAAACGAAAGACAGATGGACTAAAGATAGAAAGAAGGGAGGGCTGAAAGCAGGGACGCAGGCAATACTACCACAGTCGCGCGATACACAATTACTACCATCACGCGTGTAAGGCCACTAGCACTAACTTTTTTTCAAATAGTCGGTGAAAAAAAAACACTACTACTACAAGAATCAGGTTTAAAAACATGAAAAATGCTTATTAGGAAATATGAAATTCTACTGATTTACATCTAAGCTCCTGACTTTAGTATGACATAACAGTGGAAAAGGCAGGACAGGTGGCGGTTCTAAACAACGAAAAGGAATAAAGAACAAATATACGACTATCTTTGGAAAACACATATTTTGAACGCCGCCATGTAGCTCACTTTAACTTATATATTATTGTACGGCCGGACTTGCTAACCAAGAATATGTTATGTGTTACGCCTTTAGTCTGTTAATAAAATAGTTTTGGCCAAAATACAATAGTGGGGGTGCCTGACAGCATGAAATCATTTCTGCTCATAAAATTTTTTTTATAACGTGTTTGAAAAACATTACGTTACGGAAATAGCCTACCATGTTAACTCCTATTTGATTGGTGGGAATGAGATGTAAGACTAAACACGATTAGTTGGACTGCAAATACTAGTTTAGTTGTTAGGGGAAACGTGAGAAGGGTAATATTTTTTGAAAAGTAGGTAAACATGGCATGATTGGTTAGAGCTGCCAATATACTCAATTCAGGGCGTCTGTTCCGGGCCACATCTTGTAATAAACCTACTAAGAAACAGTGCGTTGAGCACCAGTGCATATTTTTTTTTCTAAATAAAAGCCTGGGACAGAGGCAGATCGGAAGTTGTGCCTATTCATTGCCAGTCAACAAAACTGTTTATTTTTCCATGAATTGTGGTAAGCTTGAAATATTTGATATCTTTTTAATGAAAATTGAATGTGAATTGATAATTTATGTCTATCTATGTGTGTGGTTCAGTGGCCAACATGAGTGTGGTGAAGTGTGATGTTATAAATACTTATAGGGAACTTAGTGTACTGACTGAGATCAGCTGTGAAGGTATCTATATCTATTAAGAGTAGTGTATTATAGATAACCTTACTTGCTACCACATATCTATATATCTCAGTCAGAATTAATCTGGAATAGTGTGATGCTACGTTATGTGTCTAGGGTATGAGTATGGTGAAGTGTAAGTCACAACAACAGACAGATAAACAATTTAATTTAATCCACTACTCTTGACAACACTGTGACACTCACATACATATAACACTCTACAAAGATATCTTAAAAGAGTCACTGATAAACTTTCGAATAACAATATGTATTCATTACTGGCATGAATGAATATGTGTCCTGATTCAACTACAAGGGAACCAGGAAGCACAATCAATTTAAATTACAAGTTATGTACAGAATGTATTTAATATGAATATTGTAGTGACATATATTATTACAAATGTTCTATGTGTGTCAGTTGTGTAGTAGTAAAATGAGGTAATACTGGTTTTGTTTTGTTCAAGCTCTGTTGGTATTTGTCATCATGACTTCAATAGTTTGTCTTTAGGGACCAGTATTGGAGATGTTCACAGTTCCTGATTTTAAGACAAGTAAATTCCCCTCTTAATGTTAATTTTAAAAAGTCAGTTCAAGATGAGGGGACATAATGTTGAGCTCAGCTGGCCAATTCGCTTATCTGGCGTGATGGCGGCAGGAAAGGACTCCTCTGCTCGAATTCTCCTCTGGGTTCAGGAGACACCTCACTGATAGCTAAAAAGACCAAGGAGTATGCTGTCCGACTCAGGATTCAGCAAAGCTCTGACTAGGTGCTGCTCAGTACCATCAAGACCACTGTCCCTGAAATCAAGAAGGATGTACCTTCTACTTCATAACTAATTTATATTTTCTTTTTACACTGATCACAATACATCACAAACATTGCGTTCAGAGCGTTAGGCCAACAGTCAGCTTCATCTGAAATACTTTATTCCAGTATTACCCTTCCTAATGGTTACTACGCCTCTGCACTTCCAGCATTATTTCTTTCTAGTCAATCATCCAGGTGTCAGTGTACTGTTTGGCCATTCCATGCCGTTTTACTTCTCTCCGACACCCTCTGTTCAGGCTGGAGCATTTTAGGCTTTACCTCACGTTTGCCACTGAACTACACATATATATACAGGCATAAATCAACAATTCACATTCAATTTTCATTAAAAGATATTAAATGGTTCAAGCTTACCACAATTCATACGAATAACACAGATACGTTGATTAGCAATGAATTCTGGCACAAACTGGCACAAATTTCCATCTGCTTATCTTCCAGGCTTTTATTGAGAGCAAAATTTTAGCTGGCTTCAACGCACTGATGCTTTATCAAGATCATTTAACAAGTGGTCTCGAACTAACGCTCCCAAGTGTGTATATCAGCGAGACTGGCCAATGAGCCACGTTTCGACAAGTGTTTGAAAAAATGTTATCTTTTCCCGTCTCCCCTAACAACCAAGATAGTATTTATAGCCCGACCAATCGTGGTTAGGCTTTCATTTGTTGCGCTCCAATCAATTTGGAGTTTACATGGTAGGCTATTTCTGTAACGTAAATTTTTTTCAAACACGTTAAAAAAAAATCTTATGAGCAGAAATGATTTTATGCTGTCAGGCACCCCCAATATTTTATTTTGGGTATAATTTATTAATTCCTGGACTATTTGCGTAACGTTTTACATATTATTTGTCAGCAAGCCCTAAGGGACCCAAAAATACTAATTTAAAGGAGCTACGTGGCTGCGTTCAAAATATGCAATTTCTTCTACCTCCTGGTTCGAAGATGTGCTGTCTGGGTACTGTTATGTTTTCAACCGTAAACCCATCTAATGTTATCTTTTCTAATAAGAGTCTGTTATGATTTATAAACCTAACTCTGGGAAAGGGTAGTGTATTTTATCACTGTCCGTCTGAAAAAAAATTAGTGCATGTAGACTTACACGCGTGATGGCAGCATTTGCGTATCGCGCGAAGCGTGTTTAATGTTCGGCTTTCTGCCTCTCCCTTCTCGCTATCCTTTTGTCCATCTGTTCGTTCGTTTTGGTAACGTAATGTAGAAAAAGACATGAATGGAATTTAAAATTTAGGTCATTACGCAGTCTGCCTCTTAATGTTTTTCCAAGAAATACAGCACACGTTTCATTGAAGAAGGCGGGTAATAATACAGTAAGCTTTTATATCAACGTGAAAGCGTTACAATTTGCAGACGAAGCAGAAAACAAGGGGGATTTCGAGTACATTCCTTGTGACAGCACTGTCATTTTACCATTGCTCTTCTCTTTATTAATTTTATTTGTTAGGCTTCATATTTACCTAATAATTTATATATGTGGATTAGAATATTTCATGACACCTCCCCTCTTAAAACAGACATTATATGTCAGTCCTTTATTCTATATACACATAGAGAAATTTATTATTATTTCTGGGGTTTACGGTGATTCTCATCACACGGATGGCGGCTTAAAAAATCCGCTCCCAGATTGGTTTTTCCAGATATATATTCAATGCTAAAATTATATGGAGCCAGAAGCAAAGACCATCGGAGTAACCTAGAGTTTTCATGCTTAGCCTGTGCTAAAAACGATAAAGGTTTGTGGTCTGTTTGCAACTTAAATGCCTTCCCATATAGATAAATATTGAATTTCTTTATTGCCCATATTACTGCAAGACATTCTTTTTCGCTAGTTGAGTAGTTGATTTCAGCTTTATTCAACTTTCTGCTAGCATATGCCACTGGGCTTAATTCCCCATCCAATGCATCTGATTTCTGTAGTAAAGTTGCACCTAACCCAATATTACTTGCATCCGTCCTTACTATGAATTCTTGACTTAAGTCAGGTAATTTCAAAATGGGTTTACTTGTGAGCTTTTCCTTCAATTCTTGGTAAGTCATTTCACATTGTGGAGTCCATGTAATGCGATCTGGATGTCCTTTACGTGTCAATTCAGTTAACGGTGCACATATGGAATTAAAGTTTTTGATATACTTCTGGTAGAAACCACATAATGAGACAAAGGATCTCACGTCCTTCTTGGTTTGTGGTCTCGGGGCTTTCTGTAGTTTCTCTAAGTTCTTTGGGTCAGGGGTCATGTTTCCCTGATAAACTGTGTGTCCCAAAAATTCCAATTCTTTACATCCAACGCAACATTTGGTTGGTCGGGCTGTTAAATTTGCCTCCCTAAGTCGATCAAACAGCATGTTCAGAGAGTCAATGTGTTCCTCAAATGTTTCTGTTGCTATAAGGATATCATCCATAAAATTTGTTATACAGGGATTATTCAGAGGATCCAATAATTTTCTCATCATTCTAGAGAAGACACTAGGCGCATTCTTCAATCCAAATGGCAATCTATTAAACTCATAGTGTCCTTCTGAGGTACTAAAAGCTAGGTATGGTCTAACTTCAGGCTTTACTGGAATCTGATAGTATCCTTTACTCAGATCCACTTTTGAGAAATATTTAGCTTTATTTAGTCTGGCAAACAGCTGATTTGTATCCGGCAATGGATCCACCTGTCCTTCTGTAATAGCATTCAGTCTCCTGTAATCTATACAGAGTCTATGTTCTCCAGAGGGCTTCCTTAAGAGTACCACCCCGGAACTATACGAAGACTCACTGTGCGAAATAATTCCTTCCTTCAATAGATAGTCTATCTCTTCCTTCAAAGCTTTTTCCTTAGCAAACGGAATCGAATATGGTTTCATACAGACAGGTGTGGAGTCTATGAGTTTCATATCATATTCCAATAGGTTTGTATGCCCTGGTCGGTCTGTTAACACCTCTGCATGATTATTTAGAACCTGTTGCACTCTCTCTTTCTGAGTTTTCGTTAAATGTGTACTGATTTTCACCTGTGCTGCTGTCTCACAGGGGTGTAATGGATATTCAAATGATGAAAGTGGTTCCTTTTTCATCTCCATGGCGATGGACAAGGTCAACAAGTGTGTCTCTTCCTGATGTTCTCTTTCCAAATATTTCTTCAGGAGATTCACATGATAGATTTTTTCTTTCCCCTTCTTATCTATCTTATAATTTGTTCTAGACACCTTCTCTAGAACTGTATATGGACCCTGCCATCCAATTTGTAACTTATTCTGACTCCCAGGCAAAAGAAGCAGTACTTTCTCTCCCACAGCCAAATTTCTGTCTTTCGCCTTCCTGTTATAATAGGCAGCATGTTTCTTCCTGGCTTGTTTCAAATTTTCATTGGCAAGTTTCCAGCCAGTTTTTAACCGAGTGGTCAGCTCATTCACATATTGGTATGAAGATGTAATGTTTTCCTCTGCCTTTTCATCAGTCCACGTTCTTAACAAAGCTACATATGGACCTTTAATTGTGTGGACCTATTTGTCCATGCACCGGTATGGTCTCTTCCACTCGAAGCTTTATAGTGATGATTTTTCCTCCCAGAATTTTCATGCACAAAACGACCGCTACCAATTTTTCTTTTGGGGCTTTCTCCCCTCTTAAAATTCTTGATGAGAGATTTCCTCCCTACATCCTCTTCCTCCAGTTTGTTTAAGTCCGATTGAGGGATTGTCGGCTTATCCTGGGGTAAGACATCCTTTTGCACTCTCCGCATAGTGGCCATTGTAACACAGTTAAGTGAAGCTTGTCCGTGAAAAGGGGCTTCCCATTCCATTTGGTCCACTTTATCAAATCTATTTTTCTTTTTATTGTTAGGCCTGATTTTGCCCCATGGCGTGTCCAGGTCCTGATCCATGTTCCCACTTGTGGGTGTTCCCTCATGTGCTATGCTACACCTTTCTACAAAGTTCTCAATGTCCCATCTTGCTTTGGGCCAATAATAATTGTGAGCCACCTTTTGAATGATGGTACCTATTTTCTCATGGTCCCCATCTGGTTTCACATGTAGGCTCCTTATTAAGTCTGTCCTGTATCTTTTTGGAAGAACCAGCTGTCCGTGACCATTGGATCTAGCTCCAGTCTTCCTATACATCAACTTGTTTTTCATATAAAAATCTCCCTTGCCTGGAGTTGTATGACAAGTTGACAATTTTCTGAAACAAGGCTTGAGTGTTTTATCCCCAGCCTGTGCCTTCCTCATCTCTTCTGGAGTGGTATCTAACATAATATCCTCCTCCTGTCTTGAGGTCGACCTGACCTGAAGGGTTGCCATATACACAGGTTTCCTTCTACAATGGTCAGTGTCATGATTGTCCATCTGACAATTCTTACACCACCTTTTTCCTTGGTTGAAAGATTTTCTTTCATCATATTTCCTTTCATCGAATTGTGGGAATTTATTTTTATTGTCATACCGTGGCCTATCAAATTGGTGCTTACTTTTATTTTGATCCCTAGGATCAAATTTATTAAAGTTCTGTGGTGCCCTAAAGTTATCCACCTGTTTCTTTGTATTACCTGTTACCTCTGCTTGAGCTGCTTGATACCTTTCAGCAACATTTAGCAACTCACCCAGCCTCTCTGCACCTTGTTCCATGAGAAACTTTCTCAGGTCTGGAGCCATGGACTCTCTTAGTTGCTCTATAAGGACCATTTCCTTAAGATCTTGGGTTTTCCCCAGAGAAGTCCATTTCTCCAAGTATGTCTCGATTCGTGCAGAGAACTGGTGATAGGTTTCACCTGACAGTAGTTTAGCATTCCTAAATTTTTTCCTGTAAAACTCTGCATTCTTTTCATACCTTAACAAAAGAGCCTGCTTTAGCATGTCATAATTTTCCTGATCACCTCTGCTCATTTTTGCAAAAACTTCATAAGCTGCCCCACGAAGTCCCTGAGATAACTTTAAGCTCCACCTTTCTCTCTCTAACCCATACGTGGTAGCTAATAGTTCATACCTATTTATATAGCTCTCAATATCATCGTCTTTCTCAACAAAATGATCTAAATGAAAGTTCATAGCTGAGGTCGAGGCTCCCTGAGTAACCGTAGCATCAGAGGCAAAGGGACTGGCACCATTTTCAGGAGCATGGCCTTGAAACTCAAACTCCCTTAGTCGTAACTCATGTTCCCTTTGTAATCTCTTCTCCTCCTTTTCTGCTTCCCTCTCTGCAGCTAATCTCTTCTCTTCTCTTTCTGCAGCTAATTTCTTCTCTTCTCTTTCTGCAGCTAATTTCTTCTCTTCTCTTTCTGCAGCTAATTTCTTCTCTTCCCTTTCTGCAGCTTGTCTTCTTTCCTCGGCTTCCAATGCTTTAGCCTCTTTGTCAGCCTCAATCTGCAACCTCTTAGTCTCAGCCTCAGCTTCAAACTGTAACTTCTTAATTTCCCTGTCAGCCTCTAACTTTCTTTCGGCTTCAAACCTTCTTTCTTCACGTTCAATAAATTTGTCACATTCCGTCGTGACATAGGCAACCATAACTTGCCCATCTAATCCTAACTCTTTTGCAGTCTGAACCGCAGCAGATCGAAATTTGGCCAGGTCCGCCATTGTCTATTATGTAAATTTATACAATGTCTAACCAACAATTCAATCTCTAATGGACAACACAGGCACCGTGAGCTCAACCTTATTTAATTCCACCCAAGGATACCTTTTAATTCTTATATTCCCTGAAGTGAATTACCCCCAATATTTTTAATAGTTAAAGATTCAAAATCCCAAGAGCGAGACCCCAATATATGTGGTGAAGTGTGATGTTATAAATACTTATAGGGAACTTAGTGTACTGACTGAGATCAGCTGTGAAGGTATCTATATCTATTAAGAGTAGTGTATTATAGATAACCTTACTTGCTACCACATATCTATATATCTCAGTCAGAATTATTCTGGAATAGTGTGATGCTACGTTATGTGTCTAGGGTATGAGTATGGTGAAGTGTAAGTCACAACAACAGACAGATAAACAATTTAATTTAATCCACTACTCTTGACAACACTGTGACACTCACATACATATAACACTCTACAAAGATATCTTAAAAGAGTCACTGATAAACTTTCGAATAACAATATGTATTCATTACTGGCATGAATGAATATGTGTCCTGATTCAACTACAAGGGAACCAGGAAGCACAATCAATTTAAATTACAAGTTATGTACAGAATGTATTTAATATGAATATTGTAGTGACATATATTATTACAAATGTTCTATGTGTGTCAGTTGTGTAGTAGTAAAATGAGGTAATACTGGTTTTGTTTTGTTCAAGCTCTGTTGGTATTTGTCATCATGACTTCAATAGTTTGTCTTTAGGGACCAGTATTGGAGATGTTCACAGTTCCTGATTTTAAGACAAGTAAATTCCCCTCTTAATGTTAATTTTAAAAAGTCAGTTCAAGATGAGGGGACATAATGTTGAGCTCAGCTGGCCAATTCGCTTATCTGGCGTGATGGCGGCAGGAAAGGACTCCTCTGCTCGAATTCTCCTCTGGGTTCAGGAGACACCTCACTGATAGCTAAAAAGACCAAGGAGTATGCTGTCCGACTCAGGATTCAGCAAAGCTCTGACTAGGTGCTGCTCAGTACCATCAAGACCACTGTCCCTGAAATCAAGAAGGATGTACCTTCTACTTCATAACTAATTTATATTTTCTTTTTACACTGATCACAATACATCACAAACATTGCGTTCAGAGCGTTAGGCCAACAGTCAGCTTCATCTGAAATACTTTATTCCAGTATTACCCTTCCTAATGGTTACTACGCCTCTGCACTTCCAGCATTATTTCTTTCTAGTCAATCATCCAGGTGTCAGTGTACTGTTTGGCCATTCCATGCCGTTTTACTTCTCTCCGACACCCTCTGTTCAGGCTGGAGCATTTTAGGCTTTACCTCACGTTTGCCACTGAACTACACATATATATACAGGCATAAATCAACAATTCACATTCAATTTTCATTAAAAGATATTAAATGGTTCAAGCTTACCACAATTCATACGAATAACACAGATACGTTGATTAGCAATGAATTCTGGCACAAACTGGCACAAATTTCCATCTGCTTATCTTCCAGGCTTTTATTGAGCAAAATTTTAGCTGGCTTCAACGCACTGATGCTTTATCAAGATCATTTAAACAAGTGGTCTCGAACTAACGCTCCCAAGTGTGTATATCAGCGAGACTGGCCAATGAGCCACGTTTCGACAAGTGTTTGAAAAAATGTTATCTTTTCCCGTCTCCCCTAACAACCAAGATAGTATTTATAGCCCGACCAATCGTGGTTAGGCTTTCATTTGTTGCGCTCCAATCAATTTGGAGTTTACATGGTAGGCTATTTCTGTAACGTAAATTTTTTTCAAACACGTTAAAAAAAAATCTTATGAGCAGAAATGATTTTATGCTGTCAGGCACCCCCAATATTTTATTTTGGGTATAATTTATTAATTCCTGGACTATTTGCGTAACGTTTTACATATTATTTGT
Organism: Oreohelix idahoensis; assembly: GCA_024509875.1. Taxonomy (NCBI): domain Eukaryota; kingdom Metazoa; phylum Mollusca; class Gastropoda; order Stylommatophora; family Oreohelicidae; genus Oreohelix; species Oreohelix idahoensis. The sequence goes on along the minus strand of JAMPIV010001016.1, from coordinate 24,814 downwards.
CAGCAAGCCCTAAGGGACCCAAAAATACTAATTTAAAGGAGCTACGTGGCTGCGTTCAAAATATGCAATTTCTTCTACCTCCTGGTTCGAAGATGTGCTGTCTGGGTACTGTTATGTTTTCAACCGTAAACCCATCTAATGTTATCTTTTCTAATAAGAGTCTGTTATGATTTATAAACCTAACTCTGGGAAAGGGTAGTGTATTTTATCACTGTCCGTCTGAAAAAAAATTAGTGCATGTAGACTTACACGCGTGATGGCAGCATTTGCGTATCGCGCGAAGCGTGTTTAATGTTCGGCTTTCTGCCTCTCCCTTCTCGCTATCCTTTTGTCCATCTGTTCGTTCGTTTTGGTAACGTAATGTAGAAAAAGACATGAATGGAATTTAAAATTTAGGTCATTACGCAGTCTGCCTCTTAATGTTTTTCCAAGAAATACAGCACACGTTTCATTGAAGAAGGCGGGTAATAATACAGTAAGCTTTTATATCAACGTGAAAGCGTTACAATTTGCAGACGAAGCAGAAAACAAGGGGGATTTCGAGTACATTCCTTGTGACAGCACTGTCATTTTACCATTGCTCTTCTCTTTATTAATTTTATTTGTTAGGCTTCATATTTACCTAATAATTTATATATGTGGATTAGAATATTTCATGACAATGAGAATAGCCTAAATATTGCTCCAACCTGAATAGGAGGTGTCGGAAAAAAGTAAAACTGCATGGGATTGCCAAACAGTACACTGACACCTATCTTATGGACTAGAAAGAAATAATGCTGGAATTGCAGAGGCGTAGTAACCATTAGGGAGGAGTATACTGGTGTAAATTGTTTCAGATGAAGCTAGCAGTGGCCTACAGCACTGAACGCAAGTGTTTGTTATGTATTGTGCTCAGTGTAGAAATAGAGTATAAATTAGTTCTGAAGTAGGAGGTACAACCTTCTTGTTTCAGGGACGGTGGTCCTAAGTCATTGAGGCAGCATTTGGCCTGAGTTGTGCTGAATCCTGAGGCTGACAGCATACTCCTTGGTCCAGATAGCGACCAGTGAGGTGGCTCCAGAACTCATTGAAGTAATCGAGCAGAGGAGTCTTTTCCTGCAGTCATCACGAAAGTTAAGAAGTTGTGGACAAAGGAGCTCAACATTATGTGCCCCCCCCCACCACCCACCCCCCCCCCCCCCCCCCCCCCACCCCCACCTCCCCCCCACCCGCCCCCTCTCCACCCCCCCCCCGCCCCCCCCCCCCCCCCCCTCTAAAATTGACAGTAAATAAAGAGGGCCTATAAACTGTTTAAAATTGACAGGAACTGTGAATTTTTCCCAATAATATTTCCACAAGGATCAAACACTTGAAGTCATGATGACAAACAACACTCTAGCTTGAAAAAAACAAAACCAGTATTAACTCATATTACTACTTCACAACTTACACACATAAGATAAGAATAATAAAATATGTCAATACCAAGATTATATTGATAAACTGTGTACATACTACTTGTAATTATAATTGATTGTGATTCCTGGTTCACTGTGTAGTTGAATCAGGATATCTCTATGTAAAGGAATTAATACATAGATATATTTGACTTTTAAAACTGACTCAGTTAAGATGATCTTATAGAGTGTTACATGTGTGTGATTATCACAGTGTTGTAAAGTGCTGTGAAATAAATTAAATTGTTTATGTGTCTGTTGTTGTTGTGACTTACACTTAATCATTTGCATAACCCTAGACATTCAACGTAGTCATCACAATATTCCAGAATAATTTTGACTGAGATATAAATGTGGTAGCAAGTAAGGTCACCTGTAATACATCACACTTATTAGATACAGATACCTTCACAGCTGATCTCAGTCAGCACACTAAGTCCCCTATAAATATTTATAACATCCCACTTTACCACAAAGACGTCAGCCACTTAGGTAGACGAGAAATTGTGAATATGCATCTATCTCAGACATACGAGCAGACTTTTCTCTGCACATTCAGCTGACACGCGCGTTTTCTTCAGCTGCGCGCTCAGGTGAGGCGCGATAACCGACATCTCCACGGTGCAGTATGAGACATTTGTCTGGCAATTCCATCTGACACGGCACTCACTGTTGGCCCTGGTCAGCGTGAGGTGTGAAGACGAGAAGTGTCAGTTATGACATGCGCCTAGTCAATGAGAGGTGTTAGAGAGAGAGAGAGAGAGAGAGAGAGAGAGAGAGAGGGGGGTGAGACCTGCGCTATTGCGTGGTTTTGGAAATAGTGGGATCTTTTGTTTGTTTCATAGATATTAACCTGAGTTTGAAACTTTATTTAACTCATTCTCCAAGTGCAGCAGACGTGGTCACTTCGTTCTAGATACTTAAACTTATAAGTGAAATCTCTTAGTTTCGTTGTGATACCGTAGTTCTGTGTTGAGGTAAATATTACATTAAGTATCTAATATTTTGCGAGTAATTAAGTGTTAAACAGCCTATTTTATCCCACTAGTTTCTTTTGTGCAGAGTGATTCATTTATAAGTCTGTTATATTCTCTAGTCGACGAGTTACAGTGGTAAAACAGAATAAATTATAATTTCTAGCATAAAATCATGTAGCTATAATGAATTTAATTTAACTGCTAAATAATCAGACGAGAATAATTTTTCTAAACTAACTTATAAATGCTAGATGCTTCATGAGTGTTGACGGAATACGTATGTATTCCTAATTCATGATGATTGATTTTTATATATAACTTATTTCACGGGAAAGTTTAAACGTCAAGTCAAGCTCTACGCTTGCAGTTCAAAACGTAAGTTATATTGAGTACATAATATGTAAAATATTTCATATGTGTTTTTTTCTTTATTCAGTGAATACTGGGGTAACCCAAACTTTGCCGGCGTTTAGTACAGAGACAAACCTGTGAGAAACATAAACATTTTATATCTTTAACCACGTGGGGTTTTCAAGTAACACCTGTCTGACAGGGCGTGTGCCTTCAAGAGATAGACAGAATACCAAATCCCACTAATGGGTTTTTTAAAAGAATAAATGCTATACTGGGCCTTTGAGCCAGATCATATTTCTTCACAAACTCTAATGTACATGCTGCCTTGTGGCGAGAAATAATTACAGAAAAACATTAACTTTTCCGACATTATTTGACCAAGTGTGTGGTAAACCAAGATTATCTGTTGAGAGAAGTTGTCCACCGGTCATCTTCCTAATTAAGGGAAACCTCGTGTTCTGACACTGTGTGCCCGCTGAAACCCAAACTCTTACTTCGTGAATAAGTGACATTAACTTAAATCTGTAAAGAAAGTACGATCGCCTGAAGAGGACGCTCCCCGGACACGTTGAATGAAACCAATATCTGCAGAGCTGGGTATCCGCTTCATCCACAGATAGATAGATTAAACGAAGTGTACACTAAGGCGTGCGCCAGACGACGAACAACAGCACGATTGTAGGTAAGGTTGTGTGAGTCAGGGCCCTGATGAAAGAACCGAGTGAAAGTAGACTGAAGGATGTTCTTCGTTTGATTCACTCACTTTGTAACTTTCCTTATGCAAGATTTTGTTGCTAAACTATATTTTTCCTTAGAATAGATACTGCTATCAAAGTCAGTTCATACTTTCAAAAGGGGAAAATATTAGACCCAAATCATATGTATCTGTGACTCTTTGGGCTATCATCGTTCTCCTAACGGGACTGTGGGCTAAACATCGAGGGAAGATCATAACTGTGGGTCTATCATTTCTTGTAGAAATTCCTTGATTTTTATGACTATTTGGATATGCTTTGATGTAATTGTATGTGTTGTGATGGGATTTTAGATGATAATTAAAACTGCCCTTAAACTTAATCAGCGTGTTGGTCAGCTCGTTCTAGACTATTTATATAACCATCTGTTATAGTTTTTCCACGTCTGTAAGTCTAACTGTCGTCTTGTATGTGCGTGCACGTGAGTAGATAGAATATATATATATATATATATATATATATATATATATATATATATATATATATATATATATATATATATATATATATATATATATATATATATATATATAATATATATAGTTTATAGACTGTCTTACGCCTCTGGATCTGTTGTAGAAGATAGGCGGAGAGAGAGAAGATTCTCGCTTTCCGGGACAGCCTCTATAAATTTCTACCATCTCACTCGTGGATAATCTATTTCTACTATCATCTCTCACTGTGGCCATCACTCATTCTAATCTATTCAGAAGGGACCAACCCAAGTCTTAATTCTCCTATCAAAAAATCTACGACACCATATCTGATTCTCATGATTCGTTCCCTTACTGCCACATATATAAAACAACGTTTTTTTTTAAATTTTATGAGTGACAACTACAATGTAGCCATCATCCGTTTTGTCTCAACAGGGAAGTGTTTGGAAGTCAACTTATTTTGTTTAAATCGATATAAATTTTACATATTTTACAAAAACCTACATGTCACGGGTTGCCTGTATCAACGATGAACAACTGTGAGTTGTGTATAATGTCACGCAAAGAACAGACTGGCTAATGTTGCTGAGTTTCATGAACAAACGTTTTCTGCAAGTCTGGAAATCGCAACCTCCCACTGACCGTCCACTCCAAACACACATTCACTTTTTTAGGAAAGTAATATATAGATATATACGCGTAGATTTTTATTTTATTTTCTTTCCACTTAGATTTCCAGCTCTGATTTTTAAAATTTCAAATCTATTTTTTATATTTATATACTGCCATCACCCATTGCGCAGGGCCGTAGATAGGACATAATAAGAGGGGAGGGGGGAGGGGGCGGGGCGGGGTTTATAAAAAAATTTCGGCTCAAAACATGTTTGGTACAGTTTAAATTCCCCACAAATGTTTTTCACCAAACCTTAAAGGAAGGGGGGGGGTGTGTGTGTGTGTTCAAACCTCCCCCTCCCTTTTCCCCCGTATCTACGGCCCTGCCGTTCCGCATTCATAACACTACACCTCAGGTCACGGGGCGCCCCGGTTTTATACAAATAGCCGATGGTGAATGGAGCACAATTCCCCATATCAGGGCCATGTTATTCTATTATTTCATCACGCTTCCTTTCCGTTTATATTTTCAGCAGCTCTTCTTGCATTTCTAAAGGCGACCGCACGCTTTGTGTTAACTGACATTCGTGACAAAGCATAACTGAAAACTGCGTCTGCTCCAGATTTGATGACAAAGGTTATGGACAAAAAGTTACCTTTTTTTTTTTTTTGGGCTGTCTGTGTATTGCAACAGACCGTCAGTGCAAAACTGATGGAACAAACCAGACAAATATCAGTGGAAAAAGAGGCGAGAAGAAGACGGTGCTGTTGCACTGGGCACACATTGATGAAACTAAGCTGAACATCATCATGATTCCTCTTCAACACCCCAAGGAGCGTAGGGCTTCAATAAACTTATACCAAGGTTTTCCTGATCCGTGAAAAAAAAAAAAATGACGGAAACCTGTGAAAAGTAAATAAATAAATGAATATAGGTAATTAACAGGCACTCGTTGGACGGACAGAAGGACACCAGACAACAGAAAAGAAACATATTCTTCTTCTTTGTTCGCTCTCAGACTTTCACATTAGTAGTAGTAGTTGTTGTAGGAGTTGTAGTAGTTGTAGGAGTGGTAGTATCCCTTTCAGTTATTACTCACTCTAGGAACGTGCCCCCGAAATGATGTCTCGGTGATCATGAGGTTGGGCGCTTGGATAAAGAGGTTGAGCTGTTGCCCGAGCAGTATGTCTCTGCTGGTGAATCAAGAGGAACGGCGCAGCCGATACAGTCTGGCACCAGAATACATATGTATGCTATATCTCATGTTCATATATTTGCTATACCTCATTGTTGGGGAATATATTAGGTAGTCTAATTTCTCCCCGCCGAGTTCTTTTAAAGTCCTCAAGTAACTGGATCTTGGCTTCCAGCCTGTCTAGGGTAGATTTGGTAACAGGCCTCTCAGTCCAACTTTTTAACGTCTTCTACGTGAAATCAGTTCTCAACAGTCAAAAACTTGACAAGGCCAGTTTGACGTTGAAGACAATATGTTCATTTTTAATACAGGACGAAGCTCCTTATATATTTGCATCCATATAATAATCAATCGCATTCACTAGCCAGTCCATGAAACACATCTATCGTCACGTAGACTAAGGACAAGATGTCTGATGCATTCTGCTGAAATCTTTAATATAATAGTTCCACACTCACGTCTTCTATTTCAGCATTCGCTTGTCCATTTAAATATAATCAAGCATAGACTCCATATTGTAGGACGGCCTAGCTGAAATAAATTCATAAAGACTCTATCACAAGAGTACACTTCTGGAGCTCGTCAAAAACACGTCTTTCACACACAGTGAATACACATCGAAAGAGAGCGAATCCTAGCTCAAATCTGCCACGTAAAACCGGCAAAGAATCGTCTGCCGATTATTAGCAGACTATGTGACGTACTTCCGGAGTAGTCCGGGCAACGCATATCAACAAGGAAGTATGTGTACAAACCATGTTGAGTGCGATAAAACCTGTTATGATTTTACTCATAACACTCATGTCCTTAAATAATTTTAAGTTCGAGAGTATCGACTTGCTCGCGAACATCACCAGAGCGACACACGCATCTCTGCCTCATTACTTATGCTGGGAGGTTCCGTTTCCAGGAACACTACTCCCACATTAATGACTCTAATAAAGGCAGTAGTATGCTCAAGGTCTCTGACATCTCTAAACAGTTTTTCGAAGAGAGAAGTGGGTTGTTGCCATATGCTGCTCCGTTCACTGTTGCATGTTGGGCAAGACTGCAGCAGGTGTGCAACTGTCAGTGATATACTTACCGGGAATCAAAAATTGTGTTCTGCATTTTCCTCTACACATTAATAGACACATATATATCGGTCTTTGTTTGGTTTATACTTGCCAATAGGAAAGTAATATTTGTAATTCAGTCTTTAAATGTCTGGGTCGTTCACGGGTTCCGTATACTGTAGTTGCGTAGGTGTCGTGAGAATGACCTCTGCCAATGAAGCACTTGTTTTGTGCTAAATTGGCTGTGTATCGTTTCACGATTTACTTCCACAGCAAGGCGATGACGACGTTTGGATGGTATTTGGTTCAGTTTCTGGTAAGCCTATCACTTATGTGACAAATTCAGTTGTGTCCATTTACATCATTTTCGTTCTCTCCTGCATTATCAACTTATTTCTTCATTTTCCTCACTCATCGTCCTATTATACCATTTACATCATTTTCGTTCTCTCCTGCATTATCAACTTATTTCTTCATTTTCCTCACTCATCGTCCTATTATATGGCATATTTTATGCACCTACATTTTTGCCTAGTCACTTCTAGACTTGTTTACGTTTCACCATGTGAATCGTAATATTACAAGGCTAATTAGACCGGCTGGCAGATTATAATTGTATCGCCCAGTGTCGTGTAATGCAGACGGTCACAGGAAATCATTGTTGACACAAGGTGGTATCGCACGATCGACGGAAAGAAAGCCAGATTGTCTGTCTAAGAAATCCGTCTGGGAGATGTACGTAAACACAGGCGATAATAAGGTAATCGCTTGCGATGGCCCGTCTCTGTATCAATATTACAAATAACATTTCAGAGGAGACAATATTGGCGGAAGGTATTAATCAGGAACTGAGTTCACAGATGTGTTTGTAAGTTTGTACAAATGCAACCGGAGGTATTACGCCTTATTTTGAAAAGATAGGTCATGAGTTTAAATTTTAAAGGATAATTTTTAACACGCGGAGGAGAATTAGATTAATACTCAACCACACCAAGTTTATAGCTTACCATTGGCTCCATTTGAGAGCAGAACATAAACATTAGCTCTCATTGGCAAGTTTGTCGAAAATACCATATGGGACTTGGAGCGGAAAATGAGAGATATAAACTAGCAAAGTCTGAGACACAAATCAGACTGCATTTTCAACAACGTCAAGTAACAACTCCCCGGAGCCAGAGAAAAGGATCGGACAAAGAATTCCAAAATTAAAAGGGACCAGATCGAAGTATTTGGGCGTCTTTATAACTTAAAAGAGAACCCGCAATTTTAAATACAAAGACTGGAGACTTAAGGAATCAGAAGCACAAGTCATAAGAGGAATACTAAAAATACCCAGACCAAGTGTTCGAAGCATCGAATCAGCGTTGCTGTGTCCATTCTACTGTGCCAGGAGATTGTAGACCCTATTTGGGGTAAGTTGTGAACATATATTTTACAAAGTGAATGTGACATGTTACTTGCTGAGTGGTTATACAAGTCATACGAGGCTGGCAACCTCAACATATGAAAATAGTATATGCATAAACCACTACAGCAAGCGCTGGTGATTGCTTATTGCTAGTCGTACAGAAAACCGACAGCAGAGGGGGCCCGAGACTCCGAATAGAACAGTGAGTAAGTGAGTGATGATTACATCACATATGCATAGTATGTATAGTATCATTTTGTGAAAAATATGTAACTTGATAATGTTAATTCAGGCACAAGCCATTGCACTCGCGCTGTCCAGACACATTTTCCACTTTTAAAGTAACCAGAAGAATAACGGTGATTTTTTAATCATATTTCTTGAGTTATCCTGTGTATGCTCACGGAGAATAATTATTCAGAGAGGGTAAAATTTGTGGGAGGACAGCGCCTGCTTAATCTTCCGACCACAATGTACTTAGCAGAGGCATTTGTTCTTTTAGTGTGTCTATAAAGTTCGTGGAACGAGACTACATTACTACATTACATTACTAAAGTTAACATTGCTCCGCCTCATGCAGCATTGTTCTTGACATCTGAAATATCTTATGAAAACTCCCTTGAGGTAGAAGCATCATTATCCTTCTATCTACGACTCTGCGAAGAGTAATCTTGTGCGAAGGTAGACACCTTTGAAGACCCACATTAGTTACTCTTGAGTTTTGGCCACTGGTGGACCACTACTGCAGAGCTAAGGGGAGGCAACCCGTGACAACTTATATTTCTTTCCTGTTGCCTGGTGTCCACCTTTCTGTCCAACAAGTGCCTGGTAATTACCTTTATTCCTTTATGTTATTTACTGATCCATGGATCAGCTCCAGGTCTACCCATGTTGTCCTCATCATTTTCATTTATGTTTCCAGTTCTCTTCTCCTATTAGTTTTCAGCCTACCTCTGTTTCTTTTACCCTGGACATTCCAGAACAAGGACTACTTTGTAATGCTAACAGCAGGATTCCTCAGTTTGTGTCCTATCCATGGCCAGCGTCTTCTTTTCGTCTCTTGCTACAATTCCAAATGATGGCATTACTAAAACGTAAAAGTAGTATCAAATCTGATACTGCCGTAGGAGAGTAAAGCATTAGGGACTTAATATACTAGGTCTCAACGTTATTACGTGTGGTGACTGTTTCGCTTCCTCGTTGCTTTTGAATTCCCTATCACACATTCATGTGTCACATTCATATTATGTTTTAATATACCAGGCCGCTCGAGAGGACATTCCAGCTTCACCAGATAGGTGTCGGCAAAACACGGGAAGTAGCATTTTATGGCAGCGAGACCTGGACAAGAAAGAAGACTAAATGCCTTCCATCTGCGGTGTCTACGCCACATCCTCGGCATTTCGTGGAAAGATAAAGTGACAAATGTCGACGTGTTGTCACGTGCTGGCCTGCAAAGCATATATATACTGCTTAGACACCTTCTTTTTTATATTTGGATATGCGCCCTAATGTGGCCGACGGACCTTGTTTCTATGTTGAGCAAGGAAAAACTCCTGTATATATTTTTTAAAAGGCAGAGCCAGGTATCCAGTTACAGTTAGGTAGATTGGAGAGTGACACTACATGGTATCGAACCCAATAACTTTGCCTCAAAAGCTAGCCCTCTAACAACTCTGCCAATTAACCTTCCCGGGAGCTATACCGGGCAGAAAATAGCAAATAAAAAAAGGAAAAATAAAGACCACGACGGTGATGATGATGCTAATGATGATGCTGTTTTAGAACATACTGCCTCGTATTACTTGTTCTATTTTGCGGGAACATTTTTCTTCGTGTAATTTTGGCTATACCAACGCCCGTTGGTATCACCCGTTTGCCAGTCACTTCGATTACGGAAACAACAGCAAATGGATTGATTTGCCGTTACCCTAAAGACGCCAATAGGCGTGATGGGAAACAATGGCAAAGAAAACCCATCTGCTGTTGCCCTAAGACGCCACTAGGCGTAATGGCCACTGACTGCTTTGACGGTCGGTGGCTAAGGACGGAAGAAGAAGAAGAAGAATTTTGGCTATGATCCGCAACCGGACGATACGTCAAGGCTTAAAATCCCACCCCCTGCAGACCGCTGGGAGAAAAACATTAGACAATCTTTGAAGGACCGAGGACTAGAATGGAACCAGACCAGGAGGAAGACTGCCGATGGGATAGTCTGGCGCTCTTTCTTCCAAATCTCTACACCTCACGGTGTAAGTAAGTAATTTTGACTTCAGTGTCAAGGTTGTACGCAGGTCCGGCTTTAGGGCAGGGCTATCAATGCAACTGTCAAGGGTGCTTTAGCACCTTGTCTTTAGTAAAAAGAAGTATTCTGTTCGTCAAGAATCTTGACTTTTCGTCAGCTGTGACACAATTCGCCAAGCCCTACAGGCCAAAGCATGTAATTTAAGTCTTTTTATGAATTCAATAAAACCGAACTGTGACCTAGTTTTAACATACCGGTACTGTGTTTTTTTAAGTTGTAATCTTGTTTTTTATTTTGTAAGTAATGACTATCTAAAACGAATCTGCCTATTTATTCGCGAATATTACTTAGTTTTTTGTTTTTAGTAGAGTTTAACTTTCGAGGCTAGGAATGTGGGTGAAGGCGCGCATGTCAAATCACTTACCCCGAGCTCCCAATGCTCTTCGACTGGCCCTGGTTGTACATAATTCTAGTGTGCACACGTGTCGAGAATTATCAAACATTAACATGTAAGTATAATTTTACAGGATGTAATATCAAACTATTGGGAAACTTACAGCACAAATACCTTCATTAGCGAAACGATAACTCATAAAAACTAAGAAAATGAAGAAACTAATGTAAGTCATTGTAACAAATGCTTAAAACTAATAACAAAACAAAGCAGAGTGTAACAAAGTTACAATCTCTCGCGGTTTCAACTGTTCCTGACGAAAACAGGATCCCTGTGTGATAGCAATAGTTGACTTGTTCCTCGAAGAATACATTATTTGTTGACTAACTAGGTCAGGTTTGCCTAACCAAGAATGCAACTGTTTTGTTGCAGCTACAAATTTGCATTTAAAGGGAGACGAGGGGTTCTCGAGAAAATCAACCCCAGACCTACGGGTCTTTTATGTTTGGACATGCGCCCTAATATAACCGACTAGGTTGAACGGGACGCGCCTCGCCAAAACGAGGCAAAACTTTATTTAACAAAAAAAAAAAAAAAAAAAGGTTCCCGAGAAGTACCTGGGATACCTCAGGCGTTGCATTCTATACGACGGATTTTCATGTGCTTACTTTTGAATGAAATATTTCTCAGATAACACGCGAAATAATACAGATGTTACATTATTACACATTAGCAACAACCCGCCAAAATTGGCAGGTTTTTAATTATAGTGTGTTGTTTCTGTTATACGTACTACTTTGCTGCTTCTTCTATAATCTCGCTTGCTCGCTGTGAATGACGCGATTGGTTCTTCCTTTTAGCCATCTTATCATTTTGATCCATAATAATAAGTCTGCAATACTTTAAATTAAATATTTGCCTTGAAGAAACAATAAAAAATTACATTTTTAAAGAAAAATGATGAGATAAATCCGTTTCCCGAATGAAACTGGACAGAAGAGTATCTTGACTGTCTGTTGATTTAATCTTCATCACCGCACCTTCCTGTCTCCAGTTCAAGTTGTTGGCTTCTTTCCATAATCAAACTATTTGCTCGCGGTGAATGACGCGATCGTCTCTTTCTTTTAGCCATCTTATCATTTTGATCCATAATAATAAGCCTGCAATACTTTATCTTAAAATTTTGTCTTGAAGAAACAATAAAAAAAACTTACTTTTTAAGGTTATTTTTAAAAAAATAATGACTTCCAAAGGTTGTTATTGCCGGGAGTTGTAGTGAGGATAAGCTCTCACTGCAGATAAAATACTTCTATGGCACGCGCCTCAAACAGCCTCTGACAACCAAGTCCAGCTCCCGGCCTTCACGTGTGGCTCAATTTGAGCCCGGCGGAACTGTTTCCACTGACGGGAGAAGGGGCAAAGGCGAGCGACTGGCGCCTTAAAACCAGCAGCTTCGGGCAGATAGGGCTCGTGATCCTTGGTTGGTAGCTTATCTAAGAGAAGGAACTCTAAATTCAAACCACCGCTGCCTTGCGGGAATATCCATTTGTGGAATTGGCTTCGGGAGTAAACCCTGAGGATAAATCCGGAGTCGGAATCCCTAAGGCAGTCTAATGTCGATTCGACATTATTCTGGCAACTCCTGCGACATGGCTGGTACCAAACTGTATCGGCTACTGCCGTTCCTTTGGATCTATCGGCTGTGTGGAGAGGGGGAACATGCTGCATGGGCAACAGCTTGATCTCCATATAACTGTGCCCAAGCTCGCGCCCTGGAGAGGACACTCCAGCTTCACCATATAGGTGTCGGCAAAACACGGGAAGTAGCAGTTACCGGTTATAAGCACTTTGCCCAATTGGCGTAGGGCATGGCGCCAGGGGCTACTTCCGACAGTGGGAGAGGTTCTAGGATCTCACTGGACAGCTACCGCCCGCTTCAAGCTGGGCAGCCCCCAGTCAATAAGGTGTTGTCCCGCCACTGTCTGCTTTCCCCATTGGGTGCATGGGGATTAGGGTCAAACCCGAACTGTGGACAGAAAATTTTGCACCAAGCAATTATAAAAAAAATAGAAATAAGCAAACTCTCAGATTGGGATGCTGGAACGTCCGGACTATGTTGACTGGACTATCCGAAAACCTACAGGATATAAACGATGTAAGGAAGACAGCGATAATTAATGATGAGCTTAAACGACTTTAGGTGGATATAGCTGCACTTCAGAAAACGCGCCTGGCGGGCTCTGGAACGGTGAGCGAGAAGGACTACACATTTTATTGGCAAGGGAAAGATCATAATAAAACTAGAGAACACGGAGTAGGTTTTGCGGTCAAAAAATCGCTAACTAAAATGGTTGAACCAGGCGAGAATGGATCAGAACGCCTGTTAACGCTCCGCCTGCAAACTAGCACAGGTCCCATCACCCTTGTCAGTGTGTATGCTCCTACTCTGTACTCTGCCTCAGAAGCTAAAGATGAGTTCTACGAGAATCTAGCAGCAGTTATCAAAAGCATACCTAGGCAAGAACAGCTTGTTCTCCTTGGTGACTTTAACGCTAGAGTGGGTGCCGATAATGTTTCATGGCCTTCATGTCTGGGCAGGTTTGGTATTGGCAAGATGAATGAAAATGGACAACGGCTCTTAGAGTTGTGCGTCCACCATGACCTCTGCGTGACCAACACCTACTTTCAGACAAAACCCCAGCATAAGGTGTCATGGAGACACCCACGATCCAATCACTGGCACCAGCTTGACCTGATTCTCGTCAGAAGGCCACTCCTCAGGTCTGTGCTCTCCACGCGCTCGTACCATAGTGCAGACTGTGATACAGATCACTTCTTGGTTTGCTGCAAAATCAGAGCACAACCAAGAAAACTCTATCGTGTCAGACATGAAGGGAAACCACGCATTGATACCAGCAAGATGTCAGACCCTTTCATGATCGCTCAATTCACTGCGACCTTCAAGAAAGTGCTCAGTAGCCCTCAGCATGGTGATACTATTACAGAGAACTGGGAGCATCTAAGGAACACCATTCAAAGTACTGCACTTGCCACCTTTGGTAAGAAAACAGCAAAGTCAAATGACTGGTTTGATGCTTCATCAGATGTGATGGCACCTGTCATTGAAGCTAAGCGCAGTGCCATGAATGAATACAAACGTTCACCGAGTGCCAGAACCCTACAGATCCTGAGGGTTACGAGAAGCAAAGTTCAACAAACTGCTCGACGCTGTGCAAATGACTATTGGCTCCAGCTCAGTGAGAGCATCCAGATCGCAGCGCAAACAGGCAACATTAGACAAATGTATGACGGTATAAAGAAAGCACTTGGCCCCCATAAAAGTAAGACGGCACCGCTAAAAACCATCAGCGGAGAGAAGCTAACTGATAAGGGTAAGCAGATGGAGAGGTGGGTCGAGCACTACTCTGAGCTTTACGCTAGAGACAATACCGTTACGCCTGCAGCCCTTGATGCTGTCAATAGTCTGCCAACTATGGAGGAGCTGGATGCCGAACCAACATTAGAGGAACTCAGCAAGGCCATTGATAGCTTGGCCTCTATCAAAGCACCAGGCAGTGATGGGATTCCTCCTGATTTAATCAAATGCTGTAAGAGCACGCTATTACATCCCCTGCATAGGATGCTGTGCCAGTGCTGGGAAGAGACAACTATTCCTCAAGACATGCGAGATGCCAAGATTGTAACACTGTATAAAAATAAAGGAGACAGAAGTGATTGCAATAACTACAGAGGCATCTCTCTTCTTACTATTGTTGGTAAGGTTTTTGCCAAAGTCATCTTAATGCGGCTACACAAGTTAGCTGAGCGCATATATCCAGAGTCACAGTGTGGATTCCGAGCTGGCAGATCAACAACAGACATGATCTTCTCTCTCCGCCAGCTTCAGAAAAAATCAAGAAAGCAGAAAAGACCATTATATATCGCCTTTATAGACCTCACAAAAGCATTCGACTTGGTTAGTAGGGATGTACTCTTTAAAATCCTCCTGAAAATAGGCTGCCCTTCTAAAATGCTGGAAATGATAAAGTCATTCCATGACGACATGAAGGGAACAGTCCAATATGCTGGAAGCACGTCACAGCCCTTTGACATACGAAGTGGCGTTAAACAAGGCTGTGTTCTGGCTCCGACCCTCTTCGGAATCTTCTTTGCCTTACTCTTGAAACATGCATTCAGAGATGCAACTGAAGGAATATGCCTTCACACTAGATCAGATGGCCTTCTGTTTAATCTTTCAAGGCTGAAGGCAAAAACAAAAATCAGAAGGGTCACTATAAGAGACTTGTTGTTCGCTGATGATGCTGCAGTCGTCACTCAAAGCCAACAGGAGCTTCAGAGCTTGATGAATCGCTTCACTAAAGCATGCAAGGACTTTGGCCTCACAATAAGTCTAAAGAAAACGAATGTGCTGAGTCAGGATGTGGGTGCTGCACCAGTTATCACTATCGATAACTATGAATTGGCAGTGGTGCACCACTTCACATACCTAGAGTCTACCATCAATGACAAACTCTCACTGGATACAGAAATCGACAGCCGCATTGGCAAAGCTGCAGCTACCTTTGCCCGCCTCACATCGCGTGTTTGGGAAAACTCTAAACTCACAATGAAGACCAAAGCTGCGGTATATAATGCCTGCGTCACCAGCACACTCCTATATGGCAGCGAGACCTGGACGACCTATGCTAAGCAAGAAAGAAGGCTCAATACCTTCCATTTGCGGTGTCTACGCCGCATCCTCGGCATCTCGTGGAAAGATAAAGTGACAAATGTTGAGGTGTTGTCACGTGCTGGCCTTCAAAGTATGTATACGCTGCTTAGACAGCGCAGACTTCGCTGGCTTGGCCATGTTCGCCACATGGAAGATGGTCGCATCCCAAAAGATATCTTCTACGGACAATTAGCAGATGGCAAGAGAACAGTTGGGCGACCACAGCTGAGGTTCAAAGATGTGTGCAAGAGAGATATGAGGGCGCTGGACATGGATCCAGCAACATGGGAGGATGAAGCTGCCGATCGTACTAAGTGGCGATGCTATTTACGGCGCCACCTCAGATTGGTCGAAGAGAGGCTCACACAAGAAGCAGAGGTGAGGAGAAAACGTCGAAAGGAGCACCAGGAAAATAAGCAGCTGAGGGCTGCAACCTCAGGGGCGCATTCCCATAGTCAGTTATGACTGAAGGGGCTATTATTATTATTATTATTATTGACTAGAAATGCCACACCGCCTCCATTGTGAGTTTCTGTTTATTTCGAAAGGCTTTATGTAGTCTGCGTCTGTGGCCTAATGGATATGAACGCAGTTTCATAATCCAGATATACCAGGTTCGAAACCTGCTGCAGGCGGTTTGGTAGCAGATCGCTTTGTGTGGATTTTTAACAATGGTATAAGCGCCGTACCGTTCAGAAAGCAATGGCAAACTACTGAATGAAAAAAAAAAATTGCCTAGAAAAATCACAAACAGCCAATACAAGCTGGAGTTGATTGCCATGTCCTGTAAAGGATACGCAACTAACTAACTTTATATTCAGGGATAATAAAACGTTGACTCTCATTAAGATTAGTCTCTTGAATGGCAAATATTACTTTAGATTGTTTAAACATGCCTATTACTGCTGGTATATTTTTGTTTGACACTTCTGCAATTCCACTGTATTTCTGTACTTCCATTATTTAATTGTTAAGATTTTTAAAAAATAATGTTTTACTCTGATAAATGTATAATACAGTGATTGATTTATTTGTTTTTAACAAAGTGCCCTAGATTTTCAGTTTCTCTATTTAAGTGAGTATGTATTTCACTTTGAATACTCAGTATAAAGCATTTGAGATAAAAACATTGTTCACTAGTAAAAATTGGCCACTTACCGCGTGACCTTTGACTCATTTTTGCACTGGTCTTGATTGTCGCAAAATTGGTTTCAAGTCATTGCAAACGGGATCAGTTAGATTTATAAACCCGTCTACGATCGAACGACCGCTTTCAAAATGGCGGCGTATCAGCGAAATGTGTATCGGACAGAGGAAATCGCCAACGATAAATAAAAACAGAAGGGAATCCGTATGAAAAGGATTTTACATTTCAGTACAGGGAAGGATGGTGTATAACTGCATATAAGATGGAACGGTAGGAAGTTCTCATTTACGGAGATATATGCGTATTTCGGCTGCCCACAGTTACGCTAAAAGCATGTAAACCCACTTCTGTTCTAAATATTAAAATCAACAAATAACAGTTTGGGAAATTACATGGATAGGAAGATAGAGTTTTATCAGCTGTATAAAACTAGATAAGATGGAACTATATGGATATTATATATGCCGAGAATGATAAAGGCAAAATTTCAGTCGACGCACAGTTCGGCCGAAATCACTGTTCGGGAAGGATTTTTCAGGCTTAGGTTTAAGCTGTGACGTCGGTACTCTCCGATACGTCCGCGCTATACGTATTTAAAGCGTATCGGTAAACTGAGCTACAGACAACGAAAGAGGGTTCAGACAGACTGGAGGCAGAGTTTCGCCACGACCCATGAATTGTGAGCGGATCGCCAGAAACATTTTTAAGTCCAGTATCTGAAGTCTGAGGGTAAGCGAAATTATGATAACTACCGTGTATAATATTTGTTATTTCAGGTTCATACAGAATTCACAAAATATGCCTGTATAATATTCATTGATATAACGTATTATTATATGATTTATTCATGTGCATTATGGATGAGTGTTGCTTGTACAAAAAAGTAATCACAAATAGCCCCACGGCCTAATGAAGTTATATTTATCATATTGCTTTATCGCTTACGAAGATAAAGGCAGTCCCATGGCAGAGATTGTCATAGGGAAATGAAGTGTTAGAAACTTCATCATGGAAGATCCCAGTTTACGAGGTTAAGGTGACTAGTCCCCTTCCTCGCTGCCTTTGCCTTCCCTAGTTCGAGCGCACAACTTTGTACCCATTTACAGCTGGTAAACTGGAGGGTTCTACAGCCAGTTTCAGTAGAAAGCAACCTGATCACATGGTCACTCACTTTATTTATTTTATGTATTAATTTTGGGTAGTTGCTAAGATAGCATCAGTATTTGAATTTGTACTTGATATGAATGATTTGGAAGGATCAAGTTATAGCATATGAAGGGATGTATAGGAGCGGAATAAACCAGATGATGTTTATTACTGATATGTTAATATTAATTCTATATCATTGAATTGATGTTACTTGCTATGACTGTAGAACTTTGACACCTGATGACTGACTTGTCTGACTTATGAGCTAGTCAGTTACACTTAATTGAAATGTTAATATTAATGCTATATCACTGAAATGATGTCCTTACTTACTATGATTGTATAACGGTGACATCTGATGACTGACTGGTCTGACATCTGTGCTAGTCAGCTACAAGTCTAGCCAGATACTAGCCAAGGCTGATATGTTGCAGGTTCCATGAAATAACTCAAACCAGACTGTCCAGTATCAGAAGCCGGTGTAGTTCATCCGAGGCAATCCCACCAAAGTGCAGGACCCCAAAGAGTGAACTTCAACTGGTCATTGGCATCCCTACTGTTGGGCCTACCAAGTCTGATATCAGCAAAGGACAGTTTCAGCAGTATCAAGTTGGAAAGATAAGTGTCCTGTTTGACACTGACCACCTATACATGTGTGTGGTGAAGTGGGATGTTATAAATACTTATAGGGAACTTAGTGTACTGACTGAGATCAGCTGTGAAGGTATCTATATCTATTAAGAGTAGTGTATTATAGATAACCTTACTTGCTACCACATATCTATATATCTCAGTCAGAATTATTCTGGAATAGTGTGATGCTACGTTATGTGTCTAGGGTATGTGTATGATGAAGTGTAAGTCACAACAACAGACAGATAAACAATTTAATTTAATCCACTACTCTTGACAACACTGTGACACTCACATACATATAACACTCTACAAAGATATCTTAAAAGAGTCACTGATAAACTTTCAAATAACAATATGTATTCATTACTGGCATGAATGAATATGTGTCCTGATTCAACTACAAGGGAACCAGGAATCACAATCAATTTAAATTACAAGTTATGTACAGAATGTATTTAATATGAATATTGTAGTGACATATATTATTACAAATGTTCTATGTGTGTCAGTTGTGTAGTAGTAGTAAAATGAGGTAATACTGGTTTTGTTTTGTTCAAGCTCTGTTGGTATTTGTCATCATGACTTCAATAGTTTGTCTTTAGGGACTAGTATTGGAGATGTTCACAGTTCCTGATTTTAAGACAAGTAAATTCCCCTCTTAATGTTAATTTTACAAAGTCAGTTCAAGATGAGGGGACATAATGTTGAGCTCAGCTGGCCAAGTTAGCTTATCTGGCGTGATGGCGGCAGGAAAGGACTCCTCTGCTCGAATTCTCCTCTGGGCTCTGGAGACACCTCACTGATAGCTAAAAGGACCAAGGAGTATGCTGTCCGACACTGGATTCAGCAAAGCTCTGACCAGGTGCTGCTCAGTACCATCAAGACCACTGTCCCTGAAATCAAGAAGGATGTACCTTCTACTTCATAACTAACTTAAACTCTCTTGTTACATTGATCACAACACAGCACAAACATTGAGTTCAGAGCATTAGGCCAACTGTCAGCTTCATTTGAAATACTTTATTCCAGTATTACCCTTCTTAATGGTTACTACGCCTCTGCACTTCCAGCATTATTTCTTTCTAGTCAATCATCCAGGTGTCAGTGTACTGTTTGGCCATTCCATGCCGTTTTACTTCTCTCCGACACCCTCTGTTCAGGCTGGAGCATTACAGGCTTTACCTCACGTTGGCCACTGAACTACACATATATATACAGGCATAAATCAACAATTCACATTCAATTTTCATTAAAAGATATTGAATGGTTCAAGCTTACCACAATTCATACGAATAAACACAGATACGTTGATTAGCAATGAATTCTGGCACAAACTGGCACAAATTCCCATCTGCTTATCTTCCAGGCTTTTATTTAGCAAAATATATGCTGGCTTCAACGCACTGATGCTTTATCAAGCTATTTTAAACAAGTGGTTTCGAACTAACGCTCCCAAGTGTGTATATCAGCGAGTCTGACCAATGAGCCCCGTTTCGACAAGTGTTTGAAAAAATGTTACCTTTCCCCGTTTCCCCTAACAACCAAGATAGTATTTATAGCCCGACCAATCGTGGTTAGGCTTTCATTTGTTGCGCTCCAATCAATTTGGAGTTTACATGGTAGGCTATTTCTGTAACGTAAATTTTTTTCAAACACGTTAAAAAAAAAATCTTATGAGCAGAAATGATTTTATGCTGTCAGGCACCCCCAATATTTTATTTTGGGTATAATTTATTAATTCCTGGACTATTTGCGTAACGTTTTACATATTATTTGTCAGCAAGCCCTAAGGAACCCAAAAATACAAATTTAAAGGAGCTACGTGGCTGCATTCAAAATATGCAATTTCTTCTACCTCCTGTTTCGAAGATGTGCTGTCTGGGTACTGTTATGTTCTCAACCGTAAACCCATCTAATGTTATCTTTTCTAATAACAGTTTTTTATGATTTATAAACCTAACTCTGGGAAAGGGTAGTGTATTTTATCACTGTCCGTCTGAAAAAAAAATTAGTGCATGTAGACTTACACGCGTGATGCATGCGTTCCTGATTTCCAGCCCTCCCCTCTCTCTTTATCCTTTTGTCCATCTGTTCGTTCGTTTTGGTAACGCAGTATAATTAATGTTAGGATTAATTTAGGTCATTACGCAGTACGTCTCAATGTTTTTCTTAGAAATGCAGCACACGTTTCATTGAAGAAGGCGGGTAATAATACAGTAAGCTTTTATATCAACGTGAAAGCGTTACAATTTGCAGACGAAGCAGAAAACAAGGGGGATTTCGAGTACATTCTTTGTGACAGCACTGTTATTTTACCATTGCTCTTCTCTTTATTAATTTTATTTGTTAGGCTTCATATTTACCTAATAATTTATATATGTGGATTAGAATATTTCATGACACCTCCCCTCTTAAAACAGACATTATATGTCAGTCCTTTATTCTATATACACATAGAGAAATTTATTATTATTTCTGGGGTTTACGGTGATTCTCATCACACGGATGGCGGCTTAAAAAATCAGCTCCCAAATTGGTTTTTCCAGATATATACTCAATGCTAAAATTATATGGAGCCAGAAGCAAAGACCATCGGAGTAACCTAGAGTTCTCATGCTTAGCCTGTGCTAAAAACGATAAAGGTTTGTGATCTGTTTGCAACTTAAATGCCTTCCCATATAGATAAATATTGAATTTCTTTATTGCCCATATTACTGCAAGACATTCTTTTTCGCTAGTTGAGTAGTTGATTTCAGCTTTATTCAACTTTCTGCTAGCATATGCCACTGGGCTTAATTCCCCATCCAATGCATCTGATTTCTGTAGTAGAGTTGCACCTAGCCCAATATTACTTGCATCCGTCCTTACTATGAATTCTTGACTTAAGTCAGGTAATTTCAAAATGGGTTTACTTGTGAGCTTTTCCTTCAATTCTTGGTAAGTCATTTCACATTGTGGTGTCCATGTAATGCGATCTGGATGTCCTTTACGTGTCAATTCAGTTAACGGTGCACATATGGAATTAAAGTTTTTGATATACTTCTGGTAGAAACCACATAATGAGACAAAGGATCTCACGTCCTTCTTGGTTTGTGGTCTCGGGGCTTTCTGTAGTTTCTCTAAGTTCTTTGGGTGTAAAGGGCAATTTTTACTATCTTGCAATATAATACATTTATATTCTTATTATGTTCGCAAATATTTTGGAAGCAAAGTATTTCCTTTTTTAAGTGCTTAAGGAGAATTCATTTTTGGGTTGCTTCCCTTGAAAATAGTCCGTCATCTTCGATCGGACTCCGCAGACGACTCTAGGCCTACTGTGATTTATTCTTTGGCTGGGTAGGAATAGATTGTTCTTGCTTCAGTATATCTATGGCCTGAATTTATACGTAGTGTTTGTATGAGTAGGACGAGTCTGTCTTATATATGGATATCTTTGCATTTCTAAGCCGAACTAATCTGGTTGTCGCTAGAAAAGGTCAAAGGCTATGCAGCGGAAGTATCGCTAGCGAAGGGGTGTGATTCATGGCTGCCATCCTGTGAGGATGCTGAGTTTTGTTGTAGCAGGCTTTTTGCCGAAATAGTGATCTATATATGGATGGGGAAAAGTGATAGTCATATAGACATGTTGTATGTACTTTACCCCAGTGTTTATTCTCTTTTGCCAAGGAATGGCAAAGTTATATTTCGCATAAAAAGGTAAAACCACAATTTATTATGAACTTGGGCTTCGCCATCGTTGTTGATAAGCAGATGCACAGTGGTACTTTTAAAAAGAATATCCATTCAAAGGAAGAAGACATTCCTATGTATCAGCACTGGATTGTATGATATTATTCAATTACCTCTATGAGAGAACCTATGAAGAAATGAGGACATTTAATGAATGACCAATTTTGGTCTATATTCTATAGTGAGTGAAGCTCACGAGAGAGAGAACAGCCATGTTGAAATTCATATACTTTGTATTTATCGAGTGAGAAAAAGGGATGCCTGTACTATCGCTCGATGAACCAAGAGATCACTGCTACATGTGAGAACCCATGTCTGGGATTCCTATATTATGAAATATATATATATTGAACTTTACGTGAAGGAATATTCGCTAGACGAGGTTAGGTCTAGGAGCCTTCCTATATCTTGGTTATGGTCTGACGTGCCCAGTCAGTAAAGCCAGATGATTTACATGATGGAACGCTGAATGCTTATTTACGAATGCTCCATTATGATATTTGCCAAGCATGAATGCTAACTTAAGATGATATTCCTGTGATCAACATTATGCTGTCTATGTCGACATTTGTTCCTGTAACCATACACGTACTGTCCAAGTGTGCGTCCCATTAAATGTTATAAAAAGACCACCGTAGTTCCAGTACTTCTTGAATTCGAACAGTGTGAGTATGAGTGATGTACTACCAACCTGTCAACTCTATCGAATCATTCTACCATTCGCGTACTGACATTCAGATACACACTCATTGTTTACACTCACATTCTTGTCGGAGCCTCATCACGTTCCAGGACAAGATGACCTGTATGACCAAAACTGTGCTGGGTTTGATGAGTTGACAATCGTTACACTTTGCTACACCAGTCCCAACATCTACATTTATCCACTGGTGGACATTCACATCATTTAGCAAATAAAGCATGATTCAACAACTAGTAGCCAGTATGAGTTAACAACTAAACAGAGTTTATCAACTGGTGTGCCAGCTTCCTGGGTCAACCTGCACAGTGACTATATTGAGAAGTAAACTACTGAGACCAGACGTTCCTTGGGGTCTGTTACGACACACAAATACATCAACAGTACAACTCTACAGTGATGTCAGCGTGACCTGTCCTGTCGAGAGTATGCAGTAACTAGGTCAGGGTTTGTTGACATTTGGTTCATTGGACATTTGCCATACAACTGACAGTGTTACACGGCAAGCTTGGTTGAAACATAGAACATTACACATCAGGACTGGAGAATATTTGACAGTGTTTGCGAAAGAAAATGTTATTGAACTGAGAAGTCCTACATTGATTGTTATCATTCAAATCAACGATGGAGCTTCTATTCTGTGTTGAATTTAAAATAATTAGACCAGAAGTATTTGTTTAATAAAGTACCACAGTACTGTACTATTAGGCAGTGTAGCTGAGCCTTCATTCCAACACATTCTTTCTGCAACACTCTATTTACATCATATTGCCATACTATTTATGCATTTATGTATTTATGTTTAACTATTTATATGTGATATTTGTTTGTATCCAGCGGGTTGTTGTTTCGGTTGGGCGGTGTCACACAGCAGAGTATCCCACGTAATAGAGGGTCTGATGTGTGCGTTTCTATAGGTGCAATTTTCTTGATTGAAAATTTGCTGCGACAGCTGTTGCTATTAGTGTTAGCTGTGAAGACTGTACTCATTGTTGTTTTTGTAATATTCCTCTGTTCTTTAGTTTGTTTTGATTTGTTTGTAATTTGTTGGTCTACCCTATTCTATCTTTCAGTTCTATTCTCAATTTATATTTATATACTGTGGCGTTATTTGTATTTGTTATCCTCTTGCGGTTTATCTTTTATTGTTTTTCCCATTTGATTTATTTCATTTCCGCAAATGTTTTCATGTTCTTCTGTATAACTGTTTTGTTTGGTGCCTGATCGACATACACTATTTAAAATATAGTTGATCATATAAATTGATGTACAAGAATCAACTGATAGTCAATTGCTATTACTAAAGGTACACAGTTGATGATATAAAACACTATTTCTGGTGCACTGCACTTATATTATAGAGTGAACCAGCAACTTATAGCTGTTATTATATAAGGATTTATACAAGACCTTTGTAAGGCTTGTTTCCCACAGTGATTGGGATAGTTAAGTACTATTTTTCCACAGGTTAAAAAGTTATCATACAAGGTCTTTGATTAAGACTAAGAAAGTGAATTTATTTACTTTTGCAAATTACTGATCTTATTAGACAAGATGTCTACCTTAGATTATTTTATCACACAAGGCAGGGCTCTTGATAAGACTGGTCAGCAATTAGAACAATGGGCAGTTGCTCAATATGACAAAGCATTAGCTGCAGAAGAGAGAAAACTTGCTGCTGCTGCTGAAGAAAGAAAAGCATTGATTGAAGAAAAGAAATTAGCAGCTGAGGAGAAAAGATTAGAAGCTGAGGAAAAAAAATTACAAAGAGAGGATGAACAAAAGAGATTGCAGATACAGACTGATGAAAAAAGATTCCTGATGGAAATGGAAAAAGAGAAAAGAAAAG